>CM040397.1:27586615-28019584 GCA_022702515.1 Ilyophis sp. 1 JC-2022
CCCAGGAGCTCGCCGAAGGTGATCATGGGCACAACCAGGCGCAGGCTCAGCTTGACCGTGGGAAGGTCCTTGAAACAGCCCGAGCTGCTGCCGGGCGACGAGCTGTTCCTCATCAGGATGAAGGGCGAGCAGCACAGTCCCACCACCAGCCACACGACGGCGCTGATGCGCACGTCGTAGCGCCGCTTCCAGTTCTTGGCACAGAAGGGGCGCATGAGAAAGGTGCAGCGCTGGATGCTGATGCACACCAGGAAGGCAATGCTGGCGTACATGTTGAGGTACTTCAGGTAGAAGCAGAGCAGGCACATGCCCTTGCCGAAGGGCCAGGTGAGGTTCAAGTAGTAATAGATTCGTAGGGGCAGCGACAGCACATGCAGCAGGTCAGCGATAGCCAGGTTGATCATGAAGATGATTGCTTTGGTCTTTTTGCTGTGTAGGAAAGAGACTTGATCAAGATACAACAAGATGGGTTTCTTATGCTATAGTATTACTGTAGTATTAAAGCTACACTTTTACTGTTGCTGTGCTATACAGCAGCAATGCTATATATTTAGCACTTTCATGTTAGATTTTTTGAATTTAGTCATTTGTTCAACAAAAAAAAAATTGGTGATCTGTTGCTTTCTGGAAATATGAAAGCACATTTATTTGAGGGAAATTGTCACTTACTGGCTGCACTTAAAATAATAAGAAGAATAATTGGATTTTTCAATAAAAAGAATATTAAGACAAATATGTATTTACTTATTTTTGTTATGTTTCAGTAATCAAGCAGTATCAGTTTGCAATGGAGCTGTGTGCATCTAGGATGGTGGTCCCCAACCCTGTTCCTGGAGATCTACCTTCCTGTAGGTTTTCACTACAACCGCAAAAAAAGCACACCTCATTCGACAGCTAGAGAGCTCGTTGAGCTGCTAATTGCTAATTAGTAGAATCGGGTGTGCCAGTATAGGGTTGAAATGAAAGGTCTCCAGGAGCAGGGTTGGGGATCACTGACCTGGGAGACGTGTACGGAGCAGACCTGTGCCCACCTGATGAAGCGGCACAGTACGAAGAGCGCAAGGCTGTTACCCAGCAGCCCGGGTATGAAAATGAGCAGGTAGAAGTAGGTATAGAGATGATCCATTGTGTGCTCCCATGAGCTCATGTTGTAAGTGCAGATGGCTGAGCTGTCCATAGAATAGTTCTCCCCAGGGTCTGATACATTCTGGAGGATCATCCTGACCCTGCTGTGTCATTGATTGCAGCCTGGCAGAAAATTTAGAAGAATTGGAGAAGAACACAATATTGTTTTGGTATTGTTAATCATTTGTTACAAAAACAGATTTAGACAACTGTAGGGTTATCGGTCGTATTAAATTAGATAGAATTTGAGCTTTGAAAAAAAGCTCCCATTGGCGGTATTGTCATCCATGTGAAAAAGTCATTATTAATAAAGATCACTGCAAGCTTCGTATGAATATTTTGATCAAAAATACAAGCATCGCATCAAGAAGAAGACTATTGGCTTGAAAAACATTATTTGTCCAAGGCTGTTCGCTCAACAAAAGCATGTTTTGGAATACATGTTTAGATGCCAAAGAGGTTCAGCTCAGTTAAATATTTTCAAGATCTGGGAATCTCAGTGGTTGCTGGGTCCCTGTTGCAGATGGTGCCACAAACTTCCAGTGAAGGCTTCATGAAGCATCAAACTGGCTTTTCTGTCATGTAAAATTACACACAGGTCATGTTTTTTTGATTGGTACAAAGCAGTGATTGACAGCACAGCCACAGGTGGTCTATGAAATCTCACTTGCACACCACATCACAATCCCCCTCCCAGATTCTTGTGATGGGGGTGCGATGTCCCATGTTATTCCTGAGCTTGCCATCAGCGGCTTGACCAGAGGTGTAAAACACAGGCTCAGAAAGTAAAAGTCCTCCCCAGTATTTTGTTCCGATCACATGGATTTGCTCATTCTTCAGCCAGGAAGTAGAGGTAATTAGTGAAATCAGCTCGCTGAGTTCATGGGTGGAAGAAACACACGGCATGACTTGTACTTTCTGACCCCCGGATTTTACACTTCTGGGCTTGAATAGACCCTGAATGAGACTAAAGCCATTATGCCACCTCCATAGTCACAGAGATTCAAGTCTGATTGACCATAAAATTTGAACATAACATCAAGTGCAGCGGCACGTGTGTCGGGTATGTTCTACGTGCACACAGTAGCAGGAAGTTCCTGAAATTAGACATGTCTCTCTGGGTGCACAGTAGTGCCGCCCTCTTACCAAACAAATGTACTGCCGCTGTATGTTCCTGCAACACAACCAAAGCCCCAGCCAGGTTTCACAACAGACTACTCCCTTCCTCTACAGACAAACAACAGAGAGAGGCAAAGAGAATGACAGAAAAAAGAGAGAGAGAAATATGAGAACTGGTCATTGACAATTAACATAACCTAAACAAAACTATTGTATTTCAAAAACACCCTGGTGTCAGGAAAACCCGTATCACTTATCACCATAGGACACCAAAAGACTGCTATTAGCGTCTTACACTTAAAAGCTTCAGCTTGGTAGTGAATGAACAAAAGTAGAAAGCTTCAAGTACAAAACAAATCCAAAGTCAATTACCTGTAGAAATATATTTAAAATATATATATATTTCCAATCTATTTTTAAAAAACAGCTGAGCTCATGTTTACTCATGTAAAAGGGGAATTCCAGTGGAAAATGATGTTTGATTTGTAGAAGCTGTCCTCCTGATTGGATGGGTATGGATGGGTATCTTCAAATTCAACTTCCTGTAGTTTTTCATTTTGACATATACCTCTACCAAATTTTTAACTTTAGCTGTCAATATTTCCGTTTACAGATTGTATTGGCCAGGCACAAACTAACAAACTTAACTGTGCCTTGATCTGATAAATAAGGTTAATGTTGTATTTTGGTGGAATTCTCCTTTAATTAAGTGATTATGTTAACACTGATAATCTGTTGGCCTCATTGCTTCAGTCAAATAGATCTGTTATAAAAGAGTAAGACTGTCATATAAAGGACTGTCATTCTCTCATATCAATTCCATGGTTTTGATATATCAACATTGATATGTCTTTATTGATATACACTGCCTGGCCAATAAAAAAGTTGCCGTTGCACCCGTCATGCATAGTGCCCACTGTACAAGCCTCTGGAGGCAGTGTTATGATCTGGGGCTGCTTCAATTGGTCAGGTCTAGGCTCAGCAACGTTATGCAGCAATGCAATGAAGTCAGCTGAGTACCTGAATGTACTGAATGACCAGGTTATTCCATCAATGGGCATATTCCAGGACGACAATGCCAAGATTCATCGGGCTCAAATTGTGAAAAAGTGGTTTACACATGAATTGGCCACCACAGAGTGGTTTGACTCTCCCGTCATCAATACAAGATCTCGGCCAAACATTAACGGACAGAAATAAATGTTGTGACATTGCATAAGGTTGTCGAAACAATGCCACGATGAATGTGCGCCATAATCAAAGCTAAAGGCGGTCCAACTAAATATTAGAGTGCAACTTTTTTTGGCCAGGCATTGTACCAAACAGGAATGAAGCACTCGTATTAATCTCTCCTCCATTCTGACTGCATTCTCTGTCCTCGTTCTGATACATAGCATTCTGTGGTTATTAAAACAGCTATGTGTTCATATCAAATGTTGCAAATATTTATTTGAACCTCTAAATCAATGTGTTTCAAATGCACTGTTTCTTCTGACAGACTGTGGGTATGGCTGCTGACCTCCTCTATCTGACCACACCATGACTTCTCTGTGCCCCTATCTGTCTGGTGAAAGTATTGCTCCAATCTCAATGGGAATTCATTACGTAGATTACACCATGTGCCCCAGCACAGTGGAGGACTTCATTCATTCCTGCAAGACCATATATCAAAACCTTACGTGTGGAAATGGGGTCCCAGTGCCAATGCCTAGTGGTCTCCACACTCCTGTGATGTCACACCGTCTGCTTCATCTGCATGTTGGGATGATGTGATAATAAGCTAACAAACATACAGTGAGGTTTGATGACAGTAAACAATCACAGGTGTGTCTGAGACCGGAACCCACCATCCGTCAAAGTTCTCGCCCAGAACCTTAATTCTGCACTGCGGATTAGTGGTTAGAGGAGTTGACTTGTAAATACACAGTGGTAGGCAGGGTAACTGCTCTTACACTCTCACATATAGATAAAATGCGACACATGCAAGCCAAGCAAGCCCCCAGTATTAGGTTGAAGGAACCTTACAAAGCAAATCATCAACACGATGAAACAATGGACATGTCATTAGTGTTTCACATCCTGTAAAAACACATAAATTCCCCTTCAATGTCTTGTTCTGCTGCTGCAGTGTATAAATGCAGCGCTAAAATGGAGTGGCCATGTACAGTGTGTACTCGTATGTAGACTCCCACACTGGTGCCATAGTCACAATCATGTTATCAAGTGGGTCATCAATTATACTTGAACTGATTAGTGTTGATCATGTTGTATCTAATGTACGATGTTTTCAGATTTTCTGCTTGCTGTAAGGACCAGTCTGTTTACTCTGTTCTTAGCTATATCATTTTTTATTATAACAGTGAAAGCTGCTTTTGTAAGAGGTTCACTTTTTCTATTTAAAAGCCAAATTTAAGTATAATTTACCTGCAGCCTATTGGTCAAAGGGGAACAGAAGTTTCTATTTCTTTTCTAGAGCTAAAAATAATTATTTTCTTCAGAACTAATTATAATCTATTCAGCGGTTTTTAAGTTGTAACTTGACTAAAATTTAGATTTTTACCTGCACATAACACATAAGTTTGCAGATATTTATGTTGTATTATGTCAGAACCTCTGAAAAGCATTGTGTTCTCACAAGAATATAAATTTCTGGCATTTGAATTTTGTTGCCAATAAAAACAGAGCACAGTCTAATCTGTTTTCTGGTTCATATCACTCAATGCGGGAGAAAGCCGCAGTACTATGCATACGTTTTCACGTTGTATCTTCTGTGTATTTTGAAAACCAGAGCTCAAGGGTTGCACCTTCACTGGAGGGGTTTTTCTGTGTTTTCTTTAGATAATTGCCATTGCTAAAATGCTTTTTTTTTTTGTCTGACCATCCAAAATAAACTTTCAACTAGAACAATAGGGTTTTTGCTTCAAGGAAAATAGTAGCTTAGTCATGGCGTTTCAATACATGACTTCTACTATTCTTCAAGAAGAAAATATTCAAGATGTTTCACTGTGTTAAGTACAAAAGCATCTAAATATTGGAAACGTGATTTTTTTTAAAACTGTCATGACACAGAGGTAGTATAAATTGCACTCTACAACACCTCCAAATCCTGCCTAGGCCCCAACAGACAAATTAACTAATAGTTTCTGCAATCACTCCTAACCCCCCACTTCCTGCTAGAGTGCCGATAAGAGCCGACAGGAAGTCGCACAATACTGGCCATAGAACATCACGCATGCCCTCTAGGTTGTTGCCGTCTGCAGGTTATTCGGACTAATCTAAAAACTGTTGTATTGAATTGTGCAGTAACTGAACAACGCCCTTCTTTTCAGTTCAGAAACCTCTTTGTTTTTAATCACACTGCGTCTTTCATCTTACCCTTGTGTCGTATGGGGCTGGAGTCTGAAATACACACACATACATGAGTTTAGCTGTGGCCTCCGCCAAAGCTGTCTACCTGTTTGTCGAAGCACACGAGTCAGTGTCCGCTGGTTTTAAATGTATTTTAGCTCCAGTGATTCATTTAATAAGTTGGTTGGCTAATACATCCACATATTGTAACTTGCTTTCCAAGTTTTTGGAAAACTGTTAAAGTAAATACACAGGGGTTGTCTCTACCAAATTATCTTGCTCTAGATTCTGTAACTTATTAAGATGTAATGTTTTTACTGAAGATTTAATTTATCTGGGTAATCTATTTGAAACAAATATCTCTGCCCTGTAACACTACTAAAAACAAAACTCACACACCCACGATAAAGAGAGTGGTATCGTTTCATTTTGAATGTTTGGCTGCTGTGTAAGTTATCTCAGTGGATGTGTTAGTGCAGAGAATGCTGATTCTTATCTCTCAACATGGATAATTTAGATTTTTCCATCCGCTTATGTCAATTGCTGGATGTGACTTAGGCAGTTTTCGACTCCCCCGTCATTTCCCTGTATCAAAGCAATTTTAACGTTATTTTGTCATGGTGCTGTATTCACCGTGCCAAGTTATTCAGTGTTAACGCAGTGTGATATATGCCAACTGTGTTTTTCATCATCCATAGAATGCATGTCTTTTTCTAAACTGGGTGGGTGGTGATGGAGTGGTGGGCTTCATGTAGGCAGTCATGATTAAAACAACAGTCAGTTTGGTAGCAATGCTTGTAAGTGTTTTGATATCATAAAGGCAGAACACAGGAAATAATGGTAGATGGGCATCAGTCTAGTTTTCTTGAGATTTCCAAAGGGGTGCCCCAGGGTTCCATATTAAGTCCTTTGCTTTTTACTTTATATATATAAATGGTCTTGGCTCACTGATTACAAATAGTTATGTTCATTACTATGTGGATGATACCATCAGCAGCTCACTTGCTAAGGCTTTTAATCATAATTTACAGGATGCCATTCAGAATGTTCTGATAGATCTTAAACTTTCTCTTAACCCAGTCAAAGCAAATGACATGCTCTTTAGTATATCAAAAGGGAAACATCATAGAAATTTTAGTATCTACTATGGTGGTGTTTTACTTTAATGGTGTTAAAATTCAGAAAGCCTAGTGTTATAAGTATTGAGGTATCTGGTTAGATGAAAGCTTTCAAAACACATGAACAAGAAGTGTGCTGAGACGAGTGTGTGCGGGTTGGACCCGTAATGCACGACTCAGAACACAAACTTTATAATAAATACCCGCAAGGGCTTTATTATGGGGAAATCCAAAAACGTAGTCACACAAGCAAAGACCAAAAACCAATATATCCAGCCAGACCAAAGATACAGTACCGAGGGAGAAGGCAGTCTCGAAGTCGGTATCCATGCAAGAGTTCGTTAACCAGAGTAGCTGTCAGCGGAGCAGAAGTACCAAACAGGGGAAAAGCAAAGTTCGTAGTCGAGGGGGCGTAGCAGGAGTCAGACCGAAGTCCTATCCGCGGAGCAGAGGTACAAAGACAGCAGGCAAAACTCGTGGTCAAAAACAGGCAGTGGAAACAATAGGCAGGCAGTAACGATGGTCAATAAACAGGCTAGATCAATAACGGTGGTCAAAACAATGGAAAACCGCTCAAGAGTGACAATAGTAAACTAAGGCAACAATTTCGCAACAAACAGACATGAACACTGAGCTTAAATGCAGGTGTAGACAGGTGCAAACATTTAGCTTGAGAGCAGCAGGAAATTCACAACAGCTTGAGAAAATGACACGTAACGAGGCAATTAGTAAATTGTTAGTAGTTAACCTATCCTGACCTAGCGTTAGTAAATTAGTAATCAACATGCACGAGAAACGTAAGGTAAACATGAACACATGGTTAGATAGTTAGTATTACCCAATCCTGATCTAATGTTAGTATATTAGTAACTAGACAAGGGAGAATGAAACAATTAGGGAAGCGTGAGTGACAGCAAGAGAAGAAACAGCATGAACGCAAGGCTGCGGAAAAACATGGAAATATGTATGCAAACAATGAACTGCATCGTAACATAAACAGAAAATAAACTGTGACAAACACTAAACATGAAACATGACATAAACATGACATAAACGTAACATGTGCAGTGTTATTAGTGGTGATAGCTTTAGAACATATTGTATGAGTTGGCTTGACCTCACTTAGTACTATAAGAGAATACCACGACCATATGGTAATTTACAAAGCAGTGTTAGATAAGATGCCATATTATATCTTTTCCCTTTTTTAGATATATTGGACAGCATATTCGCACTCAGAAATATTTTATTCTTTATGACCCTCTTATGAACACTGAATTAGGAAAAACAGCATTTACAATTTATGCAGCCTTTAAATGAATCAGCTACAGGTTATCTTCAAATTGAACAGACTGATAAGAACTGAGGGGTTCAGACTTTTTGTAAATGATATGTTTATACTTTCAGCCCCAACAAAGTACCTGGATACATTTTATGGCCCCAGGGAGTCACTAAAGTTACCCATCTCTGCTACAAACGTGGAATGCAGAATATAAAATGAATATGTGCTTGGGCCTATCTTGGATTTCTTTGGGCATAAATTTGTTATAACATGCATATCTGAATGGAGCTGAATGTAATTTTTGCGGTTTCAGGTTTTGTTGTATTTCGGAAAACACTTTATGAGAATGAATCCTAGCGGTCAGTTTTAAGTTTGATGTGCCAAGTACATAGCCACAAGTAAACAACCCACTCAATTATAATGATCCATTTTCCCAAACAAATGTTAAGGAGATGAGATTCCAGACTAATTATAGTCATTTGCTTGAAACTTTGCAACACCTGTTGTCTTAGCTTTTTCAGCCCAGGTGCTGCTACTATCTCTGCCCATTCCTAGTCTTGGGGGGGGGGGGTTGGCAGTTGTAATGAGATTGGGTCCCTTGGTCCGCATTTCTGGGTTTGAGTCCACAAGATGCCGCAAGAACTTACTAATTCATGTATGATGCTTTTCTGTCTGAAATAGAGGCATTATCAAATGCTTGTTGGCACACCTCTCCTGTGATACCAACAGAAGCAAAGGGATGGCAGGCTCTGTAATCCCCTTGCCTGCACATTTCAGCTACCATAATGCCTATGGGGATCGCATGAACATAAGTCTATCATTTTCCATCTGTGTCAGAGTCTGTGCATTGAACTTAACTGGAGTGCTCCCCTATCATGCAGTCCAAAAACAACCTCTGTCTCTGCTCGATTTTTGAGAAGGTATCACAGAGTGAGCTGGTGCAGTATGTCACATAATAAGCAGTTATGTCATGGCGTCAGGTGTATACCATAGTTGGTATGTCACATTGAGAAGATATAACCTGTAGTATGGTATGCAATGCATTAAGCATGAGCAGGGCTATAGTCTGTCTTTCAAAATTGTTCATCCTTCCTTCACATATTTCACAGGATTGGAGTGCATGGTCTGCGCTCACACCCAGACACGCACACGCACACGCACATGCACGCACACACACACACGCACACACACACACACACTACATTGTGACGTCAAGTTTGGGTCCCTCATATTGACAGACACAGACGGTCTAGTCAATCTGATGGACGGCTTTGCTTTATTATCAGACTGGCACAGTTGGCTGTCTCTGTCAGAATATGGTAGTGTAGCCAATTTGTCACTTGCTATAAATTAAAATTCCCTAAGGAAAAAACATATTCTTAAGCCACGACCATGTTTCAGGTGGATATCTTATGCACAAGAGCCCAAATAGCCTCTAGCCTGACCAATCACCCATATAATAGCCAACCTCCAGTTTCTACCACACAGCTGCACTGAAACACAATCTTTCATAACAGAATTTTTTAATTCATACTTTCTCTTTTCATTTCTTTTCCCCTGCTTTTTGTTATTATTATCTATACAGCTCACCTATCCTCCTGGAGTCAGGTCTTTTCCAATCCCTGTCGGGGAATTGTGTGTTCTTCTGTCTCTGCTCTGCCGTGACACTGCTAGCTTCCAACTACGCAGCATAACAATCAACTCGGCAGTTAGAAGTTGTGAAGAGGAAGTTTCTTGCTATCTGAATCTCCCCCCCCCACACACACACACACACACACACCCAAGGCCTCACAAATCATTTCTTTCTTTTTTCATGCTTATATTTACCTCTGCCTCTTAGCAGCAGATAAACACGTCACACGCGTACCTTTCAAGAAAAACCCACCCACCCACCACTGAAACTAAGCTGTTTTTTTTTGTTCTATTTTTCCAACCTCATTTTTTTTTGTTAAGTTTAAATTTTTTGCTCAATCAACATCATCATAGGAAAACATAGAGATACCTGTAAACTTTATCCCAATTTGCTGCTGTTCCTCTTTTTGACCACGCATTATGACAGCGTTAAGGGGGCTCTTTGATGTGGCCCCTGTCTTCTGCAGAGTGCACAGTTCCAGCACAGTAGCAGTTGCTCGCGGTCTCTATGCTTTCCTCAGTACGGTCAAAAGCCTTGACCATCCTCTACTCATTGCCAGGCTTTGTTTGTGACCTCTCGCCCAGGCCCACATAGTGGAGCTGAACACGCAGGGTGCTCATCATCCCCAGATATTAAAAGCTCTGCAGTGTGTTCCTCTGTGTCCCACTCTTCTACCTAAGACATATAGGGCCTTGTTTAATAAAACCATTTAAAATCTTTTATCATGTGCAAAACCAATATAACGACCAATGATTGGTCATGGTGTTTGTTTTGCGCCAATCATTGGTTCTGTTATTCGTTTTGCCTGTGCTAATGGTAAAAGTCTTAGTAAGTCAGGCCCCTTAATCTTCACATACCTCACAATGACCATTTTGAACACTGAACTTAAAAAAAATAATTAAAAGTAAGAATTCCCAAAGCATGTGCACTAAGGTACCCAATTAACTCAGAAACTACGAGAAAGCTTTTTTATCATGTTATTTTAAAAAAATTTACAGGTTATTTTAAGAGGTCAAATAGGACCTAGATTCACATTTTTTTTCATATTTGAGTTGATGAGCTAACATCTTATCGGCTGAATAAATATATTCCCAATACTAATTTAAGTTGAAAAAAGTCAGAAGTGGTGTGAGATAAAACAAGGACACAAGACTGCAATGAGCAATTCCAGGAAACACCATAGATATGAAAAGCAGAGCGCAATTTGAAGTGCAAGAGAAAATCATTTCTCTCAGGGAGAGAAGATCTTTTGTTTGAAGACCTTGTGTATTAAGCAGATTATTCAAGGTGTGAACATTCTTGCTGTACAACCAGTCAGCAGGTTTGTTCCATTTCCAATGATCAAGAGATAATAGAACCTAAAGAAGGATCAGATGCCATTTTATACCACAGAAAGATAGAACTCGAAACTCGAAGCCTAGCTCTGCCCTGATCTGAACCGCAACTCAGCAAACACCTGCAAACTCAGTCAGCTGACGAGCGTTGTGCCTCTACTCTAGCTCTATCTTGTAATACATTTAAAACTACTATGTACTAATGTATAATTACACTATACAGGTATATACTGTATATTTGTGTGCATGTACGTGTGTGTGTGTGTGTGTGTGTGTGTGTGTGTGTGTGTGTGTGTGCGCGCTCACAGGACTGTACTGGTTGAAATGCACAAATAGAACTACACATTTCAATAAACAAAAAGAAAAAAAAGAGGAATAAAACGAAATCACTTCCCCACACGAGTCAATTTTGTAGTCCTTGCATTACCCCAGTCACACTCAATGCCTGCTCACTGATTCTGCAGGGCATGATGGGACAGAGAGACCAGCTGGTCAGTGGAAGCAGGCAGAGTGGAGGGCTTGTCTTACCTGTGTGTCGGTCAGGTCAGGTCAGCAGTAGTTCAATTGGTGTTCCCACAGCTTTTTTTTTATCTCTGGGGTTTATCCAGTCTATCACTTCTCCTATAATGTTGTAATGCCATTAGCAGAAGCGAATGGCATTCTTGCATAAATAAATATGTGTTTCAGGCAAACCAGCACAAGTTCCCAGGCACCTCCAACTGCTGTTGCCAAACAGTACATTTCTCTTGGCATTACCAACTAACCACAAATGCAGAAGCTAACACCTACATCACACACACACACAATCACACATACACACATCTCAAGCGGGCACCATCTCTTTCATCCGCCATGCCACATCTTCCTCCCTCAGTCACACAGACACAATTGCATAGCACATCTCTGTGGCACTTTACTTGATGCTAGGCTCACAATTACTTCATGACCATGTCACATGTGTAATAGTAGGTAGTAAATGTATATGCCATGTCTTGAAAATTGTCAGTTTTTTACGACATGTCAATTACGATCCACAAAAATATAAAAAATCTGTACTTTTAAATTAAAGTCTGTTTCTGATTAAAATACAAGCGGACAACATCATTTAGGTTTTGATACGTCTGATTTCTGAAGTGTGTCCTACAACCACTGAGCACCTATTATAACATGGCCTTATTGTGGAACGCTGTGCGGTTCACATATACCGTAAGCTAAGCTACAGCGCTCTTTTTGATCCGCTTTCTGAGACGAATAACAGCCTGCACCGTGTGCAGCGTGGCGTACCTTAGCACACGCTTGCAAACAACCTGTGCGTGAGCCTTGCAGCTCGGCGAACAGAGCAGCTGACCCACATTCAGCCATCATCACAACAGGTGGTGTCAGCTTCATCGAGGCTGACGTGTGGGCTGTGGAGTGGTGTTCTTTCAGTATGACGCAAACAATGAAGCTGTACATGTGGCTGCTGCAGCCTAACCGACACAAGCTTTCTCTCACTGCCGCTTGTGAGGTTAGCACACATTGCCTCAGATGATCCATTTACCCAAGCATACAGGCTTCATTTAGTGAGAGTGTGTAGGCTTAGGGGGGAGCTAATGTGTGTATATGATAGGCTAATTTGACTAGTTATAGGCCTAAACGTGAGAAATATCTGCATAACAGAGGTTACCTTATTTCAAATTTTTCCAGAACAGCTAGCCTATTTGTTGTTTGTATTGTAGCCTACATGAGTTGTCAAAACCTTTTTGGGTTTTTTTTGTAAAGTTGTAAATGAATTTATCATTTCAGATAAATATGAATAGGCTACTATCATTGGGACGACTACCACTTTCCCATGCCATTCAGCATTGCACCACCACATAAATACGAAATAGATAGATACGGCACAATATCTGTTCTTATGCTAAACCCCTGAGTTTGGCTTTGTTGTAGAATGACATAACGGCATTTTCACAGACTCCAGCGTGCTCCTTTTTGAAGCTAGCGCAAAGCTTTTGGTATCAAATGAAACTAAACAGTCAGATGAATCTGTAGGTTCCAAGTATGTCGTCCTAGCTTGTCGGGAAGTGGGGGAAATAATGGTCTAATGTTTTGGACAAAATTTCGACCATTTTGAAAGCTATTTTCAAATAATTGCTAAATGGATATGGCTGTAAAGCTGAGACTCTTGTGAATCCATTCCAATGATCATTCATTCCAATGATCATCATGTGTGATGATGTGAGTCTCTGTACTATAGTATCATTGAGTTGTGTAACATTAATGGCAAATGATTTAATAGTTACTTAACTTTTAGGGTGATTTTAGTTTTTAAAAAGTAAACAATGAAAAGGGGACAAGATATTAATGCAGATATTATCATACAAAAGAAGGAACAATGTTAGAGGGATAGTGATAGTGAAGGTCAGACTCAACCTGCCAGCATTTTTACCAGCATGTTTATTACCTCTGCCTCTATCAAAACAGCTAGAGAGAGATACAGATAGAGAGACGGACAGGCACACCCCTCTCTCTTTCTGCAATGGCTGAAAATAAAGTTGAATGAAACATCGCTTGTGATCTTTTGTATTAAAGTAGAACACACTTGATGTGTTGTCTGATCCATGCAAGACAGTCAATCAGTACAATGTATCATATGCCTATTTTTAACACTGTATTTATTTCTGGTAGAATTTTCTGATTTCCCACAGCCCCACCCTGACTGGTTTTTGGTCCCCCCCCCCCCCCTAAAAAAAAATCTTGGAATCATCCCTGCTGAAGAGATGTCTTCAGTCTGCATTGTCAGATGGGTAGATTTTCTGCTGCCCTGTCCGCTGTGGGAATGCCACCTGCAGGGGGCCAGAACAGACACGAGACCTGACGAGAAAGTGTAGTCATGCAGGCGGAAAGGGCCAGCCCCCGCAGAAGTAGCAAAATGGAGAGGTCTGGCTGGTGTGTAGATTCTCATTATCTCTTGAAGATAGAATTGGGTGGAATCTTTAGCTGCCAAATAGGGCCAAATGTTGGGGAAACTACTCTGAAAGCGTAGGTGGACAAACTCCCAATTACTTCACACTTCACAGCCAAGCTATTCTCTAGAGCAGGGGTGGGGAACCTCATCCGCAAAGAGCCGGTGTGGGTGCGGGTTTTTGTTTTAGCCCAGCCCTAAGACACCTGATTCTACTTATCAAGGTCTTGATTGAAGACCATGATTAGTTAATTAGTTGAATCAGCTGTGTTAGTGCTGGGCTAACACAAAAACCTGCACCCACACCGGCCCTTTGCGGATGAGGTTCCCCACCCCTACTCTAGAGAGAAATGTAGCTTGTGAAACTACTTTGTAAAACAATTTTCATAAACATATTGTGGGACAGTCAGTCAATTATTTTATAGAAGAAAATTTTAATTAGTAGGCCGACAACAATACAAAACTCCAAGGCTCTCAATCTCCAGTAAAAAAGTTAAAAAGCCGTCATTATTTGGCTTTCATAATAGAAAAGTGCGCCAATGCGTGCCACCAACACATACCTTACCAACACATGAAGTACCGACATGCGTCGGTGCACTTTTATATGATATAGCCAAATAATAAAGACTTTTTAACTTTTTTCACTGGTGATTGATTGCCTTGGACTTTTATAGGGCTGTCGGCCCAGTAATTAAAATGTTATTCTATATGGATACAAACCCCACCTTGCAATGAGCACCTCTCCATTTTGACACTATTTGAAGTCAAGGTAGCCTTCTATTTTTACTGCTTCTGCAAAAATTATTTTAAACAAGGGCATAACAATGATACAAACAATGGATGTCTCAGAATCTCCTATTTTATATAACTTTTATTTTTTTTAATTGGCCATATGTTAATACTCACCATTGTCTGGTTTCTTAGATTTTTTTTCCGTGTTTTTGCTGTGGAGATGGTTTGCATTTTTCGCTTGACGTAGATAATTGTTTTCTGTTGAGTTAGTATGAAGTATTTGCTGAAATGGGGCCATGGTTGCTCCTCAGACATGACACGTGTGTGAGCAAAGCCTTGTTTTTGCACAGGGGGAGAACCACTATACAGCTTGGTGGGGAGAACCAGAAACGTGTGGCAATTGGCAGTTGACCATTGGCAACAATAGTGGAGTAGAGTGCTTCTCACCAATCAGGATTAGAGGGGGGAAAAAATTAGGGCCAAGTTGGTAGTTCCTGTAGTTAACGAGACCTCCAAATGACAAAAAAACTACAACCACTCCACAATTTTCAGGGGTCAAGGGGTGCCGCCAGGGATTTTGGGCCCCATGAAAATATCTCACATTGGGGCCTGCACAATTGCTGTAACCACACCTCCAGAAGCTAATAATCAACCCACTGATTTTAAATATTAACATTTTATTGAGTGTAATTTTAACACTGTTAAGACAGTCACATTACACTGGCAGCCACCTTAATATTGACTGTCTTTTTTGACAGTAGCATTACAATGGCTATCACTTAAACTTTGGTTGTCAATTTCACTCAATGCCCAGCACCCAATAAAGACTATAGGTTATGTTTTTACATATTGATCATTTTACATGAAAAGAAAATTGCAGTGTTTGAATTTTATTGAACAAAGTATTTAACCATTGTTCTTTTTTTTTGTTTGTTTTCAAAATTCAAAACCTTCCAACGGACCTCCTGCAATAACATCAAGGTTGAGAAACATTCGCGTTTACACGCACACAGAGCCCTATCTTACACCTGACGGAGGGTTCATTATAGCATTGTTAAACGTTGTTTAAATACCAAGTAGCCTATTCTTGCGCCCATTGCAAGTGAACTGGGCGTGTTGGTCTTAAGATGAGGTGTGGCCAGAATAATTTTTGGTGTATTGCTATCTTGAGCCAGCAGAAAGCGTTTGCGCTAAAACCACCACAAACCTGGACTACAGGACGTCGGCCCCTCATGCCACCCTCATGGAGTCTGTTTGGTCAGAAACATGCACACGAGTAGCCCACTGGTGGTCATTTTGTAGGGCCCTGCAGTGCTCCTCCTGTTCCTCCTCGCACAAAGGAGCAGATACCGGTCCTGTCGCTGGGTTGTTGCCCTTCTACGGCCCTGTCCAGCTCTCCTTGTGTAATGGCCCGTGTCCCGGTATCTCCTCCATGCTCTTGAGACTGTGTTGGGAGACACAGCAAACCTTCTTGCAATGGTACATATGGATGTGCCATCCTGGAGAAGCTGGACTACCTGTGCAACCTGAATGGGCGGCAGCGTAGTACAATGGGTAAGGAACTGGGTTTGTAACTGAAAGGTTGCAGGTTCAATTCCCAGGTAGGACACTGCTGTTGTACCCCTGAGCAAGGTACTTCACCTGCATTGCTTCGGTATCTATCCACCTGTAAAATGGATACTATGTATAAATGCAGAAATGCTGTGTAAGTTGCTCTGGATAAGAGCGTCTGCTAAATGCCTGTAATGTATCGGCTGCAGGTACCACCTCATGCTGCCAGTAGTGACAAGGGCACAAGCAAAATGCAAAACTAGAAAAAAATCAGTCAGGAAGGATAAGGAGAGATAAATGGTCAGTGGCCACCACTTGCAAAACCATTTACTTTTGGGGGGTAAAGAAGTTTATTTGACTTGGTGTTATACTGTGTTGATTAAGTATTCTCTTAATTTATTTGAGCAATGTATTCAGTGTCATCATAAAGGCAAAATAACAGTATTTATGTTATTAATCAATATCAGAATGCAGGTAATGAACTTCGGATGAAGATTGAACTTCAAGAACTTCATGAGAACATCCTCATGGAATTGATGATTGACAATGATTCATTGCATAATCAAACGAAATTCGTTAAACAAGCAGGCTAATTTGGCATTTTCTAAGGTGAGACGGAAGCCATTGATACTAACTTATTCTCAGCTGTTGCAAGTGCCTTTAACAAAATTTAACCGCATATATTTTGTAAATATATATATGGGGGGCACGGTGGATCTTTTTTATTTGTATTTACAAGAGCTCATTCCATGCATTTCACTCCATGTGTTTCATACAGTGAACAATAGCAGCACACTACCGCACCAAGCCATTGCTACTGTATTATGTAGGCTAGTACCTGACTATAGTAGGCCTAGTATGCATATGTGTATATTCTCATTGATACCAATGACCATGAAAGCCAGCTCAATCTCCAAAGGACTAATATGAATACAAATGTCCCAATTAGCTTTTTTATACTGAAAAGATAAAAATCAGCAGATTAATCAGCAAAAACATTTTTTATTCTGGGGTTAGACCACTGGCCTCTCACGTGGTTTTTTTGTTGCACATGGTGCGTTTTATTTTTATTTATTTTTTTGTAAAGAAAATCGGCATCATTTCCTGATTATGAACAACTCCAGGCTTGGCTATAATACAATATAAAATAGACTTAATGATATGGGAAAAATTGCATGCACATCATTATTCTGAAAATTTTAAAAAAAACTTCTTCTGAAATCTCAAGTAGCCTATTCCGATTACGACGTCATAAAATAAATTTTTACCGTGAAAAGTCCCTGAAAATCTGTTACCACGAAGGCACTTTCGCCACAAGTCAGCAATTATATCAGGAAATACCCTTTTTGAAAACAAACAAAAAAAGAAAGAAAAGAAAAGCTATTCTGTTACTGCATACCAGCTTTTGTCAAACCTGCATCATAGCCATGATAGCCCAGAGCTTTCCAAACCATAACAGCGTGCCCGGAAACCCTTTAAAAATATAAAATAAAAAACCATATAGGCTACACGTAGCCTAGCCTATGGCTATGATAACTTTGGGACTAAACAGGCTTTTTATTTCATAAAACTCAAAAGTAAACTAAAGATATCCAGTGAGCACAAGTGAGCATACAATAGGCCTACTAGTTTACTATTTTTACTAGCCTCATTTTTCTATAAGTATAAACCAAAGTGTTTTTTTTTAATATATGTATTTATTTTAGTATAGGCTATGCCGAAGTATGTCTTCCTGAAGTGCATCTCCGTGGCGCAACTTATTGTGCGTAAATTGTTCATATTAGCAATTCTGTCAAGATAACTCATGTATTTAATATATGAAAGAATATATAATATTTTGGTTTGGCGCTGAATGGATCTACTCTATGTACATCCAGTGCACACACCAGCGTGCACTACCTATCAAACATGGAGCATGACACATCTCCCCTACTAAACAGGAGATATACACCAAAACCCCCCAAGTACATAGAATCAGATCCAAACAACAGGTGGAGGCTGGGGTGGTGGAGGGTGAGCAGCAAAATATGTTTTAGAACAAGAAGCAGCGAAACAAAAGCAGTGCAGCCAAAGCAGTATGGGAGAGATCTGAGTCTCGCTTTTAAAAGGGGCGCTACATTAGTGATGTGTGCAAGTGATTGGTTGAGTATGAGCACATGCATTTGCTGAGACCAACCATTAGTCAGGCACAGCGAAAGTTATTTGACAGAACTTGTTCCGCGCACTTGTTTGCGACACAAATATTTGCTCGCATTTTAGTTTTCGTACGTACAAACACATTTTACACCTGCTCAAAACCATGTGTACCACGTTTCGTAAATTCAGAATGCCGCTAAATGTAGCTTCTGAGTTATAATTAGAATATTAACGTATTGTTATTTTCTGTTAAATTCACAATAGTAAATGTAGTTTTTGAAATACACATTGCAAACATAATAAATTACGATTGTAAAAAGCAAACTTTAGATTACACCTATTAATCAATTGTAGGCTATGAAGCTGTTTAATTAGACCCATAACATAGGCTAATGAATGCTCCCACTATTTTTCTAAATTGCTAAAATGCTATATGACCTAAATACTCAAATTAAAACACACATTTAACCAATTAACGAAATTAGCTTTAAAGTGGTTTACAGGTCTGTGGCCAGCGTTGCAATTGTGGTCAACAGCATAATCTAGCTAATACCAGCGTACATCCAGTTCCTCTAGAAGATGCAAAGCCAGGTGGAGGTGAATGGGTTTTTATGAAATTGCCAACCTGTCCAATATTATCGGGGCCATAGACTGCACACCCCAGTAAACATTTTTGTGTTAAAAAGTCGGTGAAACACCATCTCGCGTTCAGGTGAAAAAGCATATAAATTTGGTTGCATAGTGAAAGTTTTTTAACCGGTTAGAATGTAGCCAGGCTATTAGCTATCTGGGTAAAACATAAGCTTGATTCTGGCTTTTGCTCACTGGGACACGGCGCATGAATGTGACCGCAACTAGAATGCACCAGTAATACAGAAATATTCTAAAATAAGGTAGCTTATGTGATTACCCCATTTCAAACCACAACTCACACGCACAGAACCCAAACAAAATTATGAAATTGATAGTCTAACGAGAAAGACTGGCGGCAATGGCGGATGGTGGCAATGCGCTCCCTCGTCCGATGCAGACATAGATGCGCAGCTATGTGTTTCTTCGCCTCCAATATAAAGTCAATCCATTAAAAATAATTATTTTACTACATTAACAGTTTGTGTGACGGGTGATCGTGCATTGATGGTAGGCCTACATGTTATCTCCTGCTAGGCTTTTACTTTACCAATTCATGACACCGGTACTGACAATATAACAAAAACATATTTTTTTTGACTGAACATCTGCTAATAAAACTTTGATTTCAGTGTCGGAATAATTATTTATTTTGACTTTGTCTTCATATCTGCTTTTAAATGGAATTTACAACTTCCATATATAGCAATTCATGGGCGTGGATTTATGCTAATCGCAAAATAACGTGCACGCACCTGTCATTTACGATGAATCGGAATGTATTAGCATACACGTGGAATACGAACAAATCTATCTTTCCCACATGGTTTGATGAATCCGGCGTGAACTTTTCGGACCAACTTGTTTCGTACATAAATTTAGAAATGTTTCCCGAATGAGGCCAATAGAGTAGGCTTTCTTAAAATAAGTGCAAAAGCTTTTCAGATTTATTGGAGCACAGTGTCGGCTAAAGACAAGAGGAATGGGAGAGTAGGTCGGATTCAAACATCCGTACGTCGGATCCGTAGGTCGGATTCGAAACGCAGCTCGTTTCAGGTCAATATACGTGATACAAAATTATAACAAAATATAACACACAAAAGTCACATGCCAGCAAAAGATGCCACTCAATTGAGTTTATTGCAAAAAGTGCCCACTTGTTCACAGGTCATACATAAACCAAAAAGCTCAAGTAGGAACGTGGAACATAACCAATGGGTGATAAAAACCACTGAATCATCACCATTTTACTTACAAGGTTGCTCAGCTGCCCCAAGGACAGAGGAGGCAACTGATGCCGATGACACTACGTCCAAGTTATAAAACCTGGCGAAAGTGAGTGATGAGGCCCAGCCCGCCGCTGCGCAAATGTCAGCGAGTGGGGCGCCACGTAGTAAGGCCCAGGAGGTAGCTACGCCCCGAGTGGAGTGAGCCACCACACCTGTGGGAGGGGGCGCATTAGAGCTGCTGTAAGCCTTGGAAATCGTATCTACAATCCAGTGGGATAAGCGCTGTTTAGACAGGGCAAGCCCCTGTGTAGCCCCTCCATAACACACAAACAGGTTATTGGTCTTCCTAACCGTACTTGTGCGAGAAATGTAAGACCGCAGGGCCCGGACAGGGCAGAGTGAGTGCAGTCTGGCCTCTTCAGGGGTCTCATGGGGAGGAGGATGAAACGCCTCCAACACGATAGGCCGCGAGACGTATGACCGCGAAAGGACCTTAGGCCGAAACGCGGGGTTGGGACGCAAAGAGACCGATGAGCTACTGTCCCCCAGCCTTATACAGGCAGGGTGTATCGACAGTGCATGTAGCTCGCTTACGCGCCTCGCGGAGGCGATAGTGAGTAGGAAGGCCATCTTCCAAGAGAGGAGCTTTAGGCTGAGCCCAGTCAGGGGCTCGAATGGCGGTTCAGTGAGAGCATTTAAGACCAGCTGCAGGTCCCAAGAAGGGACTGCGTTCGATCTAGGCGGCCGAAGCCGCCTGGCTCCTCAGAGGAATTGACTGGCGAGAGGGTGAGCTCCCACCATCCGGCCTTCAATAAGGTCATGGTAGTCCGATATGGCCGCCAAATATTCCCTTAGTGTAGATTCCGCCAGACCTTCTTCCAGAAGGGACTGGAGGAACGCCAAGATGACTGATACGTCACACCGGGTCAGGCTAGACCCGTTGGTTTCGCACCAGCGGCCGAACCTGCCCCACTTCCCGGCGTACAGCGCCCTTGTGGAAGGGGCCTTGGATGCCTGAAGTGTCTCCAGCACTGCTGATTCTAGGCCCTGCCGGCAACTCTGCCCACGGGCTAACATGCAGGTTGTACATTTCTGGGTTCGGATGCCACAGCAGGCCTTGGGCCTGCGACAGCATATCCGCCCTGGTTGGGAGGCGCCAGGGGGTGCCCCGTAGGGATTCCCTTAGGTCCGCCATCCATCTCTGCTGAGGCCAGTTGGGGGCAATCAGCAGAACCTGTGCCCCTGAGTTCCTGATCCTCGCCAGAACTGTGGGCAGGAGAGGCATGGGGGGAAAAACATAGAGCAGGGCTGGAGGCCACTGGTGTGCCAGTGCGTCCACGCCCAATGTCCCCGTCGTGTCCATCATAGAGTACCACAGGGGGCAGTGAGCATTCTCCCTGGATGCGAAGAAGTCCATCTGTGCTTCCCCGAAGCGGGACCAAATGGACTGCACAATCTCTGGGTGCAGGCGCCATTCCCCTGGTCTCGGGCCACCCCTGGACAGCATATCGGCTGCCACATTGGTTATACCCGGCACGTGCACTGCCTTCAGGGACATGCATTGGGCATGTGCCCATAGCAGGATTTGACGTGCTTTCGCATGCAGGACTGGGGACCGTACCCCACCCTGGCGGTTGATGTAGGACACTACCGTGGAGCTGTCTGCCCTCACCCCTGCCAGCCCCAAGGGAACGCCTTCCTTGAGGCCAGGGGTGGTGAGCCACCAATCCACCATTTTTAGGCATTTCTGGGTAATGGGGAGTTGCCGCCGCCCATCTTCGTGCAGGCTCACTCCCTGTGCCATCGCCCAATGCTGTAACGGGCGCATATGCAGCAGCCCAAGTGGCACCACCTGGGCGGCTGAGGCCACTGATGGAGCACAGATCAGCCAGTCGTCCAGGTAATTCGCAATGCGGATATCCTGACGATGGAGTGGGATCAGTGCGGCATCCATGCACTTTGTGAAAGTGCGTGGGGCCAGAGCTAGGCCAAAGGGGAGGACCGAGTACTCGTACCCTGTGCCCTTGAAGGAAAAGCGGAGGTACTTCCGGCGATCCCGGTGTATGGGGATATGGAAGTATGCATCCTTTAGATCCACAGAGGTGAACCAGTCGCCATCTCTCACCTGAAGGAGGAGATTGGCGAGGCGGAGCATCCATAGGCGCCACTTTGCGAGATGGAGAGGGGAAAAACGCGGTGCCGGAGGCTGGTAACCGCCACCGACAGAACTGGCCTCGGGAAGCTGACTTACTGGAAGGTTTCCGGAACCGCGCCCGGTCCCGCGAGAAACGCGAGGCCCTTGGCTCCAGAGAGCCGGATGAAGGCCCCTGAAAGGTCGTGTGCTCCCCAGTGGGGGCGGGACCTGAAGCTGGGGGTGCTCTGTGGAAAAAACGGGTCCCTCTTGCTGGGGCCCGTGGGGCTGGAGCCCGTCCTACCGCCCCCAACATCTCTCTCGCCCTGCGTGACTGCTCTAAGGCAGCCTCCGCAGGCGGCCCGAACACCTGCCCCGGAACCACTGGGGCAGTAAGGGCTGCTACCTGTCCTTAGTCTGTTAGACTGGACTGAGACAGCCACACCTGGCGGCGTGCCAGAACGAGTGAGGACATGGAGTGCCCCAGGGCTTGGGCATGAGCACTAGCCCCGCGCATCATAATGTCCACCACACGCAGCATCTCTATTGCTGAGTTACTGGGGGCAGCGGAGGACATGTCCTGCAGCATACCCTCCAGGTACACCAGCAGCAGTGCGTTAGTGTTAGCCAGTCGGGCCGCAAGAGCGGCGGACTGATAAGCCTTACACACCCGCTTGTCAGTAGCCCTGCATCGCCTATTGGGATGCTGGGAATCACTATCAGCTCTAAAGGTAGCGCCTGCGAGCATTGAAAACATAGGCCCAATCTGTGGAGGGGCCGCCAACCCGTAGGATGCGGCACCCGCCATATTGGCCAACTGGGTCTTGGGGAGTCTATATGCCCCAGGAGACTGCCAGGATGCCTGCAGTTCTGTCAAAAAATCAGGCAGGGGTGGTAACCCCCCTGTAATGGGCCGATGAAGGCCACGGCTGAAAAGTGAGGGAGCAGGAACCGCCAAGGGGGGTAAGCGAGCGCGCTCAGCCGCCCTGAGAATCACCGCCCGATCGGAGGGATCCAAGGGCGGGAGTTCAGAAGCATCGTCACTTTCCTGGGCAGACACTGACCCACCTTCAGTGTCAGACTGTTGGGGGTCTGTCCGACAGTACAGGCTATCCGACGCCGTCGTAGACAGCTCGTCTGGGTGACGGCAGGACGGTCCAGGCACTGGGCCCTGAGGGTCCCGAGGCCTGGGTGACTGCTGCTGTGATGCTACCAGCCCCAGAAGGGTCTGCTGCATCGCCTGCACCTGTAGCTGAAGCTGATGGAACTCCGGTTCCTGATGCTTACGCTTCCTAGCGCGCTTGCCAAACCCAGCCCCTTGAGCATACGGCTCCAAATTATGCTCCACAAAAGTTGATTGCCCAGGTGGGACGTCCTCCCCCGACGGCCCACCATCTCCCGGATTCTGTACGCCTTCCGACATGCTTAGCCCAGAAGTGTGTCCAACACCAAGCCAAGGGCCCAAATCAGTGGTACTGAGGGACCGCAAGGGGATGTGGAAGCCTCCAGCAGCTTCTACTCTCACGAGCAGAGAGGCCCCTTCCAGCCTTTTCGTTGTTCTTATTGTTGTTGTTGTTGCTACTGCGCAACTAACAACACCAAGCCCAGTGGCTAATATAAGACAGAATAATATTAGATAATAATAATATAACTTCTGTTGGAATGGCAGCGTGCTGCCTAAACCTACAGGAATAGAGTATGTCCAACACCAAGCCGAGGGCCCAAATCAGTGGTACTGAAGGACCGAGGTGGGTGTGGAAGCTTCAGGTAGCGTCTGCCCTAATGGACACAGGGGCTCCTTCCAGCCTTTTCGTTGTTCTTATTGTTGTTCTTGTTGCTACTGCGCAACTAACAACACCAAGCCCAGTGGCTAATATAAGACAGAAGAATATTAGATAATAATAATATAAACTTCTGTTGGAATGGCAGCGTGCTGCCCAAACCTACAGGAATAGAGTATGTCCAACACCAAGCCGAGGGCCCAAATCAGTGGTACTGAAGGACCGAGGTGGGTGTGGAAGCTTCAGGTAGCGTCTGCCCTAACGGACACAGGGGCTCCTTCCAGCCTTTTCGTTGTTCTTATTGTTGTTCTTGTTGCTACTGCGCAACTAACAACACCAAGCCCAGTGGCTAATATAAGACAGAAGAATATTAGTTAATAATAATATCAACTTCTGTAAAGAACGGCAGCAATCTGCCTACAACAACGTTTTTCAAGCGAGTCCAGCGCCAGTCAAGGGTCCGCAACAGTAGCACTGGAGGACCGCGAGAGGACGCGGAGGCTTACTTTATTGTATCATGCGTGTAATTGTTGCTATGCAAATAACAAGTAAAACAACGCAATGCAATCAGAAAGATATCGGGTAAATCCGATCTAATTCTGTAATGAAAAAACCGGCTGTGAACCGGCTACAACAAGGTAATATCTTACCGTGTAAAGCAGCAACAACAGCAAGCAAACCGCAGTTCCGCGTTGCTGGGGGAGGGAAAGCCCCGGAAACTTACGTTGTCCGGGCGATCGGGAGAGGCAGAAAACAAAAAGTTTTGCGAAAATCGCAGATTCCAAAGGAACCAACAAACACAATCTCAGCTCGCCTTCGAGGAGGCAAAAAGAGGTCGAGCGGTGTACCAGCGCCATATTTATGGCGTGACGTGGTTCCGCCCGTAGTGGTGGTTAATTTGATAAACAATCTCCTAGTAGCTCCCCCTCTCGGCGAGGATGACCCATACCGTGGCGTGTTGACCGGTATGAAATAGAACTAGAGTCCAGGTGGGGGTATTGCATCAAGCAGGATTACTCAGTTAGCCAGGTAACTTCTAAAATAGCATGCAACAACTTCTCTGAACATTTGTTAATAAATAGCAATAATCGATACTTATGACTAATTGACACCTAATATATTCAAGTTTAGTTTTACAAATTCAGATTCAAAACATTAAAAACTATAGCCAAATATTTTTCACAGGTGAGCTGACAATCCAGCTTCCTGGAATACCCCTGAGACCTAAACCTGTCCTACAAAACAATCAAATCTGGGCTTTTCACAAGAACAAAATTGCAAGTTGTAGTTTCAGTAGTTAACTACACAAAAATGGCAAAAAGGTAATTTAACTACTTGAATCACTATACAAATATGAATGTAGTTGAACAAGCTACTGCAAAATGTAGTTGAACTACAAGTTTAATTACATTTAGTTCACTACTCCCCAACACTGTCAAAAACATGGCTTCATGATCTATTTCTGTGTTCTTCTGTCACGATGATATATAACATTACATTACATTACAGACATTTAGCAGACGCTTTTATCCAAAGCGACATAAGTAAGTAAGTGCATACAGAAACGTCATTGAAGGAACTACAGAACAGATAAGATAAAGCACATCTTTCCCATAAAGTAGCAGCTATCCCTAATAATGAACATTGAATGAAATGAAGTTCACAGTAAACTGGGTAAATCAGCTCTACTACAATTCTATTCTAAATATTAACCGGCCATATTATAACCGGCAGGATTGCTTTCAATCGAAGGAAACACTACAAAGACAGACAACAGAGAAATAGGCCTACTGTATAAAAGGAACAGTGCTGCCACCTATTGGTGCTTTTCTGTATCATTTCAGCTCAAAGAAACAAGTCCTTTCTTTCACCACAAGGGGGAAATGATGTGTTGTGAATACAGTACTCCAAAAATAATAACAATTAAGACATAAATGCCATTTAGAACTGAATGACCATGCAATCTCACTGGATACATTTTCACAGTTGACTACAGAGCAGCCATTCCTCAGCAATACATGCCTTTTTCTCAGAATTTATTTAATGGCCTGGATCCTTCATTCTTCATTTTCTTTGCCTGTTCTTAATCCTCACAAGAAAAAAAACATTGTTTAGTTCATAGGAATTCTGTGGGAGTATGCTACATATAAATTGCGATGGGAGGCCACGCGTGAGAAGAAGCTCTAATCCCGCCGGGTTTGGAGTGACGCAGTGTCCGCCCGTCTCCGCCCGGTTCCGCAGAGGGGCCCCATATGCAAAAGGTCTGTAAAAATCCTATAAAAATCACATATGCCACATACAAAACTTAAATTTTGTTAATTTAGATTTATTATAAAATAAATATGTGGCAGAGAACTAGCATATCAATTTCATACAAAAATTATATAGTTCCCTAACATACATGGTACTCCCTATAAAAAAAAGCATTGAGAGATTGTATAAGAATTGTATACAAATATATAATATGATACTAATCAACATTATTAACCTAATCAATGATTTTTATAAACTGATCATATATTATTTCTACAGACCTTTTGCATATGGGGCGGCTGGTCAGACAGGCTGCTGAGGCACCACAGTCCTGCACAGAGAAAGAACATCTGTTGCTGTCTGGGCCCCGGGGGCTCTGGGTAATGACATTACAGAACAGTACACCGCATCCCTCTGCATTAGAACTGTGCCCTGTCGTCATTTCTTCAGAGGACACCGCCGCTAATGCTATTTACTTCTCATACGCACTAGACTAGACACGTAGCTGCAAGGATTACTGTACATGTTATATGCATGCACCCTTCTTGAATAAGTGTGCACGCATACAAAAAGTACATTCTTCTTGGACAGTTTCCTCTAAAATGGAGTGCGCGTCACTGCATCACTGCAATGACGTGTCACAGTCAGATGTGCGACTCAGGAGCCCAATTTTTATCTCTCTATCAACACTATACCTGACTGCATGCGAGATAAACCTGGCCATGCACATCGATCAAGTGTGCCGAGGTCCATGTGTCACATCTTCCTAATGTGAACTACTGGGTGTCAATCCATTTTCATAAAATTTAAGTTATTATTGCATTACAGGCATTTAGTAGACACTCTTATCCAGAGTGACTTAAAAACCTTCTTATTACTAACTTCAAAGACCAGATCAGGGCGACGGCACGGTCCTGCAGGTTCCTCCTGTACAACATCAGGAGGATTCGACCGTACCTGACCACCTATTCCACCCAGCTTTTGGTCCAGACCATGGTCACCTCACGCCTGGACTACTGTAACTCCCTGCTCGCAAGCCTACCGGCCTGCGCCATCCTGCCTCTCCAACTGATCCAGAACGCAGCTGCCCGGCTTGTGTTCAACCTCCCGAAATTTTCACATGTCACCCCCCTGTTGAGGTCACTCCACTGGCTGCCAGTTGCAGCCAGGATCAGGTTCAAAGTTCTGACCCTGGCCTACACTGCAGCCAATAGGACAGGCCCTGTCTACCTGCAGGACTTGATCCAGAACTATGTTCCTGCTCGACCGCTTCGCTCATCTACTGCAGGGCGACTTGCACTTCCCCCCCTCCGTGTAAATGGCACTCGCTCGTCCCGACTGCGGAGCTTTTCCACCCTAGCTCCCCAGTGGTGGAACGAACTTCCCATTCCCCTACGTTCCATGCCAACCCTGCCTACTTTCCGTCGTGGCCTGAAAACGCACCTTTTCAGACTCCACATGGACTAATACTTATCTAGGACCTCATGGTTTGTGCTCTTGTTGAACTGTGTACTCAAGATAGTCAAGTTTATAATAGTTAGAATATAATTGTATTAGAGCTGATTTACCCAGTTCACTTTGAACTGCATTGTGTTCATTACTAGGGATAGCTGCTACTGTATGGGAAGAATGTGCTTTCTTATCTGTTCTGTAGTTACTTCGATGACCTTTCTGTATGCACTTACTGTACGTCGCTTTGGATAAAAGCGTCTGCTAAATGAATGTAATGTAATGTTATTACATTTCTCCATTCATACAGCGGGATAGATACTGAAGCAATTCAGGTTAAGTACCTTGCGCAAGGGTACAACGGCGGTGCCCTACCTGGGAATCGAACCTGCAACCTTTCGGTTACAAGTCTAGCTTCTTAACCATCATACTACACTGCCGCCCTATTATAGGCTTGTTATTATTAAACATAGAGGCGTATAGATAAAATTTATTTCAGTACGTACACTCATAAACCACAATGATATTTGTTAGGGGCGGAAGCTTTAAACTTTGTTTCTGATAAAGATGCTATGTCAGTATGTTTGAATCTTTGGCCATTTATGACAAATGGAGAGCAGACTGTTTTAGTCCATTTAACTGCTGAGACTCCAAAGCAGAACTACCCAGATATGGCTTATGCAATAAACCTTTATAGAGAGCTGGACAGAGAGACTGACATTAATTTAGGAAATTCTCTATTTCTTTTCCCCCAGCCCCTTGGGGCAGGAAGACCCTCAAGCGCTGAGTCTTGGGTTTTCTCTGTTGACACAAACTGTGATCAGCAGGAAATGATCTCGCTCAGATCCTCCTGTCCTACAGTCCAGAGAGGTCCGCCACGGTTGCTCCAGCACAGTCCAGCAAGCCTGAGCATTTCTCCTTTTAAAGAATTCACTCTAGAGCAGCTCTGATGTTTTGAGATAAAAATAGATTTACAAGTTTTTTTTTAATGCACACTTTCTGTACAAGGCGTCTCTGGTGAGACTGAAAAAAATCTAGTGAATCCCTTGGTGAGCATGGTTTACTTTCGCTTACATTCATTTTTACAGCATTGCCAGATTAGCTGTAAACAGGAAATAACTCTTGAGATGTTTCAGGGGGTCACCTCTGATTTGAAACTGATGATTTTCCCTGATGTCAACACATAGATAAACCATGGATTCTGATATGCTTATTGAACAAACTGTTTGATAATGAATATTCCAGCTTCAACTACTAAACTTCACTGGCCATTACCCCTGTATATACACATGCGGGCACAAGCTCACACACACACACACACACACACTCACTCACTCACTGTAAATACACGCGCAAGCACACACACACACACACTGTAAATACACACGCGAGCACACACACACACACACACAGAAAAAGACAGGAAATCGCAGATGGAGGAATTTTAATGATAATAAAGATGACATCCTGACGTTGTGCGGATTTGGGGATTGTTGTTGTTTTATTAATAGCAGCTGTGGGTCAGAGCCATATTTACCCTGCATATCTCTGTACGCCCCACTCACCCGACTCGCTCAGCCACCCCCAGCGCTAACCACCTTCAGGCTAGGCCTGGGAAGGTCAAAGGTCAACCTTGTGTCCAAAAGTCGCGTTCCCGTAGCCTCTCCATCCTGTCTGTCTGCCCCAATGTTCTCCCTCCGGCTCCGCAGCCTCTTTTTCTAGAATGTTCAACAGAAAAATCCTTTGCCCCAGTGAACTCTTTCTGTGGCTGGCCCAGCAGCCCTGTCTAGTCCCCAAGTGGCCATAACATCCCCTCTTCCCAAGCACTGATGGGACAGCGAGGCTTCATAAACTCTGAAAATGGATGACGGCATTACATGTGTTATCAGTGTCCTGCTCACCAATCATTGTGTGTCACTATACATACTGGCATACATATCTGTCACGGAGAGGACTCAGTAGCCCTACTTATTATGGAATTTGTGAAGCTTCACTCTCCACATCACTACTAGAACCCCCTTCCTCCCCTTTTCCCATCTGCCCACCCCCATTAGACCACTCCTGTCTCCCCAGCCCCTCTCTCCCTCCAGACTCGGGGGAACTGTGCCGGCTTGGCAGGCAGATGCCAGTGCCACTCAAACACACATTACCCCCCGTGAAAAGAAACACCGGCTGATATTGGGTTACTAGACAAACCAGAGCCCCACCATCGGTCACCAGCACAGCAGCTGGAATGTGCTGCTCCCCAAAACCCCCCAGTACTCTCCCAACATCAGCCTAGCCTGTGTACAATATTACAGTGTCCCATATAGCAGTTTAGCAGGTCACTGTGTAAGCTGTTTCCAATACATTGATTTGCACCCTGGCCTGACCAGCAAGACTGCCGCCGTGACCCGAGATTGACTCACAGGCGACACATAAAGCCGATTCTGCTGATTTCAGCATTAACAAGGCAGCTAAACCACAGTTGAGCACATTTGTTTTCACTAATCAGGAAGCACGTTATAAAAATCAAAAACAAAAATATGAAACGCTAAAAACAAAAGTCTTTCTCCGTTCAACTTCCTTGGCATGCGGTAGATGCTGATTGGCGGGGGGTTCTGACGTTAAAAACTCGTTCCTTTCCTCCCCGGCAGACTCATCTGCTTTGTGTTAGGCTGCCAGTGTGGAACCGCCGTGTTTGACCGCCAGCCCTCAGCACTTAACCTCCAGTTTTTGGTGCATAAGCAACTTAAAGGGACTCATTTGAAATCCACCAGCTAATCTAATGAACCTTACGTGCCAGAGAAAGTCCATAACAACATATCTGGGAGAATTAAGGCAGGGCTCGGGACCCGCCGGTGATTAAGCTAAAGACCCCTCATTCAGTGCTGGACAATGCTCCATTGCAGTGGTCGTAATGAGTGCTTGGCCAGGGGAACACCATAGGGCTTCTCCGAAAAACAACAGCATTTTTTTTTTTTTGTTGCCTGGTTTGCATAAGAGGCGTACGATCCCGCATTCGGAGCACGCTCAGTTAAGCAGCCTGGTGCGCATTGTGCAACCCTGCACATCGTGTGCTTGCTCTGCCGCACAGAGGGGAAGCAGCGGAAGGGACAGAATCAATTCTGAGGTCAAAGTTGACAGGCCATTGCATTGACTTTCAGCCCAGTCTCATGCCACTGTATTAATACTGTGGTGGGCGAGTTAATAGTAATACATGTGTGGGAACAAAGCGTGCCAACGGACTAGGATTCTTTAGAGGCTATAATCCCGCCTCTGAAGAAGATGCCCAACTAGGAACTATGCCCATCGCACAAGCATACTCACAAACACTTACGCGCACCCGCACATGAGGCACACAGAAATACACACACACACTTAAGGACGTCAGGATTTAATTATCACTGCTGTGCGGAATATCAGGCTGATGACTGATTCCCACAGTGGTGCTCCATTTTGTACGTGGGGGAAAAAACAGGCTGTTACTGGGTGTGGTGTCCAGCTGAAACGTAATTCTTTCACAGGTCCACTGAGGGAGGGTTTAGTGAGACCTGACTCATGTAGAGCTCCAACGCAGCTAAAATAATGATCCAACGCGAGCAGTACTGGCGAAGCACACTTAACTCGGCAACCCTTTCCCTGGTTTCACAGTGAGGCATTTCAAACGGGACACACACAGGCGTAGGGGGTGGGGTCAGTGAGAGACCCAGAGCCAAAGCCTTCAAATGAAACGCTTTTTTGTTTTTTAATGAATTTTTTTCTATTTTTTTTCTTTTTAATTGCTCTCATTCCAGGTCTACAAGACAGACATTGACATGGACACAGAATTCCACATTGAAAAGTGCTCCTTTGTTAACAGCAGATGCTTGTTTATGACAACTATGGTCTCTTTGACAGTTCTATTCTGGAACAATGATCTATTCCACATCCGAACACAGCCGCTTCTGTACACAGTGTCTTGTCATATGCACAATATAATACAAGTTATTAGAATACAATACAAAAAGATCACATAATTGAAAGAGAAACAAATCCACCATCCTGTGTGCAAGTGTGTGTGTGTGTGTGTGTGTGTCTGCGTGAGTTGGGTTAGGGGGATAAAGAGATTATGATTGTGTAAACAGACTATTTAAATGGAGGAATTTCTGTAAAAGATTTGTTTAAATGAAAATCCTGTTTTTTCTCTGGGACAGAGTGACTGTTTTAACATGTTGTGGGAACGCAGATCCTTGTAGACACAGAACAATTACTTTAATAGCATTTTAGCAAGTCACAGAGCTCACGACAACACTTCGATGCCACCTCTGTGGAGAGATGACTCTGGAGAAACAACAAATACCTCACAATAAGTAGAGTGCAACATCATGAAACGCAGAAAACACAAACTTGAACATAACCTGTGATGGTGAAAGATTGTCACCATCACTCATTTCCACTTTTCTTCAAGGCAGGACAGCAAAAGTAAAGTTACTTCTGTGGGATAAAGGGAGCTTTTACATAATTTGGGAAATATCACCAGGGCCATTTGGTCTTCTTGGAGATCCATATCGATGATTAAACAAATTATCATTCCTTTTACACCTGATTGTTTTGTCTTTATTGTTGTTTTTGAACTCTGTAAAATCCTCTGCAAGGTGTCAGAGTAAAGTTTAAGACTGGCTCTGAACTAGCATCGATCAGTATTTTATGATCATTAGATTTTCACAAAGGAAAGAATTTCTGAAACAGAACAGGACCAAGAGGCCCTAAACACAGTAGTACATCTATAGCAATTATTGTTCCAATAACACTGATACAATTCCTTCCTCCTCAGCCTGGATTTCAAGACACCCGCCTCTTTGATATTTCTCAGTTCAGAAAGAAACAACCATGCCTTTTTCAGGCAATGAGGAGAAAAGCCAACCAACGGGTAACATGACCCCCCCGCCTCGCTCATTCAGAAGTGGGTCTCAGACACCAGGTCCTTGCCATTGCTGGTTTGCCTGTGGGCTTCCCCGGACTCAGTGTCATTGGTCTCCTTGCTGGAGAGGGGGACCTCACTGCGCAGGGTGTTCTCCTGCTTGGACTGGGTCTTGCCCGTGGTCAGGGACTTCTGGAAGGACTCGGAGGTGAAGTAGTAGACGACGGGGTCGAAGCAGCAGTTGAGTGTGGCCACGCAGAGTGTGATGGGGTAGAGGGTGCGGGCGAAGCGCTCTAGCCCGCAGCTGGCCAGGGCCTGCGAGCGCACCATGGCGTAGAGGAAGAGGATGGAGTTGTAAGGCACGAAGCAAACCACAAAGATGGCCACGTGCACCACGATCATGCGCAGCACGCGCTCCTTGTTGGTGCCGATCTGGCAGAGCGTGGCAGGCTTGCGGAGCGTCCGCAGCACCATGGACGAGCAGCCCAGGTTGAGCAGCAGCGGGATGATGAAACCCACCACCTCGATGAAGATGGTGATCTTGGACAGGTAGGTCTTCCAGGTCTTCTTGGAGAAGCCCTCGAAGCAGGTGGTGCTGGAGTTGGCCCGGTTGGTGGTGGAGAAGAAGGTGACGGAGATGCCGCCGCCCAGAATGAGGAGCCAGACGGCGGCGCACGCGATGCCGGCGTTGCGGCGTGTACGGATGGAGCGTGAGCGGAACGGGTAGACGATGGCCAGAAAGCGGTCCACGCTGATGCACGTGAGGAAGAGCATGCTGCCGTAGATGTTGGTGATGAAGGCCGTGCCCGAGACCTTGCACAGCCCGTCGCCGAAGGGCCAGTGACGGTTGACGTTGTAGAAGATCTTGAAGGGCAATGTGAAGACGAAGACCAGGTCCGATAGGGCGAGGTTAGTCATGAAGAGCGTGGTCTCGTTGCGCAACTTCATGCGGAAGCAAAAGACGAAGAGCGCGCCACAGTTGGTGACGAGCCCCAGCACGAAGACGATGCTGTACACCACGCCGTACAGGTTGTACTTGAAGGAGTCGTCGATGCCGCAGTCCTCCATGCCGCTCTCGTTAAGCGCCAGGCTTGACATGGTGACGCCGCTGAGGTGGACACTTGAGGTAAGCTGGGGGGTCAACTAGCTGAGGCTCTCTCTGAAAATCCTAGCTGTCAGCAGCAGAGCTCCCACACCTGCTCTTTCCTGCCCATCATGAGCGCGCTGGCCAAAGTGGCGCTGATCCGGTGCTTCACGGCAGACCAAACTCGGCACCGTCTGCCCCGCGAGAGCAGCGAAAGCTTCTGTTTCCTGTGGAAGGATAAAAGAAAAGGCTGAGATTAGCTTTTCGGGGAGGCCCATGCAAGGGCTGCGTTTCACCTGTTGCTGCCTCTCCCACATCAAAGGGAGGCGCCAGCTGCTCGTGCTCACGTTTCACATCACCCTTAGACCTGCCGTAAATCCTGAGGTCCCATGCATTACACCATCCCCATCCCACGAAGTGGCCTGTCAGCGCACTATCCCATGATCCCTTTCCTTGAAGCAGATTCAGTGAAGGAGACAGCACCGCTGAAGTGTGGTCAGCACTTTGGAAAAAAACTCTTGTTGATGGAGGCTGGAAGTCTGGTGGGTGCACCGCTGCCATGGCTACAGCTGCACTGTGTGCATGCAGGCGTGCATATGTTTGTGTGTGTGTGTGTGTGTTTGTGGTCACTGCACGTGTACACACACACCCACACACACTCATTCACACACACATACCCCCAATAATATTATCGTACTCATAGAGTTTCTGAAACACTGTGTCCATAAGTGAGAGAGTGAGACAGGAAGAGAAACAGAGAGACATCCTGAAGCTTGGACCCCTCTCTGGCGTCTGAGTCTGACATCCATCTCTGCTCAGTGGGCAGAGGGAGTGCTGGAGCGCCTGACAGCCCAAGAGGTCACAGAAAAATCTCATGTTCTCAGTAACAGTACATGCAGTTCTACACCCTGCGCAGACCATCTGAAACGGTGGCAGCCTATGATTATCTTTAATTTGTAGTGCGTGGTCGAAATGCAGTAACACAAATTCACTGCCCCTGTGTGTTCTTGTGTACTAAGGGCATGGAGGAGGAGTGCGTTAACGGACTAGAATTAGATCTCTGCATTCTAAATGTACCCTCCTGCAGGAGAAGAAAAGGCCACTATACGTTTCTGATCAGGACGCATTACGCCATTAAGCAGGACCTAATGAGCCATACAGGAAGAAGCCGCTTTGCGGGTTGGTTGGACCCAACTCCAGATTCAGGGAATGGGGGGGGGGGTGGAGGGAGCCACCAGGCTCGTCTGTGCTCCCCATCCCGCAGGGCAGGGGGGATTATTTGAAGTCGCACGGCCTCTCCCAGATCAGATGACTCCAGATAATCCGTTCCTGTTTTCCCTGCGCGAGAAATAACAGCGGTGCTCCTGGGGCATTCATCTTTAAACTAAACAGCTGTAGCACTTTTCAGAGACAAATGTAACCTTTGCACTGACCTGCAGGGTGCGAGAGAGACAGAGAGCAGTATGTGTGTGTGTGTGTGCGAGCATAGACTTTAGTAATAAAAAAATATGATGATGTGACGAATAACTGAAAAGGCCCTCTGTGGCAATAGCATGAGGCAGCCCCATGGAGCCACTGAGCCACAAAGCAGTCGGCTGTGCGTATGACAGCGGTAAAATCATAGGAACTCACTACCCTGTCCTGACTTCCTCCGCTGTCTGTTCCTCCACTACCATCATATCAGCACATCAGCACATGACCCCCATATCCCCTCCCCCACTCACACCCATCCCCTCCCCAATCCCCTCACGGAGAAACATAGTCTCAGGTGCCATGCACGGTCTAAGAGGGCGGTCTTATTTCACACCACAAAAGACACTCCAAATTCAGCAACATGGCGGACGGGTTGTGTTCCCCGCAACCGTTCTGCGGCCCTGTGCTGTTTCTCCTCCCGTTGTCTGAAGTTCTTTCCCTCATGTCACGTGACAGAGGAAAATCCCCTCTTTATCACCCCCCCCCCCCCCCCCCTTACTGTCGGTTTTAACTGCAGGTCCAGCTCTCCACCGCTGCAGTCCATCATGCACTGGGAGCTCGGGCCGCGTACTGACATCTTTTACTGGGTTTTCACACGCCTTCCACAATGCCCTTACTGTCGCACACGCTCCCGCGCCGCCCGCGCACAATACAGCAACTGTACTGCCTGTAAATCACAGGCCAGCCATTCTTCTCCCAGCGTCCAGTCCTGTCACAGCCTGCCACACACTCCTTTAATTTATTTCACTATTTACCGCTGCCCAGTTAGGTTGAGCTCATCATAAAATGCTTTAATTTAGCCACGTTTACGTGATGGCGGGGCCATGGCGGCTCAGAATCGAGAGCAACAACCACCAAAGCCTAAGCACTGCTTCCAGCACTCCACCTCCCGGACCGGGCGTTTGTGGGCCTCAAGACAGTACTTAGGCTGAGAAGTGCTAATCTGGCTGTGCCTTGTGCAAATCAGGCATTTAAAAAATCAAAGGGAGGCAGGGGGCAGCCATTTTGCATCCAGGCATTTCAGTTTTCAGACAGAATTTGATTCTAAAAGGTAGCGGAGTCTTTGTCACAGTACAGTATGGCACTAGTGGTATTTGAAGATCTTGAAGGGCAATTCAGGTCTAACAGCACTTGCTCATAGTGAAGAGTTAATAGTTAAACCACTGCAGTTTAACTCAGGCACCCAGAGGTGGCTTCACAGCCTCACTCCCCCTCTGTCCGCCTGCTAAGACTTACTCTGGATCGCAGCCATCTTTGTTAATTGTGTTATAACCGTGGACACAGCTCGGATTGCCCTCTTACCTACTGTAAAATGGAAGTGCAAAACAGTAAAGCACAGGGGCAACACGGACTCCAGGGAGTGCTTGCACTCCACCATATTTACGCACACGTGTTATGCCCTCCTGAGACCCGAAAGGAAAAATGGTTTAAGTGTTTTTATATATTTTGACTATAGGTTTCAGCATATTAGAAAAATGTTTTTTGAAATTTAGATCAGAGACTCATTAATTGCCTGGTTTTTGGAGGATAAGTCATTATCTGGTCACTGTGGGTATGAATTTGACGGTGTTATTGAATGTTGGACTATTGAGCAAAAGCTTTATAGCAGAAATCTACAAGGGCTTCTCTTTGTATTGGGGTTTTGTGGATGTCTGTCCAGTAAAAGCCTCACACTAAAGAGACACAGGCTGGAGAGAGCTGCGGCTTTAAAACAGCCCCAGAGACTTCATGCTGTGGTTGTTTTGTTGGTGTTAGGGTGGCAGCATGAAAAAGTGGATGTGATCATGGTTTTTCTTTTTGTCTCTTTGACTAATTTTCACCGACACGCTCATGTCCACCGCATGGCAGAAACCCTAAGCCGGCACTGGCGCCTGAGCTGGGAGGAAACTATGGCGTGGTCACTCTGGGTGCCTGAAATTCTCACTAGATTCCTCTTATAAGGGCAATTACAACTTGAGTCATTTCATTCAAACATAGATATTCCCTCTAGTCAAAACAGCTGCAATGAGCACAATAAACGTACTATAAAAAACTGTTATTGCTCAAATCAAACCAATTTTACTTCAATCTTTATATCAGTTTTATTTGATGTATTATTTAATCTGAAAAGGTACTGCAGTTACACAGAATTACAGACAGAGTGACCAGTGCTGTCCATCCCACTCGCATAGTAACAGTAGCCTACTGACTCGTTTCAGCGGTTTGCATTTATGTTGTGATTTAGCATAAAACTGAGATTTATATGGTTCTTACAAGAGTCGTTCTGAGGTTACACTGTGTACTGACATTTCTACCGTCAAGGAAGTGCTGCTTTGTTCAAAGTCATTCATTAAAATTCTCACATTCAAAACAACAGGCTAAGTTATATGCTACTTTGTCAATTAGCTGTTGAAATGTGAAATAAATGCACGCATTACATACGCATATACACGCTGCAATTATGTCTATAATTTTCATTTATAATTAACATCTGTCAGTCCTCGGTGTTCGTTAAGCGCTGTAATGTGATGGTTACTACTCACCCTCTTTGCCGCCGCGAACCTGTCAGTTTAACACGAGTTCCATAGTCTGCGGTTCTGTGAACAGGCGAACCAGCAAAACTTTAAAATGTAAAAAAACCGGACGTTTCTAGTAAAGCCTCCCCTTACTGACAGATGGGTCAACCTTTCCAAAATCTTAGTATTTTCGGAGAAAAGAGTAAAAATAACCAAACATAATCCAGTATGGACTGTGCCAGCATGGAAGCGCGTGTATTTCCAACTCGCTTAGCCTTTCAAGGTTTTTCGCAGAAAGGAGTAGGAAATTATAAAGCGCAACATTGTTTCGTTATTTGTAATTGCTTGTGTGTGCGTAAGCATGTGTGTTACGCGGCCCCAGTGCATCGGACTTAACGCAAAACTGTATTAACGGTTTGCACTGGTACAGGAAACGAGACAATAGCACCTTGGTCTTTGCTGGAGAGGAGGGGGCGAGGAGAGATTGAGCCCGAATGGGGGGCTGTCGGGAAGGCAGGGGGGAGGAAGGGGGTTGGTGTCATCGTCCGTGGTTAAATAAGGAAGGGAGTGCTGTCAAACCAACCAGGACTGGTGTTCACAATTGAGCATCTCTTCTGGGGTATTTGTAAAAGGGTATTCTTGATTTAATAAATCCTCCATGGACCTACAATACAACAACGATGATGATAATGATAATAATAATAATAATACAGCTAGTACTAAATAATAAAAAATAAATAATCTCCGATAGATACTTCACATTTAATGATACAAAGGAAATGTAATAAAGTCAATGCATTAACATGTGACTTGTATTCGATTTTATACAGACATTTATGATATATATATTTTTAAAATTTTGACTGTGTGAAGCAGACCTTATAAATATCAGGGTATGTTTTTAAATTGTGTATTCATATTGCATCTTTATATATATATATATATATATATATATATATATATATATATATATATATATAGTGTTGTCTTGATTTAGCACATCTGGCTACTCACTGTCACATTTCATCCATTTCCCTGCCTGTGTCCTTTATCAGCCTGATACTTTCTCATGTAACACTATTATTACAACCTTGCAAATCCACAGGGTATCAAAGTTTCCTATATATAGCTTCTTCTCTGAGTGTTTTTGGAGACAATCCCATTGTGCAAGGGCCGGTGATGGTCTGTGGGGGGCCGTGGTGACAGAGGGGATGTTGTCCTTGGACGGAGGTCCCAGCCGGGCAGAGCAGTGCACAATAGCGCCAGAGAGGACAGGACATCCTGCTCTCCCCACACCTCCAGCCCACTCTGAAAACAAACCCCTGTGTGCCCTGGCCCCATCCCTGCCACTCTGACAGGGAGACCTCAAACCCCCCGCCCTGTACCCTGAGCGCCCGAGCCCGCACACGGCTCTCACGCTATCGACAGGGACACCTCAAACCCCCCGCCCTGTACCCTGAGCGCCCGAGCCCGCGCACGGCTCTCACGCTATCGACAGGGACACCTCAAACCCCCCGCCCTGCACCCTGAGCGCCCGAGCCCGCGCACGGCTCTCACGCTATCGACAGGGGCACCTCAAACCCCCCGCCCTGTACCCTGAGCGCCCGAGCCCGCGCACGGCTCTCACGCTATCGACAGGGACACCTCAAACCCCCCCGCCCTGTACCCTGAGCGCCCGAGCCCGCGCACGGCTCTCACGCTATCGACAGGGAGACCTCAAACCCCCCGCCCTGTACCCTGAGCGCCCGAGCCCGCGCACGGCTCTCACGCTATCGACAGGGAGACCTCAAACCCCCCCGCCCTGTACCCCGAGCGCCCGAGCCCGCGCACGGCTCTCACGCTATCGACAGGGACACCTCAAACCCCCCCGCCCTGTACCCCGAGCGCCCGAGCCCGCGCACGGCTCTCACGCTATCGACAGGGACACCTCAAACCCCCCGCCCTGTACCCCGAGCGCCCAAGCCCGCACACGGCTCTCACGCTATCGACAGGGACACCTCAAACCCCCCGCCCTGTACCCTGAGCGCCCGAGCCCGCACACGGCTCTCACGCTATCGACAGGGAGACAGCAGGTTAGTTTACTAGAGATGCACATGTGTTTCAGTGAGTTTCATTCGGTGTGTGTTTGTGTGTGTGTGTGTGTGTGTGTGTGTGTGTGTGTGTGTGTGTGTGTGTGTGTTCTGAACAGCGTTGGTAGTAATTTATTGCATGTAATCTGGATCCCGTAATCATATTACAAAAATGAAGTAACTATTATCCCAGGACACTTTTATACTTTTAAAAAATATTCATAATCTGATTACAGAAATACATTTCTGATTACTTTAATGTACGCACACACACACGCACACACACACACACACACACACACACACAGACACATGCACACACACACACACACACAGACACACACACTACTTGTTCTCCTACACAGGAGGATGATCAAGTGAGTATATTTTAGTAGCAGTAATCCAAAAGTAATCAGATTAGATGACACCTTTTGAGGAATCCAACAGATTGCGTTACTAATTAAATTTTTAGACATGTAATTTGTATTCAGTACTGGAATACATTTTAAAATGTGTATGCACAGTGCGTTTTAAAATTATATTAAATTCATTCAATATAATTTATGAATGCAATTTTTTAATATAAATTATATACAAATTTAATATTAAAATATAGAATTCAGGATTGCACCAAGGTAACAAGTTTATTGAACAAAAGTTCAAAGTTGATGCCTTTTGGAGATAAATCTCCATCTGAACATAGAAGCATGTTTCTTGGATTTACAGTGCCCACCAGAATTATTGGCAACCCTGAAAATTATGAGCAAAAAAGGCTATACAAATTTATTTGTCATTTATCAACATGACCTTACACTCAAAATATAAGAAACATCTTACCTTTAATTTAGGGGAAATTATTCAAGGAAAAAATATACATTTTCTAAAAACATTTTTTTTTAAATGTCAGAATTATCGTCAATGCTAGAAATAATTACAAACAAAACCTAATTAAAGTATATTCCCAGTCATATTTCATTTATTTTTTTTTAGCACACCTGAGTCTTTAGAAACTATGATGTGGTCATTCTCAACTTCCTGTTTCACTTGGTTATAAATATGAGGTGACACACAGGCCAAACCCCTTAGTCATCCATCAACATGGGGAAGATCAGAGAACACTAATGAAATGAGGCAAAAGGTTGTTGACCTTCATAAATCAATGACATTGGCTATAGAAAAATAACTACCAATTTCCACCATTAGGGGCAGCGATTAACTGGAGCTGTGATGAACCTGCCTGGAAGACAGTGACGTGCGGTGGGGTCTTAAGCAAGGCAGGCAGTTAAAGTGGTAATGCAAAACAAGACTGAAATGCCATCGTCATGGAGACAGCAGCTGTAGCAGTACAGTCTGCATATGACTCAAAGGTAATCTAAAGTCATTCAAGGTTTTGCAATGGCCATCCCAGTCCCCTGACCTGAACTCTATTAAAAACCTGTGGGGTGAGCTGAAGAGGAGAGTCCACAAGCGAGGACCAAGACTCTGAAAGATCTGGAGAGATTTTGTATGTAGGTATGGTCTCAAATCCCTTGCTATGTGTTCTCCAACCTCATCAAACATTTCAGCAGAAGACTTAGTTCTGTTATCTTGGCAAAGGGAGGGTGTACAATGCACTAAATACAGGGATGGCAATAAGCGTAAGTTAACACACACCTTCTTCTAAATAAAAATTTAAAATGTGTTTTACCTCTGATCAATAGTATAACAATTAAATGGTATGATTTTCTGATTTTTGTGGGCAAAAACAATATTTGATAAACAATAAACTGCATTAAATACTGCCATTTTTAATATTACATATTAATTGAGGTTGCAAATAATTTTGCTGGGCACTGTACATACTTTTTTTTCAAGATGACAAAACTTTTTGTTCTTGGGATGAGTGACAGCACTATTTGTTGAATTTATTTTATAGGAGAGAGCATACACACAAAATAACACAGCCAGTGGCAGAGGCGTGGAGAAGAAAATATGGGTTGATGAAAGGTTTACAGGCTTGAATTACTAATACTTAGGCAGTCTGCCTCTACATTGAGCTTTTTATCAGTTGTGTTTTAATTTAATTCAATTACAATGATTCTTGTAAAATTCCCATGCATACAGAGTGCACAAGAGGTGATAGTCTCCATGCATGAGGGCGTTTTCTAAGAAAATATACAAAGTAACGTGAAATAGCATTGGTCATATGACAAAAGTGTTGGCAAAGACAGTGGGTGTTGAAGGTTATAGTGTCGGTAATGAATGCATCGTTGCCTGTTATCCCACTCGTATGGGAGGGTGGGTGGGGACAGGGGTGGGTGGTAAAAGTTGCATTGTAGGTAATTAAGGCACTTAAGTTAAGACAGCTGATAGTGAACAGCCTGATAAGAGAGAGTCAGAGTTTCCTCCCTCTGTTTATCTTCGTAATTGAGGCGACTTTATTACGCTGAGCTAAATAAAACAGGGGTGCCCCCACTGGGCCAAGCCACTGGCATTGGTCCACACGTGCCTCATTTCTGCACACACCCCACAGCTGTTGGTACCCCAGGTCCAGGGGGGGGGCAGGGGAGGAGACTGAAGCCTTGCATTGACCCGCGCGGGCCCGGCATTTGAGAATCACCATGGCACACGGTAAGCTCACGTAAAGTAACACCAGACGCCAAATCCGCCTGCACCAGCCTGGAATGTGGCTTTGATCAGATTTACATGGACGCCATGTGAACGCAGCAAATAGTCACGTCTTGGAGGTGTAGCATTCCTCTGATTAGTTACAGCGGGTCCTGTAACTATTGCATGTCCTATTGTAGAACTCTAGAGAGAAGCAGGTTTATGTTCTGTGAAATCCCGTTTCACTTACTTTTCTGATGTCTGCCGCGCAAATCTGTGGTGTTTTTATCGTTGTTATTTTAAAGGTTAGTCCCTTGCAAAGCCGTCATGCAAGGGACCAACTATTAAAAAAAGGGGGTGTCGAAGGTCTTTCTTCTCGAGAAAATTTGAGGATTATCAGCATAGCAGTGATAAGACAGACTATGGGAGAAGATAATCAATACTTAGTATCGAAGAAGAGGAGAGGACTAAGGACTACATCCTGGAGGACACTTGCATTAATGGTCATTACAGTCTGTAACCAATAAATGCCTCCCACATAAACTAGATGTACTATGATAAATATTTAACATTGGATAGTTTGTCCAGTGACAATAACAATTCAATGTTTTAGGCTGTTTTTCCGTAAGTGTCCAGAACAGTTTCTTTCCCAAAAATGCCATGCAACTTGGGAGAATGCAATATACAACTATGATTTAATGGCAGCCAAAACCTGCAGGCTTACTTACAGTTCAATGACCCATAATGCCCACGCATTATTACATATGAATATATCATGCAAAGAGTCTAAGGAAGTAAACAGGGATGGTCAAAGATTGATTATCAGTGTGCAGAGAAGGGAGAGTTAGACATTTGTTTATAAGTCTTTCTCAGAAGTAAGGATGTGGTGCTGTTTTCTATGAGGCAGCTTAATGTTTTCAGTTGAAGATTGGGGAGATCACAGGCTCATCCATTGCATTCTGGGAAAGGTTCATTGGGTGCTGATAAACACTCTATAAATTAACCTCGGGGATATTTTATGAGTCAGGCCACATAATCTTAAAAACCTGAGAATAATACCTTAAAAAGCTTCTTTCCCATCTTAAAACCTGGGAATTCCTACCCGTTACAAAAGAGAGAAACGTAATGGAAGAGGACAATTTGGTCAGAGATGAGGGAGGCTCTTTGTCTGAGGTCAGGAATTGTAGCCCGCCTTTTAAAACCAACATGCCTGTTGTACAACCCTTGAAATTAAATGAAGTTTGGTTTCCCTGTATTCTCATGGTGATTTGATATGGTTTATGATCTAATGTTTTTTTTTTTGACCTGAGGTCTCTTGTTCTCTGCGCTGTTATCCAAATTGACCAAAAATGTAATTATCGCTAAACCAATCATGTGTTTAAAACCTTGAAATGATTTTCGATATGAATGATTTATGTTATCCATTTTAAAATGTTTGGGCGTTCACTACTTGCAAAAAAGTATTTTCAAAGCTGGAAGTCACTCTCTTTGAATGTTATTAGCCTATATGTACCTTCTCATGCAAATGTAGTTTACATTAAATTATTATACTGCTTCGATGGGGACTTTTTTTTTTTTGTTGAGATTTTAGCATCAAGGGAACACTGAGAAATAAACAGGGGATTATGTAATAAACAGGGCCATTCTTCATGTTATAGTAATGTTAATGCAAACTGGCCACTATTTATTTTCCGCTGTTGTTTATATTTGCATCTTTATGCGTTTGGAATCCCAGTCCATGAAGGAATTTAAACTGTGTTCAAATATCTGTCAGAGTGTTGGTCTGTTAATGGGAAGTTGATCCTGCTAGTTAGTTACTGTAAAGTGAGCTCTTGAGTATTCTGGGTGGAGCTTATGTGGGGGTGTTGTAGCAGTTAAAAGACCCTCAGTGTAATCTGATGAGGGTAGGGGGCAGAGACTGTGAAAGAAGGACCAGTGGTAGGAGCTTGTGTGTGAGGGGGGGGGGGGGGTCAGTCTGAGGATCTGGCAGCTCAAGCTCAACCCCCTTTGGCTGTAGCTGCCTAGTCTGTTAGTCAGACAATCATAAACAAAGGCACCTATTAAAGATGTCTTAACTGCCTCTGCTGATTCTGAACTCTTGCGCCATAAACGCCCCCCCCCCCCCCCCCCCCCCCCCCCCTCCACTGCCCCCCCCCCCCAAATTACTTATGGGGCAGTTGTTTTATTGCCTCTGCTTGTGGAGGCTTTAGGGCACAGAACCCCATTTTTTTGTTGTTTTTTTGACTGAGCACAGATGTTAATGCGAGTATTTCTGTGGTTCACTTTCTGGACCCGTGCATCCTCTCTCTCTCCCCCCCCGGTCGCATTCAATGGGATCCAAGGTGCTGAGCGTTCCACACATTTTTTGTCACCGGACAACGTGTTGTAGACAAAAGCTACGGAGGTTTCCTTGCAGGGCTTTTATTGCCTGACATTTAAGTTTGGCAGAAGTCCCGCCACAGTTTTGCTGCGGTCTCGGCGGCCCCTTGTTGCGCGAGCGCTGGCCAGCGCAGGTGCAGCCGCCAGCTTCCTGAGAGACCGTGGTGCAGATTCCAGATCTCAGTGCTTTGGGAACAGCCAATTTGTGCTTTTCTCTGCCGGTGTGAACACATCATCCACGCCCGTCCCCAGCTCCCGACCCATCACTCCGAGCGACATCTTCGCGTGCAGCAAGGCGGAGTTAGGAGCGAACCGTTTGACCTCCTCGGGGCAGGGGCAAACAACTGGAGAGCGCGGTGCTCAGAACCAGAAGAAAAGAAAAACAATAGGTTAGCCCAGCCGTAGACAGTGTGGTCTGCGTCCATCAGTGGCATGTCGCGCTGCAGCGTTTCATAGGATTCATTACTGTGAGACGATTCAAACTATAAACAACCTGTAACGAGTGACGGCTGCCACAACAACGCACCCGTAAACGCTCCCCACTCCAACAAATTCAAGGCTTGTATGTTAAGGCGGGGGAGGGGGTTGAGTTGTGAGGAAATGGGAGGGATGCGGCCATGTTTCTAGAATGTTCAGCGCTCTAGAATGCCGAGCGTGTTGTAGTCTGTCAGAAAGCTGTGTTATGCAAGGTGCTTGACTTCAAAAGGTCCCAATAAAAAAAATGTAACAAATGTGAGCTGCGAAGACAGCTGTGTAAATGCCTAGTGTTTGAATAAACCCTTTGAATAAACCTGAAACATGGTAAATGGATTAAGGAGACTCCTAAAAAATAATAAATACGGCATTCACCTCTGTGGGCTCTGTGAAGCATTCGCGATGTGTTGAGCAGGGTTGGATGTAAGCACGGAGAGGTCAGTGGCCATGCGTACAGTTATCTGGAGGGATGTCCGAGGAAGAGGCAGGGGCTATTAGCAGTGCCGAGGCCCGTGGTTAGCTCACCACAAACTGAGAGCACTTCCCTGATCTTTCCCCTGAGCTGGAGGGAGAGGAAGCGCATGTTTCCAAAGAAGGAGTCTTTGGCCTAAGGGGTCTCCCTTCTGCATTAACCCCCTTCTACGGGGAATTTTAAACTTGAACAGGGGTCACTCCCAAAGTGACCAAAACTATTAGGGGGGATTTCCAGGTTAGAACACAGCCTATTCCTGTCCAAATCTGGATATAAAATGTCCGTATGTGGGGAATTGGGAATTTAATTCCCCACAGAGCTTCATGCATTGGCTTCAACTGTACACACACACACACAAGCACACACTCACACACACACACACACTCATTGTGCTGCTGTTGCCGGGGGTTGTACAGGATGTTTGCAGGGGTCATGTGTCAGGGAGCGCACAGGAAGTGCTCCGAGAGCGTGCTGAACCGTTAGCCAGCCGCACACAGCTGTTAAACCGCACTGGAGCAGCGCGTCTCCCCATGAGGCCAGCGTCCTCTTTGTTCTCCCGCCCATCTCTATTTTTTCATTTTTCTAGCAGAGTCAGTCCACCACAGTCTGCTCTTTACTGCACGTGGTGCTATTGTTCTCTCCCCTACCTGGCCTGACAGCACTGCACTTGCCCCATTGTCTCTGGGACTTATCAGGCTGCACCACACGGTTTATCCACTGCTCTGTACACTGGGCAGTGAGTGATCAGGGGGGTATTTCACAAAGCTGAGTGAGCTGGATAACTGCACCCGGAAACCCTCCCAAATATGGAACACGGACTGCAGTAAAAAGAGCGGTTCCGGGTTTTACTAAGTGCAGTTATCCAGCTAACTCAGTAAGCCTGTTTGTGCAGTTATCCAGCTAACTCAGTAAGCCTGTTTTGTGAAATACCCCCCAGGACCATTGTTCTATCTAGTGAAAGTGTGTGCCATCTCAAGGCGTCAGAGCCTGTCCAGCATGCACACACACATGTGTCCAAAGGCTTTCATGGAATTCCTCAGTTGAAGGAGATATCTTATCAGAAACTATTCCAACCACTACTGCCCCCCAACCAAGCACAATCCTGATACCCCCACCTCCCCTCAATATGTTCTGAATCAGGAGATCCTGAGACACTGGTCTAGCCGGCTGGGATGTTGCATATTTACTTGTCATATGAGTGTGTTGCATTATGGTCCCTGAGAGATATCAAAATATCAAAAAGTGTTGATACCAAGATAGTTTGAAAAACTATTTCCTTGGCATTCATGGATTAAATTGAACTTGTTTTGCTGTTTTCTGATAAGGGTAAATGGGAACTTTGCCTTCTATGTTATATGTCCCAAAATACTTTGGTAATACTGGATAAGTTCTGTTGCTTTACTAAAGCCATTATAAATGTTTTTTTTTTTGAGAAAGATAAAAAAATGTGTGTGTGTGTTTATGTGTACACGATGCGTGTAAGATAACAGCTGGTAACGTGACCATACCATGCCTGAACCTGGCGAGCCATGGAGCCTATTTTTAAACGGCGTCGGCCTCCGCGCCTGGCCCCTTTGTGTGGTGTCAGACTGGGGCCGGCACACTCCTTTCCTGTCATTCACTAGCAGCCTAAGAGCCATGCTCAAGGGCAGACTGCCGTCTGAGTACAATGCAGTGTGCACACGTCGGGGCGAAGCGGCCCAAAGCGAGCAGCGCGTCTCCCTCAAATGTGTCTATGATTGGACGGCGCTGTATTTAATGCCACATTTATAGATGACCTCTCCCCCCGCCCCGCCCCTCCAACCCCACTGTAGCGTCAGGGGAACTCCCGGCTTCCAATGCTCCTATTGTGCTTTATGTATAATTCAGCTGAGGGGGGGTGGGGGCACCAGTGTGTCATGATTGTGTGTAGAATGAAACTCGCCCTTCCTTCCAACAGACAGACTGGACTGTGTGTTAAGTAATCGCAAGAGTGCTGTGGTCACATAGGACTGCGTGACCACATGGGGATGAGTGGGCCTGGATCACCTCCTCTCTGAGCACTGAGGGTGCTGAGTGGGCCTGGATCACCTCCTCTCTGAGCACTGAGGGTGCTGAGTGGGCCTGGATCACCTCCTCTCTGAGCACTGAGGGTGCTGAAAATAGGAGTCTTACCTAAAGCCCCGGCAGGTCTACATGGGCACTGAATTAATTCACAAAATGTGGAGAATGTGGCATCTAGATATCTTTTAAAATAGTTTGCGAACTGCGCGTAAATGTATGAGCACTCACACATAGCATACCTGGATTAAATACATTAGATGCTGGTAAATTTAGAAAATAGCTCAGCGGATCATGTGAAATTTTCAACAAAGTAATGAAAACGTAAAATCTTTGTTCTGAATATTGATGAAAATCGATGTTTTAAAATAGTGGAAGAAATTTTGCCTGTGTCTGAAGGTTTCAAATGTTTCACATAACTATTTTACTGCGGGCTGACACACATATTCCCATACAATAGAGTAACAAAATTATGACAATGTGGAGCAAAAGAGGAACAATTTCATGGAATAGGATATGAATAAGCGACAGATATTTAGTGAATCACTTTGTTATACAACCATGCTGAAAGAAGTGTCTCTCTCTCTTTTTCTCTTTCTCTCTCTGTCTCGCTCTCTTTTTCTCTCTTTCTCTCTTTTTTTCCCTCTCTCTCTCTTTCTCTTTTTTTCTCTCTCTCTCTCTCGTTTAAAAGAATGTGGTGTATTGGGGAGGCTGTTTGTGTGGTACATGAAGATTTTTTTTTAAATAAGGGGTTTTAGGGTTATTGTGGGGCAAGGTTTTGTGTTTCAATAAAAGAACATCAAAAGTCGCTCTCTCTTTCTCTCTCAATTCAATCTCGATTTCAAGGTGCTTTATTAGCATGGCATTCACTGTGTTGCTAAAGCAATTGCAACAAACAGCAATAATAATAATAACAATAAACAAATAAAGATCACTCAACAACTTGTTAACAAATACAGTATACACACATTATACATGCATACAACATAAACATACACATGCTGTCATATGTATGCCATATGATATACAATAAGTCAAAGAATAATGAATTACTTAACTAACTGCAGGTGGTGTCAGTTATTGTACTTCTGTGTCAATGACAGGTTGCTGTGTGTCCTTCACCCAGTAGAATGGGTCACTTTTCTTCATCAGATAGTGTGGCAAAATTTGGAAGAATTGTTTTTGTTTTGTTCATAGAGTTCACTGTGGATTTCTCTATATTTATGGCAGGAAGTGTATCTCTGTCTCAACCTCATCTGTCTCACAGTGATCACATGTCCTCTCCTCTTTGGGGCACCAGGTTTGTTTTTGTCTTCCTGGTTCAACGGCCAGGCTGTGATCACTTAGTCTGTATTTGGTAAGGATCTGTCTCTGCTTTAGATCTCTGACAGTGGAGAGACATTCTGCCAATTTGTAATTTATTTTCATATTGTAACAATTTAATTTGTTTTGTCATTATTTCCCAATGTTCCAAATAATAATATTATGTTTGATTTATTAATTGGATGATTTTAACTGAAGCAGTGCTGGTCCGAAACTGGCCATAGTTAGTATTATTCGTTTTTTCTTGGTTTTTTAGTTTCACAGCCAGCTGACTGAGAGGACATGACCTTCTTTTTACCCCACATCTCATGGCTCTAAACAAAAACCCAACAACAATAACGACAACAACCTCTTCACCCTCACAGGCCGTAGGCGGAGGGATGTCGGTCCGTGGACAGAGCCCTGCTCTGCACATGTTTAGTCTTTTACTCCCTGAGAGCTTATGAAAATTCCTGCCGCTGATTTACTCAAAACTGCCTATTTGCATTCTGGACGTAACTTGTTTTTGTTCCGCTCTTTGTGAGCCGTTTGACTGCGGGGGACCTCGGGAAGGGCTTTTTATGAAATGTTCTAGGCACAATTAACGAGCTCTGCATCTGTCCATTCTGTTTATTGAGTGTGTTCGTCGGCTTTTATGTGTGGAAAAGTACAGCCTTCTTCCTCTGCGACTGCATCCTCTCGAAAACCTCTCAAACCGCGCGACTCGGTCTGACAAGAAAACAGTCCCGTGTATGAATCACCGTTTCACCACTGCCTCTCTCTGCAGCAACAGGTTCAACTCTTCATATGTGCTTTAGGCAAGCTGTTCTGAGAAGGTTGCACACACACAAATCTCCCCGCGATGCCAATATCCGGGCGGAAGTTTAGTGTAGGGTAGGTGTCAGTGGCGGCCGGCCTATAGAGGGCGCTGGGGCGCCGCCCCCCCTCCCCCACATACAAATTTTTTAAAAAGTTTTAAAAAAATTATTATTTTTTATTATTATTTTTTATTATTATTTTTTATTATTATTTTATTTTTTAGTAGCTTAAACATGTTATATGTTGGCCTTGCGTTGTCTAAAGTTTAATACATTACATATGCATGTTCAGGGGACTGCAGGGCGCCGGTAATGTTATGGTGAATCAGAGCACTCATTCATTTTCACGCGAGCCCCCTGATTCTGCTGCCTGATTCGCGGCCAAAAAAGTAGCCCCCGGGCGCAGGCCTGTGCGCCCCGGACTATCCTACCCTTTTCTGATTAGTCCTCATGGTTTATGATATTATTGGATTGGATTTAAGGCATGTTTATCACGCCCAGCCGGCATCTAGCAGGATATCACTGCGAGTGCGCAAGTACTACGGATAGGTTCAGTCGGCTGCTACTCATTCATTCAAGTAGACCTAGACCAAGCGAGAGAGATAATTCGAAATGGCTTCTTCAAGTGGAACAGAAAGCAAAGAAAATTCGGTTATTTCTTTGCAAAAAGAACCTTTCTCAAGGCGTTCATTGGAAGAAAAGAAAAGAGTAAAGGAACTTGGACCAGAGCGACCAGATTTGCACATTCAACAGCAAACAAGTGATCGCGGTCGGGCTTATACCCGGGGCTTCTCTCGCTCGTGTTATGACAAACGGAGTTGGCTAGCTGGATGTGCTGTGAGTCATGCGTTCTATTGCTTTCCCTGGGGTACGAGACCTAAAACATCTTGCTGAAAACCTAATTTTATGCGCATTTTCAAGTATCGCATCAGAAAAGGTTGATGGAAACGGCAAAATTCGAAAAAACTTACTCTAATTCGCAAAAAAGTTTATACGCTCGCTCGCTGAGGTGGTTTTTGTCTTTTGCGAAAAAGAGTTAATGCGCAAAACGGTAGATGGAAACACATTTGCCGAATAAGTTTGACGTAGGACGTAGGAACATTGAACTCACGTGACTGATCAGCCGTTTCCATCAAAAAATGCATCTCTCTGTCTTCGTCTTTGGAAACGGCATTTTCTTTTTTTTCTTTTTGCGAACTTTCCAAAAGTTCGCTTAAAATTCGAATGACATTTAGATGGAAACATAGTGATGTCTTACTTGAAAAACTGTCCTCCACTGTTGCCAATTAAACTGTCTTATGCAACTGAGACACAAGGTGGCTTGTTTTTTCTGTTTAAAGTCAAAGTCAGATGTATTTGTTTTTTTTTAGAAATGCTAGCGCCCCAACCTATATTTAGATCACCAGCCACCACTGGTAGGTGTACATTAACCCCTTTATCCGAGGGCTCCCTAAAAATACTCGATAAAGGGATTGGATATGAAAATGATTAAAAATTGTCCTCTTGTGTTGCGGTCAGTGACCTGCACAGTAACTGTGCAGTGATGCAAAGCACCTGCTCTGTGTAACTTCCCAGCAATTAAATACTACGCTGATAAAATCACGTCCCACTTGCCACATTAACATAGCCAGACACAACACTTAGGCCACTGTATTTTCAGTTTCACATGACGTCGTTTTAATCTCTTCACTTATGTTTGTATCAGGTCCATTTGATTTGAAGCACAGAAATAGTTTCCACATCACTGACGATGTCAGTATCAGTCTCATGATCTCTACATGATGGCAGCCGCCCTGGCTGGACATGGATTACGTTCACTTAACAAAAAAAACTGTCTTCCTTCCACAGCGTCCCCCTACCTGCACAGTGTCTTTACATATTTGTGTTGGTGTTTAACAGGATCTGGATTTTCAGCACACGGCAAATCCTGGCTAATGCACTTTAATACAGCTCGACTGACCCACGTTGAATCTGTGTGGTCCAAGTGTCCAAACTAACCACATCAACACCGGGCTCAGCCAATTAGAGCTGTATTGTTGGCTGCCAGACAGAGGGGATCATGGGAAAGGGAACTTCTTTAACAGAGCCCCTCCCCCACTTTCTGGAATCCTCCCCCTCCTTTTCCATCTTTAATTGATTTGTTCCCAGAACTTTGACACAATCCCCTCTCTGTGGCAGTGATGCTAATTGGCATGGTAACCTAGCAGCCGAATCTGAATGGGCCAACACACAGGCCCTACTGCTCTCAGGGTTCGGCTGCAGTTTCTCTGAAGCATGAGGCTTGGGAGGAAGAGGGGGGCAGTGGGGCCCCCTGCTTTATATTAAGAGAGTCCTGAGGTTGGTTACCTCAATTTTAAAAAGTGTATATATATATAATAAGTATGTATTCAATAAGATAATTTTACATACGGCTAAATGCAAAAGTTTTGGGAGAGTGACACAATTTTTGTTGTTTTGGTTCTGTAGTCCAGCACATTGCATTTGAAATGAAGTAATGAATATGCACACTGACAGGTTTCATTTGAGGGTACTTGCATCCATACTGGGTGATCCGTGTAGGAATTACAGCGCTTGTTATACATTGTCCCCCCATTTTAGGGGAGCAAAAGTAATGGGACAATTGGCTACTCAGCTGTTTCTTGGCCGGCTGTGTGTCTTTGCATCATTATTTCACGCACAAGAAAGCTAACAAAAGGTCTAGAGTGGATTCTAGGGGTAGAATTTGCATTTGGAGTCGCTGTTGCTGTTGTCTCTCTACATGAGGGCCAAATAAGTGTCAATGGCAGTAAATCAGGCCATCACGAGGCTGAAGAATCTGAATAAATCAGAGACAGCCAAAACATTGGGTGTGTAAAAATCTACTATTTTATGCATTTGTAGGAAATAAAAACCAACTGTAGCAAAGAACCTGGTGGACCACGGAAGACCACTGTAGCAGATGACCGAAGAATACATTAAATTGTGAAGAAAAACCCCCTTTTCAGCTGTCGAACAGAACAGCAACACTCTCCAGGATATAGGCATCGTGGTGTCAACGTAAAGAGACGACTGCACCAGCACTGCATAACCACTAGTAAGCCTCAAGAACAGAATGGCCAAGTTAGTGTTCTAAAAAAGTATGGAAAAAAACTGCTTACTGCACTTTGCTGAGTTCTGGGACAAAGGTCTGATGAGGTGAGTATTAACTTGTACCAAAGTGATGGAAAGAGGAAATTGTGGAAAAAAACAGGAACTGCTCATGATCCAAAACACCCCTCATCTGTGAAGCATGATTGAGGTAGTGTTATGGCTTGGGCAAGTATGGATGCCACTGGAACTGGCTCACTTGTCTTCATTGATTTGATTGCTGGTGGCAGTAGCAGTGCCAGTATTCTTAGGCTTACTCAGTGGACCCTAGAATACTGGAAGTGCTTTGGTTGAGACTTGGCGTACTTCGATGGAAAGTTTATTTTTATTAATTTTTTTAAACAAGGTCACAACAAGGTCTGTGAATATTTGTGAGTAACCGTGTCATTATATTTGGAAAGAGACGTTGCTGTTGATTTTTTTTTCGAATTTACATTTTTGGCGCTTTGAGTGCCACAAACTTTGGACCCGTTGAGGTCCGTTCTATCTGGGTGAGCTGCAGCAGATATCTATACAACTAGTGAAATCTCAGCTAAACTATCTGGATGGATAGATAGCACTCCAGGTATATAGAAACATATATTAATTTCATTTTTGGGTGAACTGCCCCTTTAATTGCCCCAACAATAACAGAAAATCTAAGTAATTATATGCATGTTATTGGAAACCTGCCCTGTTTGTCAGGTGGTCAGCAAGCTGACTCTCAGGATGATGAGGCAATTGTTCAGATTGTAATTGGTTGGTAGTTAAGGCCTTTTAATTTTTTTGACCCTTCTTCTTTTTCTGCTTCTTCCGCTTCTTCTTCTTCTGCTTCTTCTTCTGCTTCTTCTGCTTCTTCTGCTTCTTCTTCTTCTGCTTCTTCTGCTTCTTCTTCTTCTTCTGCTTATTCTTCTTCTGGACGCAATCTAATGTAGGAGTGTGGGGATGAGACAACAAGGAGCCTGGACTTCACCGCATCAAGTTCCTTGTGCAGGCCGTTTATAATGCCACTGCTGGGGCTCAGCAGAAAACCTGGCAGAGTGTTCCAAGAGCAGACCATCAGCTGAAGAAGAACCCAAATCGACACCTGTACCATTTTTCTAGACCTGGACAGAAAGCTCAAGTTCCCCCAATACATAGCAACCAAGAGACTGAGACCTGACATCCGTGTTGTGTCTGAAGCAACGAAGCGCACCATCATGCTGGATCTGACTGTCTCTTGGGAAGTCCACTTGGAGGAGGCTTTTGAGAGGAAGAATCTGACGGTGTTGACAAAGATCTGGGACAAGGGCCAACATTTTCATAAATATTATATTTAAAAACAAACAGGATTATAAAAGTACATTTTCAGACCTATTGTTATGAGTAGGAATTGTTACTTATAGGTTTTGAAGGCTTTTAAAAAAATTATTTAACTTTCTGGAATTGCAAATTCTTGTCTGGGACAAGGGTGTTTACTGGCACTCAGCAGGTATGGAAGTTAATGAAATGAAATTAGTAAAATAAAATCCATCAATATGCTTTGTTAAAAAACTTTCAAAAAATTATTATCTTTATATATCATAATTAATAATGCACCAATTTTTTATCCAGACTTTACATTGTGCCACAATTAAGCGAGAAGGAGACACTGTGATAGGGTGACTGGTCTGGTATTGGAGGTCATGTATTTGGACAGACTTCTTCAGTTGAGACTCTGCAGACAGGACAGGCATCTCAGTCAATATGGCTGTGCTTTGGAGAGCCGCAGCAAATCTACACAGGGTCTCCAATTACCTCTGAACTGCATACTCCCTCTTTCTCTTTCTCTGTCTCTCTCTCACACACACACACACAGAAACACTGGATAATTCTTTTGAGGTTTATGAGCCAATGGACAGTGTCCCTGACCGCTGTAAATGCACAAGGATTCTGGAATGGAGACCATGACGGCTCTCTCTCTCTGGCATCTAAGGGAGCACTAACTCTTGAAAATCCCTGTCAGCTGACTGACATAACCATGGCTTTTTGCTTCCTGGCACCTGTCCCAGCTTGTCCCACACTGGCCCCTGTTCACATTGCAGCTGATGGGCCATGCTGCTGTGGGTGCATGTACCATGAAGAAACACACGAGACCCAACCCGGCAGGCATTGTGTGATGGTACCAGCTGTGCTTGGAGGCCCTGGGCCTGGGCTAAACTCGCACACTGGTGTGTGTGTGTGTGTGTGTGCATGTGTGTCTGTGAGTGTGTGTGTGTGGGGGAGAAGGAGAGGTAGAGAAGGAGGAAAAAACAGAAAGGCGTTGTAAAAGTATCCACCCCACACCCACACCAAAAGACGAGGATTCCGGCCGTCTGGAACTCAGTGTGAAATCGTGCCCGGAGGTGCCCATGTGGAATAGCCACTGCACCCCCAGGGGCCCATGGCTTGGGATTTGTGGCCCCTTGGCAGGTGACCTAAACCCAGCTGCAATTGGCTGCACCAGCAAAGCAAACAATTAAAGGACCTGCGGCACAAAAACACAAACAAGAAGCAGCTACACAAACACTGGGACATAACATGGCTCACGTCACACTTACCACAACCACATGCACACGTGCACATGTACACAGAAGAGCTGGCACTTCTATTTCCAACATTCTTTTGTCTTCCCCTTCTCTCTTGCCATCTCCTCCCTCTCTCTAGGGGTTTCCCTGACCATAGTTTCTCTCTTTCGCTCTCTCTTCCTGTTTGGGATCACTTCTGCGCTTCTTCTGACATTCCCCAAACCATGCCTCTCCAGGGAAGAACCCAGAGCCACAGCATGGAAGAGGTCTGTGCAATGGGGGGCAATTGGAGGGTTTTGCTTCAGCTGTAATCAGCTAAATGAACAGGCCCCAGGACAAGAACATGAATTCTGTGGCAAATAACTTAATTTCCTCCTCCCTGCATTTCAATGGAGCCACAGCCAGCTGTGGAAATGTGTCATGGAGATCCCATAGATTAAGGCTTCAGATACTTCCTACTATGGAACAGCAGAAACTCAGCCCCATGGCGTCGGAACCCAATTTAAAGGGTAATTCCACCGAAAAACAACATTAACCTTATTCAACAACTAATTAAGTCTGTTTTTGTGGCTGGCCTAAATCATTTCTGGGCTGAGATATCTGTATATAAAAGTTTTTGGTAGAGGTATGGTAGAGGACGTGTAAGTTAAATTTGGAGATACCTCCCTCTGACGTTGCCCAAACTCACAGGCCGTGTCCGAATCTATTTTTTACAGTCTAATTGTCTTTAGTCTGAATGAGCGCACTTGCCTATTATTGATTATGGCAGTTGAATATACTTTTTTAAAAAGATGTTAAGTAATGTTACGCAGCAATTCTGAAAATTAAGTGTTCCTAATATCTCTGGATGATTCGGCCACAGTATTAGCGAGCTATCTCAAAGAGTTCTTAGCTAAATTATCAATTATTCCAGTACAATGGCTTCCAATGATTTTGTGGACTATACACTGGGTGACGGCACCTTCTGAGAAATTTTACTTGAATTGGAGGTGGAAGACTTCTGTTTTGAGCCTGAATATATGACCGGATCCAGAGCTGAATGTGCTGCCGACCCATGACTGCTTCGGAATTAAGCTGTGCCCAGTCCCACTCATTGCAGCAAACATTTCCATTTCAGTTGGCGTTGTGGTAGTTACCACACGTAGGCTACGCCACTGGTATCCAGCTGCTGACTGGTGTAGCCTACGTGCGGTAACTACCGTAACGCCAACTGAAATGAAAATGTTTGCTGCAACATGTGCGGCCGGGCAGTTTCATTTGTCATCTGTGGAGCACACATCTGTCATCTGTGTGTTATTCCCTTTTGTTTCGTGGGGAGCACATGCCCCCTGCTGGCCAGCCCACTCAAGTACAGTGGCAGGGAAATGGTTGGTGGTTGTTATTGAACAGATAAGGGGGGTGAACCGACACATTATACACAGTGGAAAGTGAAGCTGATTTACTTTAATGAGATATAAATGCTCAATATGTCTTGCTGCTAAAGTGATGAAAGACACTGACTAGCACATTCAACTGCGCCAGTTTAGGATGTTGTCAAAAACTGAGGTCCAGGAGGGAACTAGAACTGATATTTGAAGCACAGAGCACTTTCAACTTTCAGAGCACTGCATGCAGATTTTCAGTTAAACTTTAAAGAGCTGATAGTAAAATCCCTGATTGACTTGTTTCTGTGTTTATGTAAAATCAGGACAAAGAACTGTTTCAGTCATTCCTATTGAAATACTGCCACCTGCTGCCATGGAGGGAGAAGTGCACAGTTTGGACCAAGTAAAATGTGTATACTGCGTTCTAGTAGCAAGTACATCAGTGATCAAGAGAGGAGCCCTCACACCTCATCCTTACAGTGAGTGGCCATCGGTGTGACTGGCTGTGAGGGAGTTAGTAACACATGCAGTTTCAGGGCTTGTTTTTACATTTATATTCCCCTGCTACACTGAGCCCGAAGAACAATCTTTGGTTTAATTTGTTTCCATCTGCATGAATCTGATGAGTCTGTGCAACATGTAACAGAAAGCATTACAGGAAAGCCCTCTTTTTGTATTCAACAAGTTTATGGCTTGATTGAAATGGGTCGTCACATGACAAAATAAAAGCCCCTGAACCCTCAATAAAATAAGTATACAGGTAGAGAACGTCTGGGCTACTGTTAGCCCGAGGTTCTCTGAGGGAGAGAAAGAGATGTCACCTATACTTTTGCGATACGCCTTCTTCAGCGATTCGGTCAAATTTCTCTACCACCACGCCAGAATGGCCATTTCCGCTGTCAATCACCTGCCGGTGTTATAAGGCACTGAGCAGCGGAAATACGTCACTCACCCTTATTTTGCAGTGCAAAGAGAACTTTGAGACTGGAGTGGGTGAGGCCCACTTAGGTGACGTCTCGTTCTCTCCCTCAGAGAACGTGGGGCTAACAGTAGCCCAGACGTTCTCTTTCGGTCGATCACTCGACATCACCTATACTTTTGGGAATTATATAACCTCGCCGAGCCTCTCCAAGTAAAAACCTGAGAGTACTCCAAAAACTAATGTATTCAGAAATAGAACTAGCATTATTTTGTTATTTTATTTTATTTGTATTTGTACCCCCCTTCTCTACGACCCCAAATGTTCAGTAGCTGACAGAACATTATGAGTCACAGTCTGCTTTGTGATATCTATATTGTAGAATTTGACAAAGGTGTGTGGAGATGCCCAGCTAGCTGCGAGACAAATATCCCCCACTGAAACACCCCTGAAAAGAGCCCAGGATGAGGAAATGCCTCTAGTAGAATGGGCTCTTATTTTTTCTGGTGGCGTCCTGCCAGCTGCAGTGTATGCCAAGACAATGTCATCGATGATCCAATGTGAAAGTCATTGTTTTGAGAGGGCACGGCCTGTTTGAGAGCCAAAGCACACAAACAGCTGATCCATCTGGCGGATGTCACGTGTCCGGACCAAATAAGCCTTCAGGGCTCTTACCGTAAACTGGATTGGGGTGCAGAACTACCTTGGCATCGCCACAAAACTGGATACACCTGTTATTAGCTGATAGGGCTGAAATGTCACTCACATGTTTCACTGAGGTAAGCACTATCAACAAAGCCGTTTTCATGGACAACAATTTCAAACGAATGGTCTCTAAGGGCTCAAAGGGTGCTTCTATTAGAGCATTTAGGACCAGTGGTAAGTCCCAGCTTGGCATAAATTCCTGTCGCAGGGGCCTAAGCCTACACGCGCCTTTAAGGAAACGGGAGGCCAAAATATGGTTTCCAGGAGTATTGCCCTCAATACCATAATGGCAAGCTGATATAGCAGCTAGATACACTTTGAGTGTTGACGGGGAGAGGCCTCTGTCAAACAGCTCTTGCAAAAAAGATAATATGACCCCTAATCTGCACCGAAAAGGGTCATGGGAATGCTCCCAGCACCATTTCTCAAACAAAGCCCATTTATATGTGTAGAAAGAGCGAGTGGAGGGGGCCCTAGTGCCCTGCTCTTCTAGCCTCTGCCTTTCAGGGGCCAAACTCACAGGTTCCATTTCTCTGGTTGTGGGTGCCATATTGTGCCCCTGGCCTGGGATAGCATATCTTTGCATATCGAAATCTGCCAAGGGGGGCCTGAGAGCACGGAGATCAGGTCTAGAAACCAAATCTGGTTGGGCTAGCATGGTGCCACCAGAGTCAGCGACACACTTTCCTCCCGGATTCTGTCCAGCACTGGCTGAACCATAGAGTTGGGAGGAAAAGCATATAGGCTCAAGCCTGGCTAGTGGTGCGCTAGAGCGTCCACGCCTAAGAGAGGCTCATCTTCCTGAATTGAAAACCACAATGGACAGTGGGTAGTCTCTTGCAATGTGAATAGGTCTACATCTGCATGGCCAAATTTTTCGCATATCTGGGCCACTACTTCGGGGTGGAGGCGCCACTCTATTGAGGACGGCCCCCCTCCGGACAGGAGGTCCGCTCCATGGTTCGCTTTGTCCGGAATGTAAATTGCCCTCAGGGGCCGGAGGTTCAGGCTTGACCAGAGTAATATGTGGCGTGCCAGGTGGTGCATGGCTGTGGAGCGAAGGCCTCCCTGGTGGTTGATGTACGCAAGCGCAATGCAGTTGTTCATTCTGATGAGGATGTGATGGTTTTTGATGAAGGGGAGGAAATGTTTTAAGGCTAAAAAAACTGCATAGAGCTCTAGCATGTTTATATGAAGGCGGGCCTGTGTACCCCTTCACAGGTCACTCACCATTCCTCCCTCCCACACTGCTCCCCATCCCTGCTTCGATGCGTCTGTAGTGACAACGAGGCGACGTGGGATGGGGCCCAGTGGGACCTCTTGGAGAGCATAAGGTGGTCCCTCCATGGGGCCAGCGCCTGCCAGCACTTTTGAGACACTCTCACCCAGCGTGCCCGGTCTATTCTGGGGTGGGCTCTCAGGGCCAAAAACCACCTCTGGATTGGTCTCATATGCAAAAGGCCCAATGGTACAGCCACTGCTACTGAGGCCATGAGGCCTAGGAGCTTTTGGCATAATGAAATCTGTACTCTTTTTCCTGGTCGGAACCTTTCCAAACATTTTTGAAGAGAGGTCAGACGTGCACAGATGTTTTTTTCTTATCTGGCATGAGTCCAGCTCTAGTCCAAGGAATGAGGTGCATTAGCTGGGTATCAGTTTGCTTTTCTCCAAATTTACCATCAGTCTTAAGTTTTTTAAGAGATGCATGCCTCTCTGCTAGCTGTAGGGACTCTGCTATTAGCAGCCAGTCGTCTAGGTAGGAGAGGATGCAAATTCTCTTCTTGCGTAGGGGAGCCAAGGCTGCCTCCATGCATTTTGTGAATGTCTGGGGCACCAGGCTCAGGCTAAATGGGAGAGCTAGATACTGGTATACTTTCATCTCAGAGATTTCCTGTGTCTCTCTACTATAGGAATGTAAAAGTAGGCATCTTTCAGATCTCTAGTAACAAAATAGTCGTTCTGACGTACAGAGTGCATGATCTGGTTGTTGGTGAGCTGCTTGAACTGTAGTTTTTGTAAACACCTGTTCAGGACTTTTGGTCTCAACCCTGCGTCTTTCTTCGGGACAAGGAAATATCTGCTGTAAAAACCCACGCTCGTTTCGGGTTCGGAAACCACCTGTATAGCACCTTTGTTCAAGAGGGAATTTATTTCCTGTTGCAACAAGTGTATTTGCGGTTCCGTCAATAGCTACAATACCGTTGAAAGCCAGTGGAGGGCGCGCAAACTGTATTGTATAGCCTTCTGTTATGGTGCCCCTGACCCAGGCGCTGATATTGAAAGCGTCCCATGCGGTCACGTGACTGGCCAGACTCCCGCATTTTAGCTTGGGAGGTAGTGTGCAGTGGCGCCGCTGGCTTCTATCTGATTGTGTCCTCCACAGATTTCAGTTTTTTTTTTTCACAGATGACAAACAGTGTTCCTGTTTGTTAATTTGAATGTGCTTTGTTGTGTCTGGCTTTTGTCTTTGTTTTTTTCATGCGCTGTGTGTCTGTAGTGGGACGGGGAAGCGGGCTGGAGATTTTTCAAGGCACTCCTGCTGCTCGTGTGATAATATTGACGAATTGTCTAGTCGATATAATTTTGTTTGTGGTCGTCACCATGGAGACGGATTCGCAACATATTCTCGGGAATGTCTGTTGGATCTGCAGACTGCAGCAACAAAGTTTACCATCACTCTTCACTGGAGTTGAGGATTTAGGGACTGATCTGGGAGTGCAGGCAATCTTCAAAAGGCAGCCAGAGAAGGATAACATAATGCGGGGGAGGAATGAGGAGACGACTGGGAGGATTGACGTAGTTCGATGCTCCATTTCAATGGTGGGCAGAGACCGCGGCACTGCGTGTATGGAGGAGAGTCGTGGAGTTTGTGTGTTGGACTGCTTGGTGACACTGGACATCTCGGGACAGCGGGCAATTTTTAAAATCATGGCTGTACACTTTAATTCACTTAATTCACTTGATTGATGTAATGAATCTGTTGGATGTCTTTGTTTGATGTGTTTGTTTGTGTGTTATGACTGTTTGTCTTTCTTTGTTGTTGTTGGGGCTACAACTGTAGTTCCCTTGCGGGAAAATAAAAGTTAGTCTATTCTATTCTATTGCATTGACACACAGGGTTTATCACAGTGCTTAACAGAAATCGGGGCTGTTTTAAATAATCGCTGCACACTGGACAAACAGTGGGGCAGAGTGGAACTGGTTGGGGTATAGCAGGCTAACATAGTTATGGGAGGTGGGCCTGCTGGAAGAAAGCTTGGAAGAGCTGGCAGGGGATAAAAACGTGCCTGTTTCGGCTGAGGATTTTCCCAAAGAAAAAGGTCTCTCTCCCCAATACCATTCTGTGTGAGAGAGCACATCGGAACGAAATTCTTGGGGGCGGCTCTATTCAGAGTAACACACTCTTCAGGACTGCTGTGGGTTCCTCCCGGCCTGCTGCCTGCGCTGCCGTGGGGCTTTAGGTTTAAACCTATCCCGGTTCCAGCCTCGACCGAAAGTGAGTGAAGGGTCTGTGGCTGTGTGCGCTGCTGGCGGCTCCGATCTGTGTTCGGGAGCTGGGCCTTGCTGCAGCGGCAGCTGTTGCTGCTGAGGGTAGCATTGTTGTGGGACAAAGGTGTTAGCATGCTGCGAGCGCTGTTTCTCAAAACGGCGTCTCGGCAGGACATTCCTGAGCGCATGCGAGTCCTTCTGTGCCACCTCGAACTGTGCCTTCATTCCCTCTACTTTCGGTCCAAAAAAAGTTATAGGATCCAGTTCGGCATTAAGGTTTTTTTTTTTCGGCTTCGGGTATCTGTGCTAAGTTGAGCCAGAGATGGAGGTGAATGGCCACCTGAAAACCCATGCTCCGGCCAATAGCTTGCGATGCACACTTTGAAAATGTGAGGACGAAGTCAACGGCTTTGGGTAGCTCCGTGACTGCGTCGGGGTCCTTTAGCGATAGCTCTCTTAAGAGTTCTGCTTGATAAGCCTGTAATAGGCCTAGTGTGTTTAACGCACACGCAGCTTGGCCCAGGCAGGCATAGGTCTTTTCAGCCAGGATAGCCGTAGTTCTACATGGCTTAGATGGTAAAAGTGGCTTACCTTCTCTCCCCATGGCAGGAGACAGGTAACAGGCTACGCTCTCTTCTAAGGGAGCCATATCAAAGTAGCCGTGTTCAGCAGCCCGGTCGAGGTTAGTATACGGCAAGTAGCCTTGCACAGGAGCTTGTGCGTCATAGGGGGTTTTCCATGAATGCTTTACCTCCGAGTGTACATCCTCGAGGAAGGGAAGGGGTCTGGAGTGCGGTTGCCTTCTCGAAGTCCTCGTAATCCAACTCATCCTCTGTGGTGTAGAAGGAAAAGCCAGCGGGGTAGTCATAGCAATCAGCTCCAGCTGCAGGCCCAGAAAAAGACACGGCAGGTGGGCTAGATCCAGGGTATGTACCAGCACGGGAGCGAGGGGCGTGGTCTGGCTTTTTAGCATTGGTAGAAGGGATATAGCAGGCGGCCGCGTCGTGAGACTGGGGCCGGGTCGCTGCACGGTCCTCGAAGAGAGCTGCCCTATGCCTGAGGGTGCCTGGTCCTAAGGCCTCGCAATGTGGGCTTGCTCCCGGGAGGCACAGAGCAGCGTCAGCGTGTTCTGAGCCAAGGCAAAAAACACATAGCATGTGCCCTTCCCCGTTCAGCATGAAGCACCCACGTGCGCACCTCTTGGAGACATCCATATTAGTTTGGAAGGAAGCCACGTGTCTGTTAGCTAGTGAAGCTAGTTAGTCGTTAAGACTGTACCTCTGTACCGACGCTCTAGCAGGGGCGAGAGCCAGCTGTGCAAGCTAAACTCGTTGAAGATGAGGAATAAAATAACGAGGTAGCAAAAACTGTAGAAAATTATTATATGGTAGCAATAAATTATCTCGGACAGAAAATCAAGCGAAGTTCACCGTGAAAGAAGGGTGACTGATGTATTTACGCTGCTTTTTTTTATTGTACTAGGTGACTGTCTTCACTTCACTTCAGGTTACAACCATGTATTTCCTGTGGACAGGGCTGTCTCAAGATGAGAGTGCCTCCATCCACAGAGCATGAGCACTCACCCATTGGTTTAAGACTGACATTATGAATCTCGTAGCTTTCTCAGTCACTGAATAAAATCAGGCATTTTTGGATATTCTGGAATGACCCATTGGTGTTTCCCCCTTACAGCCACTAAGCATGATCTGATTGACTTTGTTGCAGAAGAGTGGTGTGGTCTTCTTCATTCCAGCCTGTACTGGCAAGACTGTATGACGGTTCATACAGATCATAGTGGCAATTGCCTGTTAAATTATTTTATTTTGATGAATTAAAACTAATTTAATATCTGCTTACTTGTGCCTGTGCTGCCACCATCAGGTCAAGCTAAGTAGTGTAAGACAGTAACAGGGTAACTAACCCCACTGTTTCAGCCTGTCTCCGCCCACAAAACAATTTAGAAAAATACTTTGTGGGGTGAGCGAGAGAGAGGGTTGGCGGCGGAGAAGCTGTGTCCATTTGCTATAAATGAACGGAGGATTGTTCAAATTATTTCGTAAAACTCGGATCAAACTGTCAAAATAGACATTGCACATAAAATATGAATCAAGATTCAGCAACCGCATGTTCTATTTCTCACCTCAAATATCTTCAGAAACATATTTTAGTGGACTATTTAGGTGGAATAAGTTCATGACGCAACGTTGATCCGGTTTAAAAACGTGGAGCCGAAATGAAAGTAACGTAGCGGGTCTAATCAATCAGGAGCCATCTGTTTCCGTTGTAGTTACCCTTTAAAGCACAACTGAACTTTGGTAGAACTTTGGGTTGTGTAGTTACCTGGCCATGATATGAGTCCAAATGGTGGCGAAATATGTTTGTTAGTTGCTCTGTGCTCCCCTGGGGTGATAATCCAGAATAGGGTATTTGTTGCTCTCCATTCACTTCTGCAGCTTAAACAGTCTCAAAATGACACTTCTAGCACGTATTTGAACTAGAACGAAGCGGATTCTGTCAATACAAACAATAACCAGTCCTCGTACGTATTTTTTTCATGTAATTAAAATTATTTATAAAAGTACTATTTTTTTCAATGTTGTTAGCAAGCTACCAGAAAAGACTAGCAAAATGTTAGCAGGTCAGTTTGTTTACCATGTTCCTAATACTATGTTCATTGGTTGAAGCCTAAAGTTAATTAACAAAACAAAGAGGATCATAAAACAAGATGTGTGGGTTGACTGGCTTGTGTGGGTTTCTGATTGCATTACAGTAGGAAACATTTAGTCCGTTTTTTGCTAAGCATTAACTATCACTGTTTATTCATGTTACATAATATTCTGTAAGTGTCCTCAAGTCCTGGTATGTACAAACTTGCATTATGCCATTGACACCAGTCATTTCTGAAATCCTCAGCACATTAGTCTTGTAAAGAGTCTAACCACAGCCCAATACTCTGGATAATATTACGAAATTCTAGAGTGTGGGGGAAAGATTCTGGGGCAACCCCCCCGGCCCACCCCTTTGAGCTGGCAGGACGCGCCAGCGTGACGCACCTGGAGGAGGGAACGAGTGGTTGTTCTGCAAAGCCTCAGGTGTCCAAAGCATGTTTCTAAAAACAGCCCTTGTGACGCCACCTATAGCTCAGAGCAACGAACAACTCCAGGTTGCCATTCCGCACTGTGACGTGATGTGTGAAAGTGAAAGGGTAAGATGTTGAGTCAGGAGGGGGTATTGTTGAGTCCGGTCATCTGACCCCCTCCAAGTACTGTCCTGTGCTTACGTATGCTGCGATGAGGAATCCCGAGTCAATAAAGGTTTCATGCGTCTACTTTGAGAGTGTGTTTTAGCCATGAATTTAATTTAGATTTTCCCCTGCCTAATATACTATGAAACAGTTCCTAATGGGGCTGAGACTATTTAGTAAGCCATTCACTCAGTAGTTCCGTAAGGTTAGGGAAATTTGTACATGTTAACAGATGAGTGCCGGTCATTTTATTTCAGACCATTTGCACTTTAAACAGAGATCCTTAATTATTCATGATATGGTCTATTGCACGCTTAAGAGAGGAGACTTTAGGAAGTCCATGATGTTTTGGTCAGAGTACTTTCTGAACCGTATGAAAAAAAAGTAATGTTTCTATGGTAAAGTACTGATCCACGAGATTAGTGAATTACCTTGTTGCTTGAAAAAGCGTAATCAAAAGTGTTGAACTTCTGGCAAGATGTGTTAGCTGTGTGTTATGTAGACTGACCCCTGTAGTACTAATGCTAATCTTAATTTGAGGATAGAGCTTCTTAATGATTTGATAATGTAAGAATTTGTCAAATGGCTGGTTGGTCTTTCATTTCCTGTTTATGAGTACAGTGCCTAATGCACTTACCACTCTTCTGATGGCTAAATTGCATCTTCCTACATGGTTCCTCGGGTAGGCAACATTCCAAACTTAATTCTGCGTAACAATTGACTGTTTGTCAGGAGAGAGACAAAGAGCAGAGTAAGTTCATCACTAATGAGGTCAAACACTTTTTGTTTTTTCCTGGCCTGGTTAGAAAGTTCTTGTCCCTGTCGAGTATCAACCACACTCTTAAAAGCACATGAACATCGACACTGAAGCCTATTTCAGTTCAGAATGACTGGCTTTTCAGAACGGCTGTTGAATAGACATTACAATACATTACATTATAGTCATTTAGCAGACAATTCAAGTACCAGGCGCAGTCAGTATGATTGGGGTTTTTATTATTTCTTTCTTTTTCTTTTGTTAATTGTTGTAATATCATTGACATTTAATACAATCAATTGCAAAAGGTCTACAGTATGTGTTATGTGTAATCAACATGATAATTCAGTCCAGAATGGAAAGAATAGAGAATTTTAAATTGCATGAAAAAACCCTTACATGAGTTAATGTGGAAATTCAAAAACTTACCAAAATGGTTCAGGACCTTTATTAGATTTTAATTAGACTTTTATGAGTCCCCTATTTTTAAAGATCACTGACCATCACAGATTGCTTTAAGAGACTAAATGGCTCATTACGACTTAGTATTTTTACTGAAGAAAACTGAAGTACTCTATTTTGCACAACGGTACAACAGCAGTTCAGAATTTGACACTACTGTCTTTATTTTTTATTCACATAATTAAGCCACAAGATACTGAGACTCTCTGATTTCCAAGAAAAACAAGCAAAAACAAGTGTTTCCTGCTTCTGCACTTATAGTACGTCGCTTTGAATAAAAGCGTCTGCCAAATGAATGTAATGTAATGTTTTTTTTTTTTTTTTCAATACCACAATGCATTTACGGTAAATGCGTTTATGGTAAAGGCAGAAAGTGCTGCCACAAGTGAAAGTATTATCTGTCGGTTTAGCATACTCCTTGCTCATGATTACTCGGCAGATTAGCAGTAGTATATGATGAAAGGGTATGTCATGCATTCATTTAGAGTGTGTAACACAGCAGGATGTGAAAGTCATAACTATTTTCCAGGGAATAGCAACTGCAGCTGGGCTGACTCGTTCCTGAGAATAGTGAAATTATTATTATTTTGCCGGAAGTTCAAGCCTTGAAAGAAGCCAACTTTCTTGTGTTCACCACATATGGGCAGCAGGCTTCCACCTCTGAAACACTGGGTTTAGTGCCAGAGTAGGAAGTACTTTTTTGCTGTTCTGATTGCTGTGCTCACATCTTTGTGTACCTTTGTAATAGGCCTGCGTGTTTATGAAAGAAAATAATTCTTTCTTTCTGTGGTTCTGTGGAGCACCATTTAATGAGCCATCCCAGTATGAAATGTTTTTTTCTGCTAAGCCCCATACTTTTCACTTCACATTTTTCCCGCAAACTCTTGCCTCCTGTTTTTTCTGGAAGCCTTCACTGAAAAAAAAAACATTTAAATAATTTTTGTACAATTTTTTTATTAGTACTTTCCAGCAGTGGCAAGACAGACATTTCAAACACTAATACAAATGACTGCCTGTTTAGCACCAGCTATACAAGTTAAAAATGAATAATGTGAACAATAAAAAAGTTGTTTGAGTGCAGAAATCCAGATTCCAGCAGTCTTTTTGAGCGCAATGGTTTTCTTAACTTTTTGAACTTTTTTCCCTGACTCTGTTTTCAGGCACAGAAAGGTCAATATATAAACTGCAATAAGTAGAGTTCATGTTAAATAGCGAACAAAAAAACAAACAAAGCAAGTCCAACAGCAGCCAAGCTGTAGGGAACCTCTTCCATGAGTTTGTCAGTAGTTCAATAGCCCCTGGTGAGCGTCAGTGGAGCTAATGGAAGCAGCTCTTCCTGCGCTGAGGAGTGTGGTAGAAGATTGTATAGTACACCCATGCATTGGCCAGCCACAGCGCCCCCTTCAGGCAGAAAGAGAAGGCACAGAGGAAGGGAGCTATCAGCAGGCAGCCCCACAGCACCAGTCCCAGAAGAGGTCCATGAGGGCGCAGGTCCTGGCCGTGTAAAGAGGCCTGCAGCACCAGAAGCTCCGCCATCACTGCCGTCCACACCAGGGTGCGAGCCAGGCGGGCAGAACGGACCGTCCGGAGCCTGCGGGACTCTACGGGCCTCCAGGTCACCAGCAAGGCCTCCACACTCAGGCAGCTGAGGAACAGTAGGCTGGCGTGCTGGTTGGAGCTCAAGAGCCCGCTCCCCAGTTTGGCCAGGGCCCCACGCTCCTCCAGGGCCCACCCCAGCACCACAAGGCCCCAGCGCACCACCACCAGGCTGTCCGCCCAGGCCAGCTGGCCCAAGAGCACGGTGGAGGCCTTGCGGGACACACGGGGGGAGCGCAGGAGCATGGCTGTGTACAGACTGGCCAGGGCCCCCAGAGTCACCAGCAACTCATTCCCCAGAGGAAGAACCAGAACCTGCAGGTATTTTAACAGCAGGTACCTCTTCAGTCCACCCCGAGGATCCTGCAACACAGCTCCAGGAACAATGGCCTCCCTGCAGCGAGAGAAGATGAAAAACATTCAATCTCTTTAATTAAATCTCAACACATCATCGCTCTAATCAGCTTAATCCAGTAATATTGCCAGTCCCTTACTGGCAATACATTTTATTGGACTCAAATCATGCGTAACAAAGTCATTCTGGTTCGCATGAATGTTATGTACACTTTCTTGGTAATTTCAGAACTTTTCCAGTACATACTTAATACTTAATATTTGTAGTTGTCAGTTTTATGGTGAATGTTCATTGGTACAACAGCAGTACATTCATCAGAAATTGAAGGAAAGCTTGTTAAATAGCATGTCTGACAGAAATACGATTAAAACACAAACCAAATCAAATAAAGTACGGAACTAAATTACGGAACACTCAAACACAATAGGTTTTCCATGGCCTGTATGAAAGTTTCCCAAACTTACATTTGTTTGAAGGTTACGTAACATCTCTCTCTCCCCACCGCTGGCCCCTCTTATGCTCATTGAAGGAAGACCCAGCTCTGACACATTGCCTGGCTGCTGGATTGTTGGGAATGCCCTGGCCCCTCCTGACCCTGGCGGAGACTCATCGCCTGGTCACGTCATATACTTTATTACATATTTTACCATGCACCAAGAAACTGATCAACTGTATTTGTCCTGTTTTGTGTGTGTGTGTGTGTGTGTGTGTGTGTGTGTGTGTGTGTGTGTGTGTGTGTGTGTGTGGAAGACAGAGTAAGCAGCCAAGCCACTCCTATCAGAGCAAACATTTTGTGCCTTGAGGTTGTGCGGTAGGGAACCTCATGCATTCCAGCCTGCTAGCGCACCATTTTCTTTTGTGGCATGTATTTGAACATGCCACAAAGAAAAGGGCTAAACACATTTGTCTAATTAAAATTGAGAAATGAGGACTGGGAAAAAAAACTATTTCAAACAAAAGATTATAATATCCAAGTTAGCATCAATGACTATACATTTTAGTCTTAAACAGTGGTTTATTTAGCTGTTCTATATATTATGAATTGTTCACCTAATTACACTATAGTCCTCTAAAGTATAAAATAATCTCTGTGGCAAGGTCGAGTGCCACCTCTCGGGAAAGAACTGACGACACAGAATATTCTTTAAGCACCCCGTGGGTTTCTTTATTTCTTTGCGTAAAGGTCAAGGCCGAAAACCAATATCTGTCGGGATCGCACCTCCCACAGCTTCCCTGACACTTTACGAAACCCCGCCCAATCAATGCCCAAAATCAGGGGGTGCGACAGCCGGGAGCTAACCGCAGCTTTGACGATATAAATTCTCCGTTGACATTTAATTTGTACAGGCACTACCGGATATTTGTGCACATCACCATGTACGCACTTAATCGATACCCAGGGTGCCTTCACCAATGCCTCTGGCCGAACCAGGCTTTGTCGAATCATGGACTGCATTGCCCCTGAATCCAACAACGCCCGGTGTTCACTCCCTTGCACCCTTACCGGGATGCAGTACGCTCCCTCTGGATCGTGAGCAGGAGATGGTGGACCGACAACCCGGACCACCTGCCCCATCTCCATAAGTGGACAATCGCGGCGCAGGTGGCATCGCCAACAACCCGGTCCGACCGTCTGAGGAGCCCTATGTGGGGTCGGACCCTCCCGCCACCGAGCCTGGGCCTGGAGAGGGAGAGAAAAAAGAGGGGGGGTTAATTCGGGGATAGGTTGTAGCAGGGTCGCGGGAAAGGGAAGACGGGACCGTGCGAGGTGGGGGCCTCCTCCTAGAAGCCGGTTCCAGCGGCTTTTGCGGTGGGCTGCTGGGTAACACGGCCAGATGGTCTTCGGCCAGGATAACCGCCAGCTCCAGGTTAGTGGGTCGGTGGCAGCGCACCCAGTTGGCGGTCGCCTCTGGCAGCTCGCCCACAAATTTCTCCAGCACGACCTGCTCCACCACCCCCGCGGCGGACCGGATTTCTGGCTGCAGCCATCGTCGGGCCATGTCAGTGAGCCGCTGGGCGAACGCAAAGGGGCGGTCCCCCGGAACCAGGGAGGCTTCCCGGAACCGGCGCCTTTGGTCTTCTGGGCTATAGCCCAGACGATCCAGGATTGCCCTCCTGACTGTGTTGTAGTCCGCCCGGGCTGCGGCCGGCAGCCCATCTGCCACCTGCTGGGCTTCCCCCGTTAAAAGAGGCAGGAGGCGGACTACCCACTCCTCGCTGGGCCACTGACATGCCTCCGCGGCCACCTCAAAGCTGTCCAGGAAGGCCTGGGCATCATCGTCGGCCGTCATCTTTGGCAGCTGGATTTTTATGGGGGCTCGGACGTGCGGATCCCAGGACCCTGCCCGACTGCCGACGGCTAGCTGTCGCAGCATCTCCGTCTGGAGGGTAGCCTGCAGCCGCAGAGCCTCCATCTGCTCTTGATGTACCGCCGCCTGCCGCTCCTGCATCTGAGTCATGGCTTCCAGCATGCGCGCAAGCGCTACTACTGGCTGCCCCGCTTCTGTTCGCTCTTGGCTGGTGTCCATTTTTTTAATTTTTTATTTTTTTTATTTTATTTATCTGTGTCTGTCTCTCCAAACTTCCCCCCGTACGGGCCACCACTGTGGCAAGGTCGAGTGCCACCTCTCGGGAAAGAACTGACGACACAGAATATTCTTTAAGCACCCCGTGGGTTTCTTTATTTCTTTCGACTTTTTCGTTTCTCGGCTCTAGCTCTCCGGAGCGTTTCCTTCTCCGTTCTCAGCCAGGCCCGATTGTCCGCCCGCCTCTCCCTTTTCAAGCCCCGGCTCACTGTCACAGCAATCAGAAACAATTACACCATTATTCAATTACGGTTCCCCGTGATACTGATTAACTTATGACAGCTGTGGCTCCGGGTCCGAGAGCCGCTCAGCTCTCCCTCTCTCTGCAAGCAGAGGCTAACCACGCCCCCCCTGCCACAATCTCCTTATACCTAAGTTTTATGAACTGTATACCTGTCTCATAAATTCAAAACTATAATTCCTTACCTGTTTGACATGTTTGATGCCTGCAGCACGTTTGAAAAAAGTGGGGACAGGGGCAACATAAGACTGGGAAGGTTGTGGAATGTTAAAAAAACACCTGTTTGGAACATTCCAAAGGTAAACAGGTGAATCGGTAACAGGTAATGCTATCATGACTGGGTATAAAAGGGGCATCCATGAAGGCTTGGGCGTTTACGAGCAAGGATGGGTCGAGGTTCGTCACTTTGCGAAAAACTGCATGAGCGAATAGTCCAACAGTTCAAGAACGTTTCTCAATGCACGATTGCAAGAAATTTAGGGATTTTAGTCCATAATATTATTAAAAGATTCAGAAAATCTGGAGAAATCTGTGCGTAAAGGTCAAGGCCGAAAACCAATATTGAATGCCTGTGATGTTCGATCCCTCAGACAGCACTGCATTAAAAATCAACATGCTTCTGTAATTAATATAACCTCATGGGCTTAGGAATACTACTTAGGAAAACTAGTTGTCAGTAAACACAGTTCATCGCTGCTTCTACAAATGCAAGTTAAGACTCTACTACGCAAAGTGTAAGCCATATATCAACAACATCCAGAAACGCCACCGACTTCTTTGGGCTCAAGCTCATCGTCATGTTCTCCAGGCCAAAGAGGAAAAGACCATCCCGATTGTTACAAACGTAAGGTTCAAAATCCAGCGTCTGTCATGGTATGGGGGTGTGTTAGTGCCCATGGCATGGGTAACTTGCACATCTGTGAAGGCACCATTAACGCTGAAGGGTACATATGCACAAAATACGACAATGGAGGCCACGGACTGTTGAGCAGCTGAAGTCTTATATCAAGCAAGCAAATTCCGCTTTCAAAACTACAACAATTAGTGTCCTCAGTTCCCAAAAAATGTGTTGTTATTAAAAGGAAAGGTTATGTAACACAGTGGTAAACATGCCCCTGTGCCAACTTTTTTGGGACATCAAATTTAGAATGAGCGTATATTTACTAAAAACATTACAGTTGATTAGTTAAAACATTAAATATCTTGTCTTTGTACTGTTTTCAATTGAATACAGGTCAAAATGAATTTGCAAATCATTGCTTTCTGTTTTTATTTACATTATACAATGTCCCAGCTTATTTGGAATATTATAGTATATTAGTTCAGTAACTATATTCATTATTGAGTCATGAAACAGTTAGTACGCTGAACTGAATGAACTTCCACTGTGAAAAAACCAAGATGACAAAACTGGTATATAAATGTGAAATGTGTAATCAAAAATGTTCATAAATCTACAGCCTGGGGGTGGGACAGGAGAGCCGGGGAGAACTGGGGAGCCTGGGTAGAAAGAGGGGACCAGGGCAGGAACCGGAAGCCGGGGCAGGAACCGGAAGCCGGGGCAGGAACCGAGGGCAGGGGCAGGGGCAGGGGCAGGGGCAGGGGCAGGGGCAGGGGCAGGGGCAGGGGCAGGGGCAGGGGCAGGGGCAGGGGCAGGGGCAGGGGCAGGGGCAGGGGGCAGGGGCAGGGGCAGGGGCAGGGCAGGGGCAGGGGCAGGGGGCAGGGGGCAGGGGCAGGGGCAGGGGCAGGGGCAGGGGCAGGGGCAGGGGCAGGGGCAGGGGCAGGAACCGGGGGCAAGCACAGACACATGACATGACACACAAGGTACACCACAAGATGGTCTGGCCCCGAACAGAAAAACGTGGCAGATTAAATACAAACTTAACGAGGACATAACGAGGAACAGGTGAGGTGACAACTAATGAAGGAATGAGAGGGGAACACAATGCAGGTGTGGGGAAGTGGAGAACACAAGTGGAGGGAGAGAGGGAAAACACAGGGTGGACTAACAGACAAACGGAAGACCAGGAACGGATCACAGTACATCACAAAAAGGCCTTAGGCATGACTTCTCCGCTGCACTAAACATCTCTGGAAAATAAGATGAACTGTAAGATTGACAGTGGCCTGTACGTTCAGGGAATCGACCTGAAATACATTTATCACGAGCAATGCGAGTTTGTGTGTGACTGTAAAGTTTAAAAACTGTTGGAACCGGAATGTTTGAATTGAATGGTGAAAAGCAGGGGGTGAAGTGAATCTTTTTGAAATATAATTGAGTTTTTATGCAGAAAAAAAAATTTGTCACTTGAAAATAAGCCATGACAATAAAATGAGGTGTGTAAACTGTATAGCCTAAATGGGAATCACTGCACCAGCATAGTCAGCAGATGTATATAACCCCCTGCAGGTTCATAGTATGGAACATTTCATAATGTCCTGACCTACACATGCCCAAACACTTATATCATTTAAATAACTTCAGACAAGTAAGCTAACATCTAGGTTGGTAATCTCCAACATAAGAAAATAAAACTGTACTCTTGACTGATGATGCTAGTCTTGGCTTTTTCAATGCAGTCGATTTATTTAACAAAACAAAACAAAAGCGTTAGTCACTCAGCTCGCTGAAGTGATATCGATGTAATGTTAACTTTTGAGAAAATATGTGTTACGATCCGCTCCGCTCCCCGTCCCTTCCTTGGGGTTTTCCTGTTTTCCCTGAACCTGATTGTGTCATGTCTGCGTTCATTGCCTGATTGTGTCTACATTGCACATTATTACTTGCACCACATCTTAATGACACAATTCACACCTAATTGCTTTCACCGCATTCCTCACGTGGTTTTCTAATTGTTCAATCAATTCGCTAATCTCGCACGCATTTCCCGCAAGCTGCAGTTTATCAGCTCTAATGACACTAGTTATATTAACCGTGCTGTTCCTGTGATTCCTTGTCTGAGTATTACGGTCCTTGTCGCGTTTGTACTTTTGTCCCGAATTTCTAGTTTTCTAGACTGGATATATGTACCCAGGTCTGGATGCCACACGCCCTGACTTCCCTGTGTGGATCCTGACTCTGCCACCGCCTGATCCTTCGAACCTGGCTAAAGACCACTCCTGGCTACTTCGCCTTCTTGCTGGATCCTGACTCTGCCACCGCCTGATCCTGCGCTGCGAACCTGGCTTCAGATCGCACACCCTGGTTTCCCGGTGTACCTACAGAATATATAGACACTTATCTTCTTTCCTGTCTCGTCGTGCATTTGGGTCCTGACTCCTTACCTCCCTGCTGGACGTCACAATATGGGTGCTTTCGATTCAGTTCCTCCTTACAAACAGCGATTTATATGTGTGTGACATCATCGTCAAGTTGTAAAAACTTAGCTCCAAGCACGGAGAACATACACAAGTTAACTGAGAGACTTTTATTTTATTTTTTTTTACTCGCTGCTAAGGGGTGGCGGTGGCGGTGGCGCTTTACTTTGAAGTCAATTAAGAATCTGTGTGTTACTGAGTTCCTGGTAGATCCGCCGTTTCCATCCAGTCCACCTTCCTTTCCTTTCTCTTGTTTCCCATTCTTCTTGTTTCATGTCATGTTTTTCAGGTTACCCTATTTGTCTTGTTTCATGTTTGTGCAGGCTGGGCATGGTTTCCCCGTTTAGTTCCTTGTTTTCTCCCCTTATTGGTTAGCCTATCATTCTCCCTCTTGCACACATTCCGCACTCCCTTCAGTCATTAAATTAGCCCTCTCACCTGTTCCCTTCATTATTTAAGTTCCCCTCTTTCTCAGTTTTGTTGCCGTACCTTCACCATTGAAGCATCTAGATGTGATCCAGGAAAAGGCTTTGCGGCTATGCTGTGGAGCATTTAAGACAACACCAGTATGTGCAATGTTGGTGGAAATGGGGGCATTGCCATTGGAGCTGAGGAGGCGCAAACTGATTATGTCATACTGGGCCACATTGAAGGGCCACTCCAGTGCCCGTCTGTCTGCGGTGCTGCGGGATTGCTGGGAGTATACAATTAGGATTTGGGTGAATGGCTAATAAGTGGGCTACTGACGTGAGTATTATGGACCTGACATTAGTGCCATTCTTTCCAGTGTCTGCGGTCCCGCCCAGGATGTTCCTGAAGCCTGATATTGATTGGTGGCTGTTAGAGCAGGATAGGGAGGGCTGGGCTGATGTTGGCAGGAGGGTTGATGGCTATATAGAAAGAACATTTCATGTTTCACTTCCTGTTTCTACAGATGGTGCTAAGGATCCAGAGACGGGTCGTGTCAGGTCAGGCGTATTTGTGCCCCTATTTGGGGCTAAGATATCAGAGAGGTTAGACGATGGCCTATCCGTTTTTACAGCAAAAATGGTGGCAATTACTATGGCAGTGCAGTGGGTCGAAGAGGTCACACCAGATAGGGTAGTTATATGCTCTGACTCTGCATCGGTCCTGGAGAGCCTCACTGCTCCAACATCCTGCATAGAGGATCTGGTACTGGAGGTATTGTCCAGTATATATAGGCTATATAGGAGGGAAATTGTGGTATATTTCTGCTGGGTACAGGCACATGTGGGTGTGAGGAGTAACGAGGGGGCTGACGCCCTAGCTAAGAGGGCCCTTAGAATGGGAGTCATTACAGTGGGTGTCCCTTATAGTGAAGGGGAAGTCAAAGCTAAAGTGAAAAGTATGATTCAAAAGGTTTGGCAACAGAGATGGGATGAGGAAATTAGGGGGCATCACTCTCCGGCCAGAGTGAGAAAGAGAATGTGAGTGCTTATGCTTGAACTCAGACAAATAGTTGGAATACATTTTGGGTTTAAAATTCAATAAAGAGGTTTTAACATAGGGGGGCAGTGAGGGCGGGTCATTTTTGACTCTAAGGACACGGGGAGGATACAGAATATGTAGACATCACAAGGGTTAAGGTGTAACAAACCTTAAATTGGCAAGCTCCCTGAAAATGTGGTATCGGAGTGCTTCAGCGGACAGTCCTCATGCCACGTGCGTTTATCATGCCTGATTTATCAAGGCTTTTATCTGCTGGCAGATTGATACGTTTTATTCTGCACACTGACACAATGCTGCAGCGTTGAAAGGAAGCTGCGAGGTTTCAAAAGTGACAGACTGAATTTCCCAAGCCTGTGTTCTCAGGACGTGCTCCAGTCAGCATTCCATGGGGACCCAAGGGGACAGAGTTCCGCTTAACTCCCAATCCCTATGGTCCTCTACTGACAGCTGACCTTGTGGCACCATACCACTGGAGGCCCGTTCTTCTTTCTCCTGCCTCTCAGAAAAGGAAACTTGCTGCTCCACATGCCTCTGAATCAGGGCTATGGTGTCACACTCTTCCAGTAAATCTGTGCTTCTCTTTCTTCTCCCACTGTGATCGCTGTATTCCCATTAGCTGTTGACTTTGGCTGGCCTGAGTTCTGAACTCATTACTAGTTGGTTTTCAGACGCCTGTGGATCTTTGCAGATCCTCAGTGGAATACCACAAACACAGAGTTTCCACAAAACAGCAGCAGTCATATAGTTTTCTTGTTTGGAAAACTGCAGTCAATGGTGATGTTGTAAAAAAAATTAGAACTCACATTTTCTACCATAAAGTAATGATTGGAACTCTAACATCCAGGGCTCTCTCTCTCCATGACTTTTTATGTCTACCTTTTTCAATTGCTAAGGTGTGGTCACTGAGCTGAGCCTATACTTGGTCAGGATCTGTCTCTGCTTTGTATCTCTGACAGAGAAGAGATATTCTGCCAGTGTGTATTCTCTGTTTAGGGCCCGATAGCAATTCAGTCATCAAACCATTTTTTTTTTTTGGGTTGATTTTTGATTATTTGTCTGTTTAATTATTTTGAGGTTTGCTTTAATTGCTGATTGATTGAAAATTTCAGTTATCATTTTAACTGCCAGATTTATGCCGTTTTTATTTGGTAAAGAAAACTGTTAATGAGGTTAGTCATTTCAGAGGAATTGCTGTAGTAAATTTTTCTATGCTGTCTGAAGCCCTTCTGTATTTTTGATTGAGATTATACTGCTTAGAGGGCTGTGTTTCAATGTTCCTGGGTTGTCCAAATCTTTTCAGGTACACATTGATTTGACAGTGGTCTGAAAATGGGGTCTGTGGTCTGACAGTCAATGCACTAATGAAAGAGGGGTCCATGTCAGTGATGGCGTAGTCAAGTACACTCGTCCCAAGAGCTGAGCAGTAAGTGAACCTTCCTATAGAGTCCCCTCTGATCCTGCCATTAAGGATGTATAGACCTAAGGCTCGACAGAGATGCACTAACTCCCTACCATTTTAATTTACAGCACGGTCAGGGTTGTTTCTCTGTGTTACAGTTGTTATTAAATTTAGAGGGATCTGTTCAAATATATGATTATTGCCATCATTATTAATGCAATCTGGCTCATCATAATAAGAAGATTCAGTAGGGGGGGTGTAGGCCACACACAGGTAAATATCATTATCACACGACTATTCCCTGTTTAATCTTTAGTCATATATGTGTGCGGCCTTGTTTTAATTGTTGTGATGTGCGCTGCCAGGTCTTTCTTAAACCATATTATGATTCCCCAGAATCTCTGCCGTGCTTGACATGTTTTAATTTAGATGATGGTACTATGATTTCTTTGTAACCTGAGGGACAGTGAGTCAGTGCATCAGCACGGCACCATGTTTCTAACAAAACAATTATATCATAATTATTTACATTTTGAATAAAATCAGGGCTTGAGCTTTTGAGCCCAAAGATCGAGGAGCACATATCTTGAACATTCCACAAACAAATTGATAGTGATTTTTTTACATTTTTAGATAGGGACAGTAGTGTCCCTCTTACTCACTTTGGTGAGCTTTAGCCCATCAGTTTGCTGCAGAGGATGCTGAGGAGATTCTTAATCTCTCAGCTCAGTGGTGGGGGCAGGGGCTGGGAGTGGGGCATGTTGGGGGGCTGGCTGGGCCAGGACTGCAGCATGGCTGAGGTGCTGCTCCTGGTTGACTCTGGGCCTGTAGGGGAGCCTGGGGGGATTGTGCTGGGCGGGGCGCTGATGGGCAGCAAGTGCCCACATGCTGCGGTGCTGGTGGGACGGGGTTGGGAGAAGGGGGGGCTTCCTTCTGTACTGGGCTCTGCTGGGGGGCAGGTGGGGAGTGCTGGTAGGGCTGCGGTCCAGTCCCCTTTAGGGACTTAGTGAAGATAATCACCCCAGGTCTGTTCAGGTGTACAGCGTCATGTAGGTGCCAGGGGCCCAGTGCTGGATGGTGTACCAGGTGTACGCTGGGTAGGGTGGCACATCCTCTGGTGATCTCCGCGTTGATGGATGTGATGATGGTGCTTCTCGTTGGAGTCCATGAGCAGGACCACCTCAGCACTGGGGCTCTTTTTTTTGTGTCTGTAGGAGGTTGTGTGTTAAGGGGTGTGGGCGTCTCAGTATGTGCGTGTGTGTCGGCGATGGTTTGTAATGTAAGGTTTGTGGGTGTGTTAGGGTGTGTGAGTGTGTCAGTAGGGAATTGTATTTTTGGGGTAGACTGTGTTAGGGGGTGTGTGTGTGTCAGGTAGGGCTGTGCTGTGCGTGTACCTGTGGAGCTGCTCTTTAGGCTTGTGCAGCTCTGTGTTGTACACATTGTCCCTGTGCTCCATGTCCTCTTTAAAGCTGGCCAGCTGGGCTCTAAGAGCTCCATTGTCCTCCTGCAGCTCTTTCACTCAGTGCCATCCTGCACTCTCTCTTCACCTGGCAAACCTCATCCCGTAGCTCCTGGGAGAGGCTGTGCTCACACAGTCTGGCCATGGTGAACTCCCTGAATTATGTGAAGTCCTGTTCCAGCAGGGCCAGGGTCTCCCGCATTTGCTCCTTGTATTTGGGGGGTACAGGGGTGGCGTTGGTAGGTGCAGGCATGGTATTGGGAGGTTCGCTTGTGTTGACTGTGCTGTCAGTGGTTGGGGATTCAGCACTGATGTCAGGGTCAGGACTGGTGGTTTAAGTTTGTCTGCCTCATATTTTAAAAGTGAAAATATCTCCTCAAAGGAGTGCAAGCTGGCCTCACTGCCCTGAATTAATACTGTACCATTGTGGTATATATTAACAGTTAAAACTGTGGGGCTGTCATCTGATTGTTCTCCAATGGCAATCTGTCTCCCATGACAAATGCTTCTTTTTTCACACTGTGAAAATGCTTACACACAGCTGTGTGCCAGGCTGTTGGGTGCTCAGTGTGGAAGATCAGGTTGTTTTTGATCTTCCTGTCCTCAATATCTCACTCACTCACTCACTCCTCACTCACTAACTCGCTCGCTCGCGTGTGAACACACATACACACACACACATGCGTTTCATTACCTCATAATTCTACCTTCCAGATGATTCATAGCACATGGCTGATGAAAAGCTATGCATTGTTCTTAATCAAGTCAGTCAACAAATAGAAAAAATAAATGCTTTTAATCATTGCAGTATGGAAGAAATACTCTTTTACTGATATAGGCGCAGTCTCGTTAAAATTAGCTTCTCATTTAGGAAGGAAGTGAAACAGAGCCCCAATGTCATGACTGCGCAACCTGATATAGTCTGTTTGCTTGCGTGAATATGTCGTGCACATTCTATTCTGCTTTGCATAAGTGTGTCTAAAGCAGACAAAAAGAACCAACCAACGTGAAGCTGAACAGATGATAGGCACACATACAGGCACACATGTACACACACTTTCTGTGAGCAAGAAAAACATCTTCAGTCACTTTAACATTATTTCTCACGCTCTACTGATGTTCATTAATCAACATTAGCTAACGCCCCCCCGTTTTGCGATGGCTCATTACAGTACACATCAGAGTTAATGGCAGAGAGAGTGACACTGAGCACCTTGTATGGCTAAAAGGCAATAATGAGGATGCTAACAGCTTTTTTTTCTTCCAGGAGTCAGAGAGAACACAGCTGCTCTGATTAGATATGGCACTGATAGAGTGAGTTTAATCTGATTAGATGGAATACAAAGAGTATCACTGCCTTGTGAGACGCATACTGGAACTGAAGCTTTTACACCATTATTTAATTTGTTGAATGTTTCATAACAAAGCCAATTCAAGCAGTGGTTATGGTTTGTGCTTACAGTAAGTTTTATAATGCATACTTTTATGACTGTGGGGTTGGAGGGTATACTGAGTGGGAAAGAAACAGGGGATAAGTTCAATTACTGACTTAACCTCATGTATTTCCTCAGAAAGCATTATGCAAATATAATTGTTATTAATGAAATATTAACAAATAGTATAGAGGCATTATATGAACTGCTTGACATATCCTTTTGTAATTCATACTCACATTCTAAGTAGAGTAGATATACAGTATAGTGAAGTTATCATTTGCAACTGACATGTGGATATAAAAATTTTTTTCTATATAATCTATTACTTATGTCATGATCAATGAGAAAATTCAAATAAGAGCATGATTTTGTTTTACTGTGAGCTAGCTATTTGCAGCATACCTGTGTTTGATGCCTGGGATCTAGTCACACTTGTGTCCTGAAGCACCAAGGCCTCTCACAGCTGTTATTTTGCCAAAATATTAATTTGCAGACAATACTCAGCAGGGCAGAGAGAGCAGGTCTCTTTACCTCAGAAACCTCTAACCATGAATTAATGATAACAGGCATGAACACAAGGCCAACATCTGTCACCACTTTTTTTTCCATATCCTATAGCTGAACAGTTAAAATGAGTGGTTGCCATGGCGATAGTCACGGTTGATATATAAGTAAGGCAGAACTGTGCGTAGGTGATTGCGGGATTGTGTCCTCTTCTCTGTGCTCATAAGTCATATAGCTGAGCCTTGAGCTGTGCTATGTCACACTGTAGACAGCGAATGGCAACCAGATGCATGATTTCTACATACAACCATGTCTTGCAGCATTCTAGCATTTTGCAGGGCTTTAGCCAATGTACACACATGAAGCAACAGGTCTTTCACATGAATGAATAACTAACTAAAAGTATGACACATGTAGAGTGCTTGAATTCTACAGACATGAACATTACAGTTTATTTTGGTGTTTCTCTTGGGGGAAAATATTTATATGCGTGCAAAATATTTCCACAATTTGCCAAAAGGGGATAGTTCATGTCAGAAGGGAATAAACTAGAAAATAGTTGGTTTTTTTGTCTACGTGCATGAAGGGACTAATCTTGGCAGGAATGAAGTGAAAAATGTATCTTCATGATGGTCAGGGGGTGGTTGGGATGTGGAGGCCTGGGTGGTCCAAACAGAATATGTGTCCAAACAAAACAGTCAAAAGTGAGAGCATGTAGGTAGAGTTTAATGACATGAACTTCAGAAAAAAGTGATAGTCATGCCATCATAGTTAGCAGAGTGAATAAAGTCATATAAGTGGCTCCAGGTGTCATACTGCCTGTCTGTTGGGTGTATGTAAATGTATGTGGAAAGGCCACGTGGTGACAGCCACAGTCATAGAAGAGCGCGTATACACACATCACCCGCACAGTGGCAGTGTCAGGAATCATTCCCTGGAGGTCATAAGGGGGAGCTAGGGCAATACACGGAGCTGCTGATAATTTATTAATTTTTTTATTGTATTCCATAGAATTGTAGGAAAACGCTTGGAGGGGCTGTGCCAGTGATGGAGCTATAACCCAGGCTTTTATCTTTTATTCTAAAATATAAACATACATTTACAAGCAAAGACATATTTTATTTTACATTATTGCTATGCCACCACAGTTCGTTGTGTGGAAGCTTTATGTAGTATATCTCTAGTAAAGCTTGTTTCTTGCTTGCTTGGTTCTAAACCACTGTTCTGTATACAGCCTATGAGTTTATCAATGTAAGGGGAGTTGTGTCAAGCTTCAAGAGGTCCAATATGGACATTTTGTAGCCCTTTTTCTTTTTGGGGGGGTTAGTGTTAGATTTATGGTTAGATCTTCAGGTTGTGTACCTCACAGCCATCATAATCCAGCCTCTGGGTTAATCATTCATTTGGGATTAATGAAATGATTTGTGGAAAGAGGGATTCCTTTATGTGCTTACATCTGTCACATGTTATGAGATTGTACAACTCTGTCTCAGCCTTATTAAATTGACAGTTAGCTCAGTCTCTTATCTGCAGAAGGGGGGCGGGGTTGATTTCCTGTCCCTGTGACGTTTCTCATAATCACTTATTAAGTTATTATAGTGTATATTTGGGGTAAATTTATGGGTTTAGCATTTTACAGCATTACGAATTGAATTCATAACTTCCCCCAAAGATAAATGTTTCACAGTTTTCCTGGCCGCCGCCCCCTTCCCCGCTTAGGTTCTTTCGCAGCTCCGGGATTTCGCCCGTTTCGTGTTTTTTCTCCTTCGCCCAGTATTGGTATAAGTACTAAGCAACCTCTTCACTAAAGCATTGCTCTAAAGTAGCGTGGGACTTGCTTGTAGTTTGCATTAGAGTTCCTTTATAGGATTCGATTTTCTCTTCTGCATTTTCATGTTCTTCGTTTTGGTTTTCTTTACTGCTCTCTCTGAGACAGTTTCCTTTGTTACCTGTTTGTCATTACCTACCTATCTTAGGATCTTCGCGTTTTTAGAGCGAATGGTCATTTATTTTCCCATTCTTTATTTATCTTTCTGCTCCATTCGCGGACTCTCTTTTCCTCTAGTGGTCTCCACTCTCGTGGCAGGCTTTCTGATCCCTCTTCCTGTCACATCTGGCTTCCCGAATATTAAGCACCCTCACAAAATGGTAATGGTTTATATTTCTAAATAAGAATACTCATAAAATTTAAAAAATAGCAAAAAAAGTTTTGCAAAATGGCTGCAGAAATTAAAGAAAGATTAGCTTGTGTTACGGGTGAGTGACAGCTAACACTACTATTTGGTTAGTATGTTTCTTAATTCGTCTGGCAACAGAAGTGCTACGAACATAACAATTAGCTGCTTTTGACATGTAGGCTCCAAATATCCATGTTTTCGCATTGCATTCAGATCCAATGTAAAATATGGCAACCACACCAAGTGGGATTCAGTTCCTATTTAAGAAAAGGGAGTAATTATATTCCCTCACTCTCTCACTCATTTTTCCTCCCTTCCATCAAGGGTATACAATGCAAGTTAATTGCAAGAAATCCCACAATGCAATGCTCAAGTGGGTGATCATGTTTCATTACTATGGCGTAGCACTTCCTATATCAGTTTTGAGGGCTGTTCAGTTCGATTCTGGTTAGTTTCTCATCTATTCTCCCTTACAGAGCACCTGTTAAGTTTGATTGTTTCACGTCACAAATTCTGTCACAAAATAGCTAACTCGAGAGAAGAGAACAAGGGAAGGGAATGTTTTAAATTGAATCCAAATGCAGCCATGGGCTGTGTCTGAATCAGAACCCTTCCATACTAATTTGCATCAATTTTCATTGAGCGTTTGAGTCATTCCGAGCACTAAATGCTTTAAATTACACTAAATCACCTGCATGTCATCCTGTGTCTAATGGTTTAGCAGAACAGCTAGTCCAGAATCTAAAAATGTAATTCACAAAAAATCGAGTGGTATAACGCTGCAACATTGTGTCACAAACTTTTTGTGTAGTTACCGCAACACACCGCACAGTACTACTCGCAAGACACCCGCAGAATTATTTCTAAAGAGACAAGCTCGTACCCCATTGTTGCTCATCAAACCCACGTTTTCACAGAGAATGCAATGTGTGAGTTCTGATAAGAGACAAAACACTGAAAGACAGAACCTTTACTTTGGGACAAGAAGTTATGGTGAGTGTTAGGTCCAGTAACGAACATGGTCAATGTGCAAAACAACCGTTAAGAGTCGAAGGCTGAGAACGAAGTCAAAGTGACAGTGACCGCAACAGACGATGCTCCTAAAGAGGGAGATGCTTCTTCTTATGGTGGAGGAAGTAGGGACTATTGAGACATTGATATGGACAATTGAGAAAGGCAATGTGATAAACATGCCTGAAAGAACGGATACAGAGGTAGTGTCAGAGCCAGCTCAAGCAGAAACAACCTGGGAATGGTGATGTGCCCTGTTCATAACAAGCACACTCCAGAAAGACTCAATATGAAAACCTAAAATTGTTATGGTTAAAAAAAAAACATGTGATGTATCTTTTAATAAGCCAGAGAGACAGATGGACGCAGAACAAAGACAGACAAATGAAAATGGAGAGAGGAAGCATACGGTTGAGTCAACATTTTCAAGAGCAGATGGTGACTTTCATGTTCACAGACAGATGAAAAAGATTACCCAACGCAGATGACACGCCATATCAAAACCACTGTGTCGGTTTTACTTGTTTTCTTGTGAACTGTGCTAATCTTGTTTTCCTTTGTGCAGAGGCTCACTGCTTGTTTTTAATCATTTACATCAAATTTCTCTGTAATCAAGGTGAAGATCAGAAACCATCAGTCTCTCATCTCTCATTTAACTGTTGTGCAGTCAGTAACACTTTGTAATAGGGCGGCTAGTGGCTCATGAGGTAGAGCGGGGCGTCCGCTTATCGCAGGGTTGGCGGTTCAATCCCCGCCTCCTCCTGTCCACATGTCGAAGTGTCCTTGGGCAAGACACTGAACCCCAAATTTCTCCCAATGAGCAGGCTAGCACCTTGCATGGCAGCTGCCGCCATTGGTGTGTGAATGTGTGTGTGAATGGGTGAGTGAGAGGCCATTGTAAAGCGCTTTAGATAAAGGCGCTATATACGTGCAGTCCATCCATAATAATGTAATAGATCATATAATAATAGATCATTAGAAAGGCATTTGTTCATTATTTACTTCCAATTTATAAATCATTATTCCTACATTTACAAACATCTATACATGTATTAAGTAACATGAGTTAAATGTGTTTTGAGACCCATGTTTGTGATAATGCATTTTTTTATTTATTTGATTGATTGATTTACAGACACACACACACACACACACACACACATCACTCCACCTGACCACTCCACCTGACCATTTGTAGTGACAGATGCAAATTACCTGTCTGATAAGAGCCTAGAGCAAGTACAGTTAAGGGGCCTAGTACCAGCCTCAGCCTGGGCCCTGCCCTTGGGCCAAGCCCCAGCCCCACCCACTGGAAGCAGGAGGATATATAAGATAAATTGTTCACATGTTCTCTCCCAATTGACCAGCGAGTCTCTGTCTTTACTTAACTCATGTTAATTAATACATGTATAGATGTTTGTGAATGTAGGAATAATGATTTTTAAATAGTAAGTAAATAATGAACAAATGCCTTACTAATGATCTATTACAAGACATTATCATAAAGTGTTAGCGTGCCGTTTTTATATTATGTTTGCACCCCATGTCCATCGGGTCAAAAATTACTGACCCTCACCAGACCCCATGTGATAAAGTTCTTCATTGAATTTTAAACCTTAAACATATTTTTCATGTAGATTCAACCTGTCTTTCATCAATGAATTGCTTTCTAGTCAAGACAGGCTGTATTTCTGCAGTCTCCAGCACTTATTTCTAAAAGAAAACACACGTCACAATTGATCTTTTTGTTGTTTTTATTAATAATAATTTCCATAAGAAGATGTTCCAATTTACACCAAGCATAATTCACCTGGACAGCAAGTAATCTGAGCCTATTGCAGGGCGGAGCACACCTACCAATACCCCAGGAAAGGACTGTGCTTGGCACATTGCCCACCAGCAACTTGCCATTCAGGCACCTACAACCTGCATGTACCTTATGTGAATGAAGTGTACTAAAGAGGACATTGCAGCTGCGAGATGTGCCGATGAATGAAATTGGGCATTCTAAATTGTGAGAAAAAAAATACTTGTACCTGAATATTGGCTAAATATGAACCATTTGATTCAGTATACATTTAGTACAGCTGCTGATCTGGAAAAAATATCTCTCAAGCAGCTTGGAGAGGACACAGTTATGCATTACAGCAAGTATGTCAATCGATGTTATTGAGGTACTGTATAATCTCGGTTTTAATAATCCATTAATGTTGTCCTCAATATTGCCTGCTATGTGCTAACTGTTACTTGTACTACAATACACCGACGACTTCAAACACTTTGGCAGGCAGGTGTCCTGGCTCTATCTTCATTTCTCTCAATCTAAGCTCTCGGTCATTGGTTCCAGGTTATGGAGTGTTTATTTTCCAAGTAATGACTTCATATTAAACCTCCCTTACAGATAGCTTTAATCTAGTTAGACTGTTGTCTGCACATATCATAAACCATGATGGAACACAAAATTGAGTATAACATTTCCAAGATAGTATCCTTTCTAGACACAGATTCTTCCATTATAAACTCAAAGCAGTTATTTTCTTAATGGTAGGACTGGCTAATGTGGTTCTGAAGACTATTTTCTCTTTCTCTACAATTAATCAAATTTGTCATGGAGTGGAATGCCCCCATTTGACCGGCTCTTTTTCTAACGCTGCATAAGTTTGCTCTGAGAAAACTTGCACATTGAGAAAATGTTACCAGCCTCAGCAAATAAATAACCCAATCAACCAATCAATCCCACTGACGTGAAACTCGGAGCATCACAAACCGCCATGGTTCCTGTAAAGTTAATTACTATTACAGATTATTGCCCACCCTCTTCCTGAGAATTATAGCCTCCTAGGAAGAACTGTATTGTAAATACTTCATCATTTCATATCAGCGAATCATACTGAGGCAGTTGTGATCCTCATATTCTGCTCCTGATGCAAATGATTCATCCATTTTGCAAATGTCTTAGAGCTGCCCACTGACTTAAAAGGGGGTGCCTGGGCTGTGTCTGGAGCTCTAGCCATGGGCCTCAATCCAGGCGACATTGTGTTCTGTTCAAAGATCACCCTAAATGGACTTGTTTTCTCCTTTTCACGTGACATTAACTTAATGCGATCTGAGCACAGTGATGAACTTAATAAGTGGTGCAGCTGGCCTGGAAGCTCCTACATCTCAAGCTCCCATTACACCATCACTATACCCAAAAGCTATGCATGCTCATTACACTTTTCCACTTTCCTCACATTGATTTGTCTTTTTTTTTCCTCTTTCAGCTTTTTTTTTGTCGCTGTTGCCATGTTTATAACCCTGAGAATTTGCCCATGTTAATATGAAACAACAACCTGTTTTTTTTATTATGTTTTTGAGTTACATTGCGTAGTAGAACAATGTACTAGTCTACTAGAGACTGTACCATCCTCGCTTGGACAGCCTGGCTTGATTTAGCAGAGATCTGTGGCATTGACAGGGCTCAGTGTAAACCCAAGCACTCCTGTCTTCACTACATCAGGGCTCTCATTGTAACATCTGCCGTTTCCCTCTAGTCCATCTTTCTTTCGTTTCTTGTGTTTCCCCATTCCTCTTGTTCCATGTCACGTTTTTCAGTTCACCTCGGGTGTGGGTTTCCCACTTATGTGCCTCGTTTTCTCCCCATTACAATCCAGCCAATCACTCGCCTTCCCCCGCTTGCATTCTGCACTCCCTCGTTAGCTCATTAGCTCTCACACACATTCCGCATGCCTTTTGAATTAACCCCAGCTCATTCTCACCTGTTTTCCCTCTATTTAAGTTCCCCTCTTTGTTCGTTTCTTTGCCAGTTTGTACAGACTGTTTGCTTTGTGTTAGACGTGTTTTTCAGCCTCTGTTTGTTTGTTCTAATTTGTCTCAGTCTTGTTCCCTAGTTTGCCTGTCCAGTCTGGTTTTCTGATCCTGCTATTCCTGCCCCATCATCTGCCCTGCCCTCCTGTTACTCGCCAACCCCGTATCCTGACCGCCACCCAGGTCCTTTGTTTGCTTGCCTGTCTGTTCTCCTGCTTCATCATAAATTCACTCCCCACTGAGTTCGCCTCCTGCTTTTGGGTCCATACCCGTTGCTACGCAATCACACTCATAGCTAGCATAGCATGGATCTTGCATTTATACTTACCACCTGGGGAACTGATACAGATAACTGGTTGTGTCACTGAATCGAAAGTATGAACAGACATTGTGTATTGACACGAGTTATAGCATATCCTGTGACACTCAAACATTGTGGTCTGTCAACAAAAAAAATGCGAGCCACTGTGTTGGATTTGATTACATCTGCAGCTTGCTGTACTGATAAAACGTCTGTACAGCCAACAGCAAGTTGTTTATAGAGTTAAAGTGTAGCAATGTGTTAAAGAGCTTTGTTTTATCATATACAAACAACCAAGTGAAATTTAACTGTTGCCTGTTAGCTAAACCCAGTTCCTCACACTTATGTAGCACCATAAGAACCTAAACTGAATAATTTTATGTGTTCGATAAGCCTGTGGCATATAATAATAATAATAATAATAATAGTAGTATTATCTTGTAACTGCAAGAAAGGTGAACAACCAAGCTTCTAAATCCAGTTTATATGCTTTGGGGAATGACAACGCTCAAAGTTTTTTCTCAGAGTACCTACCAGCACAAATCAAGTGACCCAATGAATCCACTATGCAGAATGCAAAACTCTTACTTGGAACACTCATTCTCAGCATTAAAATATTCCCATTTGTTTTTAAGATTTTGCACTGGAACCTTTTTAATTTTATTTGACCTCTATTAGAGGATGTTTGCTATGGCTGAATTACAGCTCTTTACTTGACTTGATTTAATTTAAATTTGTATGTCTAACACATTCTGTCGATTTAGAATAAAATCTGAGCATACAAATTTACGTCCATGGTAAAATTCTGCAATTAAATGTTTTGTTGATTGTTAAGCAGTCTCTTGTGTTTTAGAGCAACAGGCCTCCATTGCATAATGTGCTTCTTGGAACTTTTATTGTTTCAATTTTTATGAATTTTCAAACCTTTTAAATGTATTCATTTATTTTTATGTGCGATCAACATGGCACACATAACACATTCAAAAAGGATGTGGAGTTTGGGTCAAAATGACCCGTTTTCAATTTTGAATAAAATAACAATGATACAATTAAGTATTTTTTCAACCTGAAACGCCTTGGCTTATTTTTTGTGAAGTAAATAACATATTTTCATTGAGTACACAAGCTGCACCACCCCAATACATTTATGTCTTGATGCAATGGCCGGGTCAATTTTAACAGAGTAATGAAAGGGTGTGAATTGTAGATGTAACCAGACAGGTCATGGTAAATATGAAACAGAAAGGTAACTTCACTTCTTGTCACGCTACCTTCATCTCTACTTTGCTCTCGAGTGGCATGCACCTGTGCGCACACACATCTACATTTATTTTAGTCTTTCACTCAGATGTGCAGCGTATTTCATAGATTGAACACACAACCCTCTACACCAGAGGTAGCCAACATGGTGCCCGTGGGCACCTGGTAGCCCGCAGGGACCACGTGAGTCGCCCGCGAGGCATGTTCTGAAAATAGCACTAATCACCATGGAGATCTGTCTAAATAAAAATAGTATTTAATCGTGTTGCAGGGCAATAAAAGGAAGTAATAATATCTAAGTCTCTTCACATATATTATTATTATTAAAAGGTGATCTGTGCAACGTTATGTTATTCAGGAAGTTTGTATCAAACAAGTAGCCCTCCGTACTACTCAGTACCCTTGAAGTAGCTCTCAGTTTCAAAAAGGTTGGTGACCCCTGCTCTACACCATAGACAATATTGGCAAAAGAAAATGTCCAAACGCCTAGAACCCGTCTGCTCCCGCTTTCCCGCCCTCTGTACCCTCTGTAGTGTGGGAACCTGCACGAAAAGGTGCGTTTACGGGGCGGACACTGCAGTGCACATTTCCTGCTGTGTGCAGCATGTCAATGTCGGAAATTCACATAATCTCGTGCACTGCGTTCTTGTCCAGACATGAACTTGACATACATTTCCAGACATGCCCGTCCACCTCTCAGAACACGCCGTGAAATTTCATGAGTCGATGAAAATCCCCGATAAGCGATCACAGATGCTTCCCAGGAGTGTGCAGAAGTTTCTTGAAAAACACGGACAACTACCACTCACGAGTCACAACCGATACACCCCAAATTTCACAGAAATTTAACAGGTTGGATATCTTCAAGAAACTCCCCTTTTCATGCAGTGAATGTTATTCAGGAACCTGCGCAATGTTGTTCCAAAAGTAAAAACGTTCAACATTTTCTCGCTTTGTACCAGTACCCCTCACACCTGCACATGGGGAGGGACAAAACATATAAATAGCTTTGTATTAGCCTACACTGTGTTAGTCACTTCCACAATCCATTAATATGATCAGAAGAATCTCTGCTCAGAGGGATTTATAGGCTACTTGAAGAGAGAAACAAATAGTGGCGTGGGTGATGGGGACGTGTCAGAATACGAGGATACTGTAGAAATCTAATAATTGTAGTGTTTTTTATTATTATAAATCACAATATTATCACAAAAAACCAAAGGACACTTTCACACTTTCATTGTTAAATGTGATCTAGGAGAGGTAAACGGCAAATATTAATCATGCATGTTATTCTGTCCTTGTGTGGAATTGAGATAACGGCAATTATGTAAAATATTGTACATGCATTCTTATTTCTGTATTACTTTAAAATCCCAATAAAATCCTGGGTCAATTTGATCCGGCGAACAGTAATGTTAGCCTACCAAAAGGTGAACAGAACGCAAGAGTTCAATATAGGTTGGGTAATATAAAATAAATATTAGTGCTCACGTAGCATTTTACTTTATCTATTAGGCCTATAACTTTAAACTCTCGCGAAGCGCTGTGCTCAGAAGCCTTAAGCAGCTACAGCAGTTGAAGTAGCTAGGCGCACGACCTCTCCAGGACACGCCACCATCCTCTAAAACAAGATGTGGGCGTCACTTAAAAGCTGTACGTTCCACTAACCTTATTAGTTTGATCGTTAGTGCAGCCTGCAGCGCAGCGCACAACTAAATAGTGTTTCTTTAGAAGGGGTTTCCCTTTGTACAACTCCGACTTCTGGATCCAGATCTTCTACTTGTGCGCCTCCGCAGAAACATTGCGCTTCAACATTAAAGGTAATTTCTGTTCTTGTTTACTTGTTCAGTTTTGGTGACGGGACGGGTGCATGGGTAGCCTAATGACTCCCCATGAAGTTGCAAAAGATTCTTATTACAATTGGACAATAGGCTACTCCTGCTATATTTCACACCACATTATAATTTTTTATTTCCTTTTCGAGAAAGTTTTTTTTAAAATTCAGCATGATAACGGTACCAAAAATTGCGTGATCGCGCACGCCTGTTGTTTTGTGAAGTTAATTTTAAAATCTGTCATCGAGGAACCGGTAAGAAGTTTTAGATCCTGTATTACTGTGTTATGTCCGCCCTACTGTAAGAATGCACGATCCAAACAAAACCATCGGCAAACTGTCTTTGGATGCTGGGATGGACTGTTATGAGAAAGCTGTACGCCTAAGGCTAAACCTGTGCTTGAGTCCTAATTTTAAATGCGGAAATTATATCTACATGTTATGGTAACCAAACGAACTAGGCAGTGAAGTTAAACGTAGGCCGATTTCTTTTTTCAAAATTTAAGGTAGCCTAATCATGTGGCGGTGGAAATTAGATTACTTTTGAATACTTTGCAAAGTACTTTGGGCTGGTATGTGTACACAGTAAAATTGTCAGTGTTAAATTCACTTTTACAGTGTAGGCTACATGGCCCCTACTGGACTCATAAACATAGAGATGAATTAACACTGGACATTCTATTGATGCGTGTCGTTTTCCACTCCGCTAATTTATTTATTCAATTCAAATAAACTGCCCTCACGCTTGATAGTTAGTCTCAGTTAGGCTACTTAATTCTGGGATCAAGTTTTGTCGATGAGGGCCTTAATGTTTACCAAAACCATTTTAAGACTAAAATGATAGAAGTCATGTTACAACGAAGCATCTTTTGTTTGCGAGCTGTATCTCAAAAGGCTTTTTAACTAAAGACGGTCATAGAAATTAGATTAACGAATGCCTCGACCACTTGTAAAGATAAGTGCGTCAGGGAACACCCGTTGATGCTGACTATAAGACTTTATAATCAATAGATATAGAATATCACCAAATTGTGTTGGCTATGTTGATAATATCAACAACATATTTATATTGAGTGAAAAAATGTGCATGTTAAAAATGTAGGATATTTACACGTTTATTGTTTTATGTCCCTTAAGACCGGCTGTTTAAATAAGTGTTGGTGCACTGTATTGGGGTGATGGGTAGGGCCAATAAAGCACCTGTTAGTCATGGATGTGTATAGGGCAAATTCCATGGTTTAGATTGATTGAAGCAAAGTGATGAACTTGAATATTAAAACTCAAGAAAAAAGGAAACAAAATAGAAAATGAGTGGCTGGGGTAGGCCTATAATTGATCGCTAACTGGGCTCTGGGAGGGAATAAGGGAAACTGAAAAAAATGAACTAAAAAAGCAACACTTAACCAAAGGACTCTAATGTGGGGTGGGAGTGGTGGCGGGTTTTTAAAACGCAAAATAAATTCTCGATATCTTATCACGCCTCTAAACAAGCCATATGAGCCTGCCTTGGCACATTCACGCCCGCAAATCGCTCTCCTCCATCTTCATCCTCTGTCCCGCAACGGTGCTCTTGCTCGGACTGCAACGTTGTGCAGCATAGCGGTCAAACTCATAGCACTGTGTGTTCTATATCCTTTATTTCTAGCTGCAACGTTTGTAAAGGCATGAATGTGACCCAGAATCATGTTTTGCTTAAATTGATTACACGTGTAAAACAAAATGACCCAATGCTAGCGTGGATTAATTTGCTATTGTAACTGCATTTCATGCCTCGCAAGCAGTCCAATAGTTATGATCAAATTGATTCGCCGTACCTTTCAGCGCCTTTCAAGCGAAAATTGGTGCTAAGGATATACACTTAAGTATTGCGCGCGCGCTCTCTGGTTAAGTGTTGGTTTTGAAAACGTGTGTAAAAATTACCGAAGGGGTCATTTGATAATTGACTGTCCGAAAGCCTCTATCGACCTCTTGCCGAGAGATTTAAAAAGATTGCAGGTGAGAAAATTACCTAGATAAACTTATCCAAAATTGTTATGCTATTATGAACTGCTACCATGTTTCTCTAATCATTGGCTCAAAAGGCATGTAGAACTCCAGCCCTGGTGTACATGCTGTTTTTTCTTTTGCTCTTACGTTATCTTAACCCTTCTCTTGCATTTGGTTTTCCCCCCTTCCCATGCTATTTCCGGTCAAAATTGACCGGTGTGTTTTGCACAGTGATATCTCTGGAACCCCTAATCCAATTTTGATGGTTGACATCTCATTTGAACAGTCAAAGCAAGTAGAATCAAGGGGTGGCAGGCAAGACGGTGTTTCATTGAATTTTGAGTGATTTATTCAACAGTGACGCACCTATGATATTTTCGGTCAGAATTGACCGCCATAGGAAATGAATGGGTATGAGTATATTATGTTCATCCTGCAGATGGAAAACATCTCCACACACACACACACACACACACACAGACACACACACACAGGCTCGCACGCACACACACACACACACACACACCATGTTGATGTTCTGTTATGGTATTTTTTTGAATATTTCTATTTCAATAAATGTTCATTGAGGAAAACAGTATCAGTGTCTTATTTTATATTCATCACAGTGAATGCAGTGAATGCTGAACTTGATGGGCCCACCGGTGGGTCCGGACCATATACTATATATACTCAAGTTCAAGTTATCAACTTGTAGTTGAAAGTACACAATGAAACACTGGCTTGCCTGTATCAGATCAATACATCCCATGGTATTGTTCAAGTTCAAGTTGTGTGTGTGTGTGTGTGTGTGTGTGTGTGTGTGTGTGTGCGTGCGAGCCTGTGTGTGTGTGTGCGTGTGCCAGTGTGTGTGCGTGCGAGCCTGTGTGTGTGTGTGTGGAGATGTTTTCCATCTGCAGGATGAACATAATATACTCATACCCATTAATTTCCTATGGCGGTCAATTCTGACCGAAAATATCATAGGTGCGTCATTGTTGAATAAATCACTCAAAATTCAATCCAAGTGGTGATCATCAATTGTATATGTTCAGAGGCCTAGTGTGGAGGATAACATAAGATCTTGAGGCAATTGGATGAAAAATACAATATTTATGATTAAAAACAAAGTCACTCGGTCACTTTTGACCCGAAATGCAATAGATGGGTTAAGTCATTAATTGGCTAAATGGTCCCCAAATCTGATTCATAAAGAAACTGGCTAAACTGGCTGCTGATTGAAAAGACTGGAGGACTCCAAGACTGGAGTTTTGCACTCCTATTTTAATGTGCACTTTACAAGAAAGGTCATCAAGGCTCCATTAAGACAGGCTGGTGGTATCTGCACAATCCACAATGGTTAACAGAAGAAGGGGTTGCGGTTCTGTTTTTGTCTGCTGCTAATAGACAACTTGTTGAAGGTTGTAGAGCACTTCCTCTTAGCAGGCTTGTCTGATAAAATATTGCTAAATCCATGTTAACAATTTAGATGTTTTTTTATCGGCTTAACACATACAGCTTCCCACTCAAGACCAACATGTACAAGGTGAAAGGTTTAGATTTATACATTGTATGTTAAGTTGCAGAAGGTAAAGAAGAATGATTTCTGAAGCATTTAATTAACTGAGCTCTTTTGAGCTCTGGTGAGGGTGTAGATCAACTTATCTTTTTCATCTATGCCTAGAACATGAGAAAATAGCTGTGTTTAAACTCTGTGAAGCAAGATTACACAAGGCAGTGGTTTCCAAATGTTAATCTGGATCCCCTAAAATTATCACCCTTTAACAGATGAGCATATTTTAAATAAAATACATGGTCAACTGTTCATTCCTTTATCCATCACCCACTTAAGGCTGCAATGCAATTGATTCCACTGGTATATGGAAGCATTTCTAAAACTGGCTGTCATATGTTGTGGATTATATTATTATTATTGTTATATGCTATCAATGTCATATGCTGTGGATCTCATATATAAACAAAAGTTAGCCGGGGGGCAATTAAATCCAGTGGCAAGATGCTAAATGTTAGCATTATTCCAATTCAGGTTTAGCCAATTTTAGCTACAACGCTGAGACCAGGACAGCATTACTACAGCCTTACATACTATACTATTTTGGGGGTAAGTAAAACAATATCAAAATTTTCAAAATGGGTGAACTATCCCTTTCAATGTTATTTTTTTGCCGGTAATTAGAAAACGCCGCTTGTGGCTTTTTTGGCAATTCTTGCGAATATTACATTTAACCAATCAGCGAGGTTCAGGATTGCTAGCTCCACCCAAATATTTCAGAACCATTGAAAAAGTACTACCTTGCGAGCAGGAACTGAAAAGGGGGATAGGAACAATACCCCAGGAACCAACATTGGCCCTGACCCTCCAGTGGAAAAGGGGCTTTAGTTCCTGAGTTCCAGAAAAGGTTCCTGCAGTGTAAAAGGGGCTTAAGTCGCACTGGATAAGAGCATCTGCTGAAGGCCAGTACATACAGCGCCCTACATAAGTATTGGGACAAGGAAGCATTTTCTTTTTGTTTGGCTCCGTACTCCAACAGTTCAGATTTGAAATCAAACCATTAATGTGAGGTTAAAGCTTTTATAAGTGGGTATTTGTATAAATATTGGATTAAGGGTTGTTTCTCCTGACTAATTTTCCTATTGAAAAATAAGTCAGAAGAAGAAACCCTTAAAGTTACCCACCCACATCTACTGCATACCTGCTAGCAGAGTGATGGTTTGAGGCTTGTTTGATACCTCAGACCCTTGAAGACTGAGAGCCATTTCGCCAATCGTGTGTTCCATACTGTACCAGCATAATTTATTCCCATAGAGATCCATTCAATTGCAGAGAGGTTATAGTATTGCTTGTAAGAGCACCTGGAAATAAGATATCAAGAGTTTTTTGATGTTGTTGGGTTACAGACATCAAAAAGTCATGGCATGCAATGACTATGTAACTAAAAAAAAAAATCCTGTCCTTTAACCTCACATGGATGGTTTTATTTCAAATCAGAACTTTTAGAGTATACAGCCAAATGAAGAGAAAATGCTTTGCCTTGTCCCAATAATTACATAGGGCACTGTATATTAGTTAGATGTGTAATTAGTACAATATAACTGCAATAAAATGCTATTATCAATACAATACTATTAGAGCATTCCTTGGGAAGGGGACCCTTTGCAGACTATGGGTATCCTTCAATCCCAGTTTGGGAAGCCTATAAGAATATAGAACCGTTTGCTTTTTGCATCTGAATTAAGTTTTTCTCCATCTCTTCCTCTACAGGGCACCTATTTCAATGATGCCTGGAAACAGTTCAGTCAACGGCACAGTCTCGTGTCCAACCGAATCCATTGACCAGTTCCGCAACCAGGTTTACTCCACTGTCTACTCCATCATTACAGTGTTCGGCCTGGTGGGAAACGGCTTCGCCCTCATAGTGCTGATCCGGACCTTCCGCCACCGTTTGCCCTTCCATATCTACATGCTGAACCTGGCTGTGGCGGACGTGCTGTGCATCAGCACGCTGCCACTGCGTGTGTATTACTACGTTAACAAGGGCCATTGGACCCTGGGTGACTTCCTGTGCCGAGTCGGCTCTTACGCCCTCTATGTTAACCTCTACTGCAGTGTCTTCTTCATGACGGCCATGAGCTGCACCCGTTTCATAGCCATCGTCTTCCCCATCCAGAACCTAAAGCTGGTCAATGAGCGCAAAACCCGCATCGTGTGCATCTGCATCTGGGTGTTCATCTGCTCCACCAGCTCTCCTTTCCTCCTAACAGGCCAGCATGTGGACAAAAAAACGAATAAGACCAAGTGCTTTGAACCACCTAAGGGAAATACGGGCCTGAGCAAGCTAAAAGTGCTAAACTACTTTTCGCTGGTGGTGGGATTCATTGTGCCCTTCCTCATCATCTTGGTCTGCTACGCCGGGATCATCCGCGCCCTGCTCACGGGCTCCAACAGCAAGAAGACCGAGAGGCAGAAGACCAACCACACCAAAGCCATCCGAATGATCGTCATTGTCATGCTGGTCTTCCTGGTTAGCTTCATGCCCTACCACATCCAGCGCACCATCCACCTGCACCTCCTGAGCCGCGGCGATGTCAGCTGCGAGGAACAGGCCTACATGCAGAAGTCAGTGGTGATCACGCTGTGCCTGGCAGCTGCCAACTCCTGCTTTGACCCCCTGCTCTACTTCTTCTCAGGGGAGAACTTCCGCAACCGCATGTCCACCTTACGCAAGGCGTCCGTCAGCTCCAACATCCGCCAAAAGCAAGGGGCCATTCCCCAGAATGTAAAGGAACAGGATAAACTGCAGGGGTGCAATGGTCCACAGGAGAGCCAGATCACAACTGGCTTATGCACTGCCCCCCATGAGTGAATTTCGCACATTGGATTAGGGGCCTTGGTTTGGTTATTTAAAAAAAGGTCAGGTATTTATTTTAAAGTACATTTTCTCAATGTTTCTTCCTCCTAACATGACAGAGACTGAGGCGTATTGCTGCATGTGTTCTCTCTTTGAAGGAAATGGGTGTGTCACTGATTTTTGAGAATGCTATCAGGGTGCAGCATTCAGAACTGAGAACATTGTTATAGAAGTTAGCTCGATACGCTTTGGGCAGAGGATAGGGGGTGGACTAGTTTTGATTAGAAAACCTGATCATTATGATGGAATGATCACCAGAGTATCAGTAACACTGGCACACACTGGCTTGCAATCACAACAAACGTCATAATTACCTGCCATTCACTTGAGAATGATACAAATATCCAATCCATCAAACAATAATATTGCTTCTCTGTTGGCTGATACTGTAGCATGTGTATAATTTGGACAAGCTTGAGAACCTCCATGATAAAGGAAACAGTATAATTGTCAGACAGTAACTATGACGATTTGATCATTGTGGGTTTAATTTACGGGTTTTCTGGCTGTGAGGCCTGCAAATAAGCATGTAACATTCAGAACATTGTGTACATAAACTTTTTTATTTTTTTGTTTTACTGTGTGTTATACTTTCACGCTGCCATTCATTTTAGCTTTTGGTTGTATTTATATTATAGCCACTATGTTGGTATTATGGTGATGTAACTTGAGAATAGACTGTCCATAAACTTTTAGAAATGTTGTATCAAAACATTATGCAGACCTGCAAAATGTGTGTGCGCAGATGTGTGGTAGTCATGTGTATTTAAACAGTGTATTCACCTTGTATTGTGAGAACAAGACTTTGACTGCAGAAATAAAGTGATGCTGTGAACATGGGAAATTTCAATTGAATAAAGCTGTTGTATCATTCTCACAGTTAATTATGTAAGTCAGTGATTCAATGATCATGTACTATCTGTATGACAATATCACGCTTTAAACATAATTTTAAACAATTTTGTCAAATACAGATGAAGCAATGAAAATACGCATAAAACAACTTACCGAAGCCATGGCTATTCCCCCAGGTTTGTCTGAGAAATCATTACTATGAGCTATGGTGAAATTATTTGAAACTTTACCCAATCTCCAAACAGACAGAAAATGTTTGAATGGTGGCAGAAAATGTACACAACATGTGGGAACATCAGCCTGATCTGAACATCTCACTGTTCGTTTAATATTTAACATGCTTCTTAAGGAGGCCTTTGTGTACTTTTTAATGCAAGCCTTTCAAAGGTTCACTTCATGACATTGTAGCCGATGGAAAGGGGGGAAAAAGTGCTGTCAGCCTAAACCAGTTGCATGCTCCTTTTCTAAAAGAAATATGGCTTCTTCAGTTGGATTCATTTCTATATGTTTCAGGGTTTTGTAAATTAATGCATCCTTAAATGTACAACCATCAACCACACAAACAGTTAAAATTACGCTGATATTTCGCCACTGATATTTTAACTTAGTGCGACACCTAGTGACTAATAGGCAGTACTACTTATGTTAGAACTGCAGTATCCTACCATCACCGGGGTTTAGAATAGTTGTTTGAAGCGGTGGGGACCCCATCATGAGTGGACAATAAACTTTCACATTATATTTAGGAATATAATGGAGTATAAACAAAGTGAATAGAAAGGTCAAACAGGCCATCAGGAAAGCCAAGCAGGTACAAAGACTAAATTGAGCACACATTTAAATATTGGAACCTCCAAACTGCCTGGCAAGGGACTAAAAATATGGCAGCAGTTAATTTTGTGACGGACCACAGGTCGGTCTGTGTTGCTGGAAGCAGTGACTAAGCTTCCTTCTGTGCAAGGTTTGAGGAGGACAGTACTCAACTGGTGGTGCTGGTCAGTAGCTTGACCCTCTTGTCCATCTTTCTCCATCAGCGAAGATGCTGTTGTGAGGTTCTCTAGAGAAACCCAGGTTAACAAAGCCCCAGGGCCAGACAATATAAGTGGACATACATTAAAACAGCTGGTCTGAGTGTTTCAACCACTGTTCCAGAGCTCCCTATACAATGGCACTGTACCTCTTGTTTTGAAACACTCAGTAATAATTTCAATCCCCAAAAAGAAAGCCACAAGGTCCTAAACGATCTAGGACCAGTAGTCCTCACCTCCCTGGTGATGAAGGCTTTTGAGAGGCTTATGATTATCCCCAAGGAGGCCGTTGTGCAGTTGGACCCTTTCCAGTTTGCCTATCAAGCTGGCAGAGGGGTAGAAGATGCAAAATTGTTCATACTGAACTCCATCCATAAACACCTTAAGAGGCTGACGGACTTCAGCCTCTTAACTGAACTGGACTTCAGGACTTCTCTTCTGCCATTAACACATTGCAGCTCCATATTCTGCCACTTATACTCCTGAACCATTTCCACCTGGATCACTACCACCACCTGGATATGAACTATGGACTTTCTCACCAATAGGACACAGAGTACTGGGCCCTGTTTCCCAAAAGGATCTTAGATAAAGATCATCTTAGGCTATTTTGTTTTTAGATTACTTTCATTGTGTTTGTTTTTTGTCATTTGTTTTTTGTTTATCTCCCTCAATTTGTATTATAGTTTTATGTAATGTCAGTAAATTTTAATAATTTTAATCATAAAATTAATAAAGCACAAACACAAAACATTCAAAAATGATGTTAACTCTAAGATTCTTTTGGGAAACGGAGCCCTGGTCAATAACACATATTCAGATCCACCATGCACCAGCTCTTCATCCTCTACACAGATGACTGTACTCCTCTCCCTGCTTTCAGAACCAGCACCAAGGACCATGGGCCTTCCCTGGTGGAGCTTGTGGACTGGTGTGACAGTTCGGGCCAGAAATTGAATTTGGAAAAAGACTAAGAAGATGGTGGTGTCCATTTCCTCTCGACAGCAGGGGACGGGGACCACAACAGCAACAACAATCCATAGGCACCCAGTGCAGGTGGTACAAAATATAAATACTTAGGCACTGTGTTCGACAACAAATTCTAATTTGATAACAACACAGAGGAAACACTGAAAACGTACCAACAGTGTCAGAAAACAAACAAGATCCTTCAAGACCCAACACACATCTTCACAGCCTTTGAACGGCTGTCTTCGAGCTGGTGTCTATGCTGCCCTGGCTGCAGAACTAATATGAGGAGGGCAACCTTCATACCGGAAGTTGTCTGGCTACTTAACTCCTGCTACCTCCTCTACCCTACCCTCCCATGACAGGAGCTCTTGACTTTGCTCTTTCTTAACCTTAATTTTAACAGTGCATTACTCTTGACAGATGATGCAGCACTTTACTATGCATATTATTCGTAGATGTGTCTATGTTATGTGTGTGTTGTTATGTTGTGTATTTATGTTTTTACTTACACCATGCCATGCCTACTTATTAATGACCCCCTGGACATAAATAAAGTTATATTGAATTGAATTTCAATTGAATTATTGATGTATACTAATAATGATGAAGTTATTGGACATATACCACAAAGCTCATGAAAAAAATCATGAGACTACTATGAGACTTACTCATCAAAAGAAGAGTAATAGCAGCAATGATTATAGGTTGTTTTCACGTGATGTCATAAACGCATGCTTCATACCCTCGACCAGTAACTACTCAACCTTAGTAGTCCATAGGTTGTCAGCACAGAACTGTTCTGTGGTTGTGTCATTTCACACTTCTGATCTGAACCTTTTTTGCTGAGGATTTACACCAACTGTTTACATATTTACGCTTCCCATATTTGCTTATTGAATACCAATTCTGTTGTTTTTTTCTTTTTCAGAATAGGTTAGAGAAACAGTTTATTTTCATTGTGAGATGTATGTGTCATAATTGAAGGGGATATGTTTCTGTTTTTTTTAAGTAACTTTTGTATTGTTTGAAACATAGTTTTTTGAGTAGCAGTAGTATATCAACGTTTGCTTGGGATGTTTTTGTGGGGCGACTATTGATGTGACTAGATATTGTAAAACTGCTTTGTGACAATGCTCTTTGTAAAAAGCGCTATACAAATAAAGTTGAATTTAATTGAATAGAAGCATTTTATTGCTAATTAGCTAGGTGTCTTTTGACTGAGGCAGCCAAACGTCGTACTAGTTAATTACTATTTAAGAGCAATATTTACAGCAGATAGCAGTGCCATACCAGCAACTGTAGAGGCAGCCTTGGCTGTACAAATACTTGGGACTAAGACAAGAGAGTCCATCAAGGGAGCACAATGAGGCTACTGCGATGCCAATACAGTAGCGCTAATTGTTGCTTATAGCATTCCATGTGCTTTCATCCTATTCCAGTCAGCTCCTCCCTCAGGAGATTCCACTGCCCCTGACGTTCTATGCAGCACAGGACCCTCACACAGCTTCCTCTGCCTTCCACCTCTGACAGCTTTACAGTAACAGAGGGCCGCGGTCTATGGTTTTTAAGGCCAATTTCATCTAGTCTTACGCCTCCCTGCTGCCCCTCCAGTTTATTGCCCTCAATGAAACATGGACCAACCCAGACAACACTGAAACCCCACCCTTCTGGCTAACTATTGATGAGCTGGACATCCTGATCAGCCGATTTCCAGAGGATGTGACTCTATTGGTTCTGCTGGAAGACTTCAGCATCAATCTGGAGAGCTCCCAGTCAGCTGGCATCCCCCCACTACTCCACTCCTTTAACCTTACGTTGCTGTGGTCCCCACTACCCACAGAGCAGGAAACCAGCTGGACCTCCTAACCCTGAGAAACTGTTCCTTACCCAATCTGATCATCATCTCCCTCCAGCACTCTGATCACCATCTTCTGTCTTTTTCCTTTCACTTTCCTCTCAACCCATCTCTCCTCTAGTTAATACTACCATCACTGTACGCTGCAATCTCCATAACTTCTCTCCCTCCAGGCCTCCACCTTCTCCTCTAGCCTCACTACATGTGTCTTCCTATGTCTTAAACCCTTCTCCAAGCTATCTGCTGATACTGCTGCTTTCACACTCCTCTATCTCTTCAACACTTGATTCTCTGTCCCCTCATTACCAGATTTGCAAGGTTATCTTCTTAGTGCATGTCTGTCTGACACTTTTTCTTTCCTTCCTGCATACTTACTGTATACACTGGTCTCAGCATGCATCTCAGTTTGCCTACAAGGCATCTAGAGCTGGATGGCAAACCATCACTTAAACCTCAATTTACCTAATACATAGATTCTGAACTCCCCAGCTAAGTCCTTCCCCCTTGCTTGACACTTAACTCACCCGGGTAGCACAGTGTCAATCTCTTCACCTGCTAGGAATCTTGGGGTTCATTCAAATAATTTATTTTCACTCCTTGCATCCTTTCCTCACGTCCTTTCCTCGCTCCTTAGCTCAATCTAAAGGAGGACGCGAGGAAAGAATGCAAGGGTGAGATACGAGGATGGAGAAACCAAGGCAACATGCATTAGGCAAATGGAACATGCTTGCTCAGTCAAGCGTGAGCATCATAACATATTATGCTTACTTCTTAGCCTCTTTTTTCATGAATAAACATGGCTTTTGTTTAAAAATCGATCAATTTCCGGGTCAGGCGAGGACCGAGTAGACGAGGACGGATACAATAATCGATTGAAATTAACCCTGGGAAAGGTGCTGGATAACAAAGTCCCTCTCTAACATTGCAGTGGTATGTTGGATATGCAGATTCTTCCTGTACAAGATCTGGAGAATCAGCCCCTACCTCATCGCCTACACATCCCAGCCCAGGCATTAGTAATTTTCCATCTGGACTAATGCAATTCCCCCCTGCTGATCTCATGCTCTGCCATCAGGCCACTGTAGCTCATCCACAACACTGCTTCTTGCCTGATCTACATCCTCTGCAGACTCAATCACCCCCGTTGTGGCATTAGCTAGCTAAATTAGCTATTATCCAGAGGTGTAGATGAAACAGGCTAACATTTAAATGTTGATAATACAAATGGTAAATGCAGCTAGATTTATAAATGCAAAGCCAGACAAAGTAATACTTTATAAAGTAAAGACTAAATTTAATTTACCCTGCTGAAAATTCCAGTATAACCCAGCCTAAACTGGTCAAACTGTTTTAAGCTGTTTTCGACACTACTAGCTGGTTTTAGCCGGTCGACCAGTTGTTTATCAGCTGACCAGCCTATAGCCAGCTAGTCCACCAGTTTGACCACCAGCTTACTCTACCTGCCAGTGCTTAAACCAGCTTTGACCAGCCACAAGTGTCGAAACCACACCTTAAACTAGCTTAGAATAACCCAGCTGTTTTAGCTGTGATTTTCACTGGGTAAGTTCTTGTTTTTTAAATTTGCAGACTTAATGTTACCTATCTGAAAGTCTTCAGCTGCATCCCGTTTTTATTTCATTTTGAAATAAAGTCTTACGCAATATTTCCCTGTCTTGGCACGATCGGTTCATTCACCCTGCCAGTCTCTCACGGCACGACAGGTCCCGGCTGGCAAAAAGGCTTGTATTGCGCATGTCCTGTCTGTGATGGCCGTGTGGTCGAGCCAAAGTGGGCTAAATAGAGTCGCTCCAGTTGGGAACGGGGGCGGCCAGGAGTAACCACGATAGCTGGAAAAGAAAGGGGAAACCGAACAGGATTATAACGGTTACTTCATTACTGGAAATATAAACAATCACATGAGAGTTCCGCTTGACCACACTGTAGCCTGTGAGCTCCTGTACTCTGGCAATATTGCGGTAATATTTTTTGGATTCTTTTATTTGAGCTTCTGCTATCTAGCTAACGTTAGCGAGCTACCCATTCTCCTCGCGTGGCTGTACGTCCCCCTTCTACTCAACTGGAAATGCGTTTGTAGTTAGCGCTAGCTAACAAAATGTAGCACGAATGCCGAACATGTGAAGTAACAGCATACGTTAGCGAACGTAAAGTTGAAGTAATCTTACATTTTCTTTTTGTATTTTAGATTTAGCGAGACATCACGCCAGCCGGAATTTTTAAACGCGAATAATGTGCCCATTTCAGGTCTTGTAGCGTTTGCTAAACTGGAAGTAGCTTTTCGTAGCTAAGCTAACGTTAGGACAATTTGATGGCGAACTATACTAATGTTAGCTAAGCTGGTAACCACGAGTGTTTGAGTAACGTTATGATGAAGAATATAATTAGCTATGTATAATAAAATGTTTAATTGCGAAAAAGGTATTGTATTCAGGCCTTTAAAATGAGTGTTGGCTAGTTAAGTTCACTAAAAACTTAACTAAAATATTCTAACGTTACATTAGTCATACAAAAAGTAGTCCACAATTGGTTAGCTAACGTTATCTAATTAATTTAGTTGATTAGCCAGTTAAGTTGGCTAACTTAGTTGACATTAAGGACATTTGGTTAAAATAACATCAACTTTTATTTAAACTAAGATAGCTAGCTAAGTAAATGTTTGCAGGTTGACTAACGTTAGATGACTCGCTTTTTGCATGCAGTCAACAAATAATGAAAATGTTTATTAACGTTAAACTTGAGTGAAATAACTTAGAATGCCCATTGAGATTATGGCATTAAACCGCAATGGCACGTTTGTTTAATGGTAAGATGGCTATTAACTAGCTACGTTTTTAAGATAGAAATGTCTGTAGTCATTTAAATAGCAGTGCAACTTAGGAAACTTAGCCAGCTGGGTAGTAATTGCGTGGCCCTTAGCTACAGTAGCCATCTAACTAACCGTTATCTTTGTAATGTTGACAGTTATCTAAGTGATGGGGAATATTTCCATATGCACAGCTGTACTTACTTGGGCAAATAGCTAACGTTACCTAGCTGTTCAGCCAGTGACACGGTAACGGTAATGCTTTGAGCCGTTGTCTGACCGTGCCACGTATACTTTCAGTGATGCTAATTGCACATTGAGAACAGCACAACGTTGGTTTGCAAGATGGCTACATTTCCTTCTCTTCGCGAGCGTGGTTATGCATGTGACTATTTCTGCACTCTTACTTCTTTTTATGGTTTTTCATCCCGTTAACATTTCTAAGTGCTAGTCGTTTTATTTCCCTGCGGTGAGATGACGCGGTATTTATGATACCATCGTACTGTTTTGCGATGGAGGCACACAGAAGTTGATCACTGAGGTCTGCATAATTGCAGAACAATACAAATATATATATATATATATTTGTATTGTGCTGTTTATATGCAACGTTTTAGATATGTTGACTGTAGAGTATGTGGCTGACTTCTGAAACGGGATGGATGTTTTATTGATGTAAATGTTTGTTATTGAGTTATTGAGTGAGTTATTGGACTTGTTTACTAGTTATACTATAATGCCATTTAGCAGGAAGGATACTCACAGAGCTAGCTTTTATTTAGTCTTGTCATTTTAACAATGTCATTTTAATAAGTATCCTGCCATGAATGTGAAACTCGCAAGCGTAAAGTAAACTTTTTCACTTGATAAATGAACGCGTTTGTTTTTATAGACATTCTGCTGAAATTGTCTTAATCCTTTAATTAGCAATTGCATAGAAATAGTATTTTTGGTGGAGAATCCAGCTCTGTGCATAATTTCAGACAGTGGCACACTGGCAGCACACCTCTACTGTGCTCAAGTGTTAAGATTTGCTGACAGAGAATGGAGAGGGGCGGGCTACTCTGGCATCCTTGAGTACGAAGAAAGATAGATGTTCGGCGGCACTTTGAGACTGAGGTACACAGAGGGAACCTGCAAGCGGAGGAAAGGAAAGGTTTGAGGAATTGGCTCAGCAGGAGGAGGCCGGAGACTAGTCAAATGGGTGGATAATGGCTCAGACTATGGAAAGCAGGCATGATGATGTGCTAGCTAACAAGGATCTAACTTGCTACCTTTGCATCTTGGTAGACTGGGCGTGAGTGAGAGCAGAGCCTGCATTGGAGCACAGTGAGCATCTGTATGCAGCGTTTCATCCGCTCTGAATGTTTCAGTAGAGATACCCCAAGGGTAGCACTGCTCTCACAGTTCATTTGGCAGGGGACATGGCAGAGCTGCTTGATTGTTTGGGTGGCCAGAGCCTCTCTGGAGGAGTTACTGAGCAGACATCTACAAAGTCCCACTGATATAGCCCCTGGGACTGCTACACATGCTCCCTGGAATTTGTCCTATAGACTGTTGACATTTTTGTGTGATTTGCTTTCATATTTGTTGCTTTTTTTATATTACTTTTTCCAGTGTTTTTGTGCGAGGGTTTCATTTCAGAGTGGTCTAAATTGAATAAGGCCTAGGTTAATGGCAGCTTAATCCAACAAGCTTGGGTGAGCTAGTGTGGTGTTGCCGGAGACGGGCTGATCCTCGCTCTATAGCAAGCCTGTGGTGGTGTGGGAGACCTGTTAATTCACGCTCTATAGCAGCTCTGTGGTGGTACTGGAGAGAGGCTGAGCCTGACTGTTACGCATCCCTGTGGCAGTGCAGGTAGTGTGTGGATCCTGGATTTTCTCTCTGAAGGCACTGACCTCTGCATGTCCTTTCTGAGTTGGTCATAGCCTAGTGGCTGGGTAGAGGAGGCAGTGGCCCAGCCGGAGGCGGGCTGGAGGAAGTGAGATGCAGTAAATCATGTGACGGGAAACTGTGGTCAGTCCTTCAGGATGACAGGAGAGGAGATTAAATTGTTTTGGTTTGTTTTTGTGGAGCAAATTATTTTTCTCTCTCCCCCTCTCTTTCCCTTCCTCCCTTGTTCCTTCTTTCCTTCCTTTCTTCCTTCCTTCCTTCTTCCCTCCCTTCCTTCCAGGGAAGATCACTTCAGAGTGGTGTGCCATTGCACATCAGCCTCCCCAAAAATATCCTCTCGAGTAGGGATGGGAATCGTTAGATTTTATTGATACCGATGCCATTATCGATTCTGCTTATCGATCAGATTCTTTATCGATTATTTTATCGATTTCTTAAATATTATTTGCTCTCAGGCTATTAAAGGACCAACTATTGCTATTACTATCGAGTGGTCATCTAAAATGTAATCAATGACTTAATATTTATAAAGTATTTGTTTTTCATTCATATTTCTTAGTCTCAGATACATCTGTGCATTACCAAGCAGGCAATCGTTGTCAGATTAGTCTACCGCCAATGAAAACACTAGTTTTACGGTTGGTTATGACCTTATAGGCTCCCAAGGGAAGTCCACGCACTCCGCAAATCTGTTGAATAGTTGATCATTTCCGAAGACGGATAATAAAATGGAGAGCTTACGTGAACAGATTTTCTATTGATTTTTAAATGATAGGAGCTTAAATTCGTTTTTTTTTTAAAATGACGTTTACATTTGATATTTTTAGACTCTGCCTGTCAGCATGCGTTGACTGAATAAAAAACGACAGCGCGAACCGGTTCTCGATTCCCACCCCTATCTCTCAGCCTCCGCTTTCTCAGTATCAGTTGTCAGTGTTAAGCTTTGTTTATGCTCAAAAGATGACCACAAATAGTCTGTGGGCGTTTGGGAAACCTACTGTTTCTCCATTCAAGCCAGAGCCAGTAGCTAAGGAAGTGGCCTTAAATGGCATATAAAGGTAACGATGGCGCCCAATTATCTGAGTCATTCCTCTGCTTTAACATACTACGGACAGATCCTGTGAAATGGCACAGAATCGTAAGCTGATATTTGAGGTTTTATTTCAGTTACTAAGTCAGGGTTGGCCCCGGTGTTGGGCCCCAGTGTTGGGCCCCAGTGTCGTGTCCCGGTGTCGTGGTGTTTTTTCTTATCGTAGCTTATAGTTGGTTATTGTAGCTTATATGTGTGATAGCGCAGGAACAAGAGATGTGTGGATTAATCGATGGGTAGGTAGATGCACAGAGCATGGGTTTGCTTTTAGACTACGGTCCCTCCACTCCTCCCCTAGCCCTTTGGTTTGTGCATGAAATACTGATTTGGGGTCAGTTTAATTTCAGTTAATTTCCTGAATTGGCTGAACTGAAATGGAATTGGTCCCAAACCTTGCGCATGTGTTAATCAATCATTGAGGGTGTTTCAAAGTTAAGGGCGCAAGTTTAATCCAAGCACTTAACGGTCCCATTGGCTTCTGCGTTCCCAAGCATATCATCACCCTTTCAGTAAAGCCAGACACTTCTGGGATGACCAAACTGTCTTCTGCCACTCCTCCATGTGTTATTGTTTCATCTTGTGACTTCTGACGCAAAGTTGCACAAGCTCATTTCGCAAGACCCCTATTTAAGGAAGCTTTTCTATTCGCGTTCCCAAAAAATTGCCCTCGGGCCTTTCCTCACCAGCGTCTCCTTTCCGACCGCCCACCCTGTCACACGCCAGGGGGAAGAGCATGGCTGTTTGGGTTAAAAATAAAGCGGTTCCTGTTTGTCGTCTGACGGCGGCGAGTCAAAGCCTCTCCGAGGCGAGGCGGCTGGCCGTTGTCAAGCGTTTGCGTGGTCACTGGCAGGGCTGATGATTAATTCATGACCTCACGGTTTTATCCGCTCCCTTTCAGCCGGGAGACGTGCTTGACGCCTCACGTCCTGAGTGGTCAGGGGAAAGGTATTTCCAACGGCCCAGGAGAATAGAAAAGGGCATTGACTGGGTAAACCACAATATGCACAGGGGTGAGGCTACTACCTTGGGTTTTAGTCCAGCTTTTTGCATTTTGGGTGAAATAAGATGGGATGAAAAATATGAAAACTGGAAGAAGAACAGAAAAAAAATAAAGCCTACACTGTTCAGTCGCCGTGTTGATGGAATGAGCCTAATCCACTAAAGGATATGGTCTCCTGGTGTGCCTTAACTTAAGACCATTGGCAAACGGGTAGTGTTTCATTATAGAACGGATGCATTATGTGTCAATGTCTGGTGAGTCATAGATTTGAAGGAAGCTCACTGTGAGCTGGAAGTGTAGACGCTGTAACAGCACTACCTAGTCACTAGTTATTATTATTATTATTATTATTATTATTATTCTTTTAAAGTTTGTTTTTCTCTCCAATTGTGGCCTTCCTTCCAGAGGCCACACACCATGTGAAAAGGGTTTGATTTTAGTTTGTAGTGAATATTGAGTTTTTAAATGAGAAGTAGCCGTTCTTTTCAGTCATTTATCTACAAATGGGCCCATTTCCCAAGCAGCTGGAGAGTTGAGACCCAGACTGGCTTGTTATCCCAAGGCGGGTTGTCCATCACTCTTTGGTGTTAGCGTGTCGGCACACAGGGCTGGTTGAGTGCTGCACCGCGACGGTGTTTGAGCCCTGAGCAAGCGGGGTGTTGCTCCCCACGCTGCAGCAGCGTTTCAAAGCTGCTATTGAAGCTGGAGGGGAAACAGGCCCGGCAGTGTCCTGGGACAGGCAACGGGGCCGGAGAGTCCTGTCTGCGAGCAGCTGCTCAATAAGGAGCTTTTTTCAGATTGTGTGTGTGTGTTCTTGTGTTTGTTTGTTTGTGTGAGTGTGTGTCTGTGCGCATGTATATGCATGTGTGTGTTTGCACAAGCGTGTTACTGCAAGCTTGTGCACTTGCATGTGTGTTTGGAGAGAGAGTGTAACACTTGAGTGCCAACAATATTGATGTCAGAGTCATTGTGTACCATGGGGGCCCTGGCAGAATCTATACCTCCTTCCCAGAGTTCCACGGGGCGGGTGACTCTGTCTTTAGCCATAGCACAGCTCCCCCTTCTTCGTTTCAGAGAGCAATGGAGGCGCAATGCCTGGCCGCTTTCAGCCTGCCATGATCATTTCAACGTCACACAGCTCATTTAGGCTAAACTCCTAATACGATATTTGGTTATTTATTTCATAACGATTTATCATCTTCAAATGACATGATCTTTTCTCGTAATAACAAAATAACTAGTGGTTTTGTAATGACGTAATCTTTTCTCATAATTGTGAATTTCTTGTAATTGCAGCATAAATTATAATTTTACATGGGGCTACTGTACTTACAAGGGCCACTGACATTTCCAAACTCATAACTAGCTTCAGCTGGAGACACATGCATCCTTCTAAAAATCTAAACATTGTACTGTGTTCCAGCACATGAGTGAACCAGCACTGGTTTGCCCAGGTGTTTAGAAAATGTAAGTAACCCGGAGTAACTGGTTGGAATAAAGGCCAGCATACACACCGGCCCTCTAAGACTGGAGTTACAGCCCTGGGCTGGTTGATACTGAAGGTTGAACATGAACTCAAAGTGATCAGATGGCAGCCTTAGGCTTATTTGTCTGCATGCCCTGTGTGCTTGCTGTGCAGTTGTGTAAATGGAGCAGAGTGGCATTGTCTTTGCTGAGGTGCACTGTCAGCTGACCGATGCATGCCTTCCTGTTGGGGAGCACACAAAAGCAAATGTGTTTCTTCCAGCCTGTTTGTTATTGTATCCCAGATACACTCAGACAACTCACTAAGCCCATGCTCAATACCCATCGCCTTTATATGGCATTTCCCCTTTAATGGATTTAGGCTGCTTCAGTACCAGTGTTAATATGACATGCTTATATGGATAGAGAAGGTCCCCACTAAAGTGGTTAATATTAGATGTTTTTTTATTTTTATTTAGGCCTAATGAATGTAATTGCAATTCATGTTCATAATGAATGCAATTATAATTCCCCTTAGCTCCATTAGCTTTAGTCAGGTTTTAACCCTCCCTGCTACACTAAAGCCAGGCTGCAGCTCAGTTAGCTTTATACAGGGTTTAACCCTCCATGCTACGCTAAAGCCAGACTGCAGCTCTGTTAGCTTTATACAGGGTTTAACCCTCCCTGCTACACTAAAGCTAGGCTGCAGCTCAGTTGGCTTTATACAAGGGTTTAACCCTCCCTGCTACACTAAAGCTAGGTTGCAGCTCAGTTAGCTTTATACAGGGTTTAACCCTCCCTGCTACACTAAAGCTAGGTTGCAGCTCAGTTAGCCTTATACAGGGTTTAACCCTCCCTGCTACACTAAAGCTAGGCTGCAGCTCAGACGTTCCCTTCGCAGCTGCACTTCTGTGGTCGAGTTGCAGGGCTGTTCTCCCTCACTGCATTTGTGCGGCCTGTGTGCCGTGGGTGGCAGGGAATGTTTGCTCTCGCGTTTGGGTGGTCGCATGTGTTGCGATGTATTGCATTGCTTTGCATGTGCTCCCTCTGTGTGAGTGTGTGTGTGCGTTTCCTGTTTACAGCGCTGTCTGCGTGCGTGCATGTGTGAGGACTTATTGACTCCAGATGGGAGAGAGGAGAGAGTTGCCAACTAATCCAGTATGGAGGCTGTGGGGATGAACAGGGCTGTAACCCGCTGCAGTCTTAGTAGCTATGTCTTTATCGGGACCCCGCAATGTCAGCAGTGGATGAAGTGTTTTCATTATTTGCTGCCTAATCGCACTGGGGGAATGCGCCAGTCGTCAACCCTGTAATGGTTGTGTGCTGCCAGTCAACTCATCAAAAGTCTTAGTCTTCCATCAATACTTTAGTTTCTAATGGCTTCCACCCTTTCTCTTTCGCTCCCTCCATCAGGAGCTGGTGTCAATGAATGCTCTGCCCTGCCATGATGACAGATCAGCCCCCCCCACCTTTGGAGGTCACCCCCATGCTGGCTGAGATGGCCCTCGTCCCGCACATACTCAATGGAGATGGCATGCAACAGGTGAGTGCTCGCAGTTCATGTTCAGGTTTCTTAGAGCTCCACAAAAATCTAAAGAACGTTACATGTATCAAATTCCATGTGCCAGGTAAAATGAACATATAGTCAGTGTCGCAACGTTTCTCAAAGACTCCCATCTTGTGAAGAATGGATGACCTTTCTTGCTTTCCCTGACACACAAAAAATAAAAATGAAATATTTTGGTATGCAGACCTTTGTATTTAATTTCAGTTTGATAATCCTCTGCCAACACACACTTCAGAACACATCTTAAATGTGGCCTCGCATTCTCAGTCAAAGCCAGGGGAAGGATCTTGTCCTGGAGCCCTGAGCCTGTTCACCTGGTCGTTGGCGGGGTCGTTTTACCGCATGCAAATATTCACTTGCAGAAATGCGCACGCTAACCATGACGCAATATTTGCAGTCATACAGTTTGTGAAAACACGGTCTTGGTTTGAGAGAAGACATGTGGAGAGCAGTAAAGGCCAAACCGCGGCTTCAGACAGCGTTGTTTTTGTGTCGGACAGACTCAAAAACAAAGCGCTCACTTTTACACAAACTGATGGTCTCCAACTGCTGTGCCCCTCTGCCGTGGGGCTCCCCTCTTGGTGCGTAAGGAGGGGGGGAGAAGGAGCTGTAGGAAAGGCCAATGTGGGGACTGAACAGTCACCCTTTTCTCCCCTCCTCCGAACCCCTTCTCTACGCTCAGTGTCTGCATTCCTGACAGGCAAGCATTTCACCAGCATTTCCAGTAAAGCCGAGGGAGGGGGAAGGGGGGTGGCGTAGGAGGGGGCTGGAAGTACACGCATCCGGAACATTCTCGATAGCCCCCGTGAGCTTTGTGCAGGGAGGAATCCCTTATACGAGACGCAGTACTCCAGTATGTCCCAATAACAAACTATATTCCTTTTCTTGGTGCATGTACCAGTGGTTGTCTTAATGAATATGTACCGTTTAGACCAGGGGTGGCCAACCCTGGTCCTGGAGAGCCGCAGGGTCTGCTGGTTTTTGTTGTTACTCACCACTTAATTGATAAATTAAAGCAGTCAATTACACAGTTAACTCACCTCACCTGGTTTCTTTGGTCTAAGTAGTTGTCACATTTAAGGTGAAACCAAAAACCAGCAGACCCTGCGGCTCTCCAGGACCAGGGTTGGCCACCCCTGGTTTAAACCATTTTTGTGTTCACACAACTAAGTTGATAGTTCTTTGGAGGCTGCAGCTACCATAGTCTACATGACAGCTGTTGACTCTGCATAGATGTTACCGTTCAGAACACTCTATCAATTTGGCTTTTTCTTTCTTTGTTGGGTAAACCTTGTGTGGTTTTTAAACAAAGCGATGTTGTGACGAGATTTGGTACACGGAGGTGAATGTATGATAAAATGAAAAAACTGAAAATAACCTTTTTGAGGAAGCATAGACAGACACAGCACTTTAGGCTAAATAAGTTTCAGTTCAGTTTTATCACTGAGATAAAAGAATGCAAAATAAATCCAGAACTTCTATCGTGGGCTAAACCCCTTTATCCCATCCAAGAAAAAGACAGTATTATCGCTGCAATAAATCTATAGTTGTCAGAAATGGTACGTAAAGTTGTTTTAGGTAGAAGATGTCATCCACGAGAACACCTGTCTTGGACCTTTCAGTACAGATCAACAATGATGGATTTCTTACTGGGACGGATGTGAGAGCAAGCTGTCAGCTGCAGTTATGTCGGCAATGAAAGGTTCACTGGAGGACACAAAACGCTAAAAACAAGCTCAGGGCCTTAGAAACTCGCACCACCATAGATGACCTTGTGATGGATGCATTGCTTCCAAAAATATACCCTGAGAGTGCGGTTGGTTTTTCGTTTTGTGAATTGTCATGAATAAGCCGTTTGATGTGATGGGGGGGGGGCTGGGGTCGTAGGCGGGTACTGAACAGGAGGGACCCCGAGACCTCCCTGCCCCACTGCCTGCCCTGACACCAGGAAGACAAAATATTTACAGTGCTCTCTCAAAACTGCCTCCTCAGCCCAAACATATCGTGGGATTGTTTTCCCTTGTTCCGCCCGCCGAGGAGATGACCTCCCGGCGCGCCGTCTGTTACAGCTGACAGGAGGGGGACTGAGAGCACGCCCCTCCTCCTCTGTCATCTCTCCAACTGTCTCCTGACAGTCTCACGCCCCCGCTTCAGGATGCTCAGCCGCGTGGTTCTGCGTCCTCGGTGATGTCAGTCCCACTCGCTGCAGTATGCAGGCATACAGGGTGATGTGCCCCTGTCCAGTAATGCTGAGCGTTTCTCCTTCCTAAAAATACTCATTCTCAGTAATACTCAGCATTTCTCCTTCCCGGTAATACTCATTCCTAGTCATACTGGGCATTTCCCATTCATAATAATATTCATCCCCTATAGCACTGAGCGTTTCTCATTCCTAATGACACTCATTCCTAGTCATACTGGGCATTTCCCATTCATAATAATATCCATCCACTATAGCACTGAGCATTTCTCATTTCTAATAAGACTCATCCCCAGTAATTCTGATAATTTTCTGAACATCTGTCAGAACGTGATGTGAGGGGTGAGGGATGCATAAAAGTGTATCTACTTGTTGTTGCACGTTGTTTGTGTTGTAGGAGAAAGTATGCACCCCCCCACCTGTTTCAGTGACCACACATCCCCCCATCTTTTTCTCTTTAGTTCTTACATTTATTTTACCATTTATCTCTGTATTGTACAAACTGCAGAGTTTTACTGAAGCAGATTAGTGTCCTGTGCCTTCTCTGTATTGTGCAGACTGTAGTGTTTTACTGAAGCAGATTAGTGTCCTGTGTCTTCTCTGTATTGTACAGACTGTAGTGTTTTACTGAAGCTGATTAGTGTCCTGTGCCTTCTCTGTATTGTGCAGACTAGTGTTTTACTGAAGCTGATTAGTGTCCTGTGCCTTCTCTGTATTGTGCAGACTAGTGTTTTACTGAAGCTGATTAGTGTCCTGTGCCTTCTCTGTATTGTACAGACTGCCGAGTTTTACTGAAGCTGATTCGTGTCCTGTGCCTTGTCTGTATTGTCCAGACTGCAGAGTTTTACTGAAGCCGATTAGTGTCCCGTGCTTTCTCTATTTTACAAACTGTAGTGTTTTACTGAAGCTGATTAGTGTCCAGTGCCTTGTTTGTATTGTGCAGACTAGTGTTTTACTGAAGCTGATTAGTGTCCTGTGCCTTCTCTGTATTGTGCAGACTAGTGTTTTACTGAAGCTGATTAGTGTCCTGTGCCTTCTCTGTATTGTACGGACTGCAGTTTTACTGAAGCAGATTAGTGTCCTGTGTCTTCTCTGTATTTTACAGACTGCAGAGTTTTACTGAAGCTGATTAGTGTCCCGTGCTTTCTCTGTATTGTCCAGACTGCAGAGTTTTACTGAAGCCGATTAGTGTCCCGTGCTTTCTCTATTTTACAAACTGTAGTGTTTTACTGAAGCTGATTAGTGTCCAGTGCCTTGTTTGTATTGTGCAGACTAGTGTTTTACTGAAGCTGATTAGTGTCCTGTGCCTTCTCTGTATTGTGCAGACTAGTGTTTTACTGAAGCTGATTAGTGTCCAGTGCCTTGTTTGTATTGTGCAGACTAGTGTTTTACTGAAGCTGATTAGTGTCCTGTGCCTTCTCTGTATTGTACGGACTGCAGTTTTACTGAAGCAGATTAGTGTCCCGTGCTTTCTCTATTTTACAAACTGTAGTGTTTTACTGAAGCTGATTAGTGTCCAGTGCCTTGTTTGTATTGTGCAGACTAGTGTTTTACTGAAGCTGATTAGTGTCCTGTGCCTTCTCTGTATTGTGCAGACTAGTGTTTTACTGAAGCTGATTAGTGTCCTGTGCCTTCTCTGTATTGTACGGACTGCAGAGTTTTACTGAAGCCGATTAGTGTCCCGTGCTTTCTCTATTTTACAAACTGTAGTGTTTTACTGAAGCTGATTAGTGTCCTGTGCCTTCTCTGTGTTGTACAGACTGCAGTTTTACTGAAGCTGATTAGTGTCCCGTGCCTGGCCCTGCTCTGTACCCGATCAGTGCTTGCTTTTGTTTGCAGGCTTGTTGTTTCTCAGTGCACAGGTGGTTGCCTCTGTCTCGGGGCACGCCGGTCAGAGCTCATTCCTCTCTGCTTTCAGCTCTGGCTGTAGCTCGGCTCCCAGAGATGGCAGTGGCTTTGGGGGCTGGACTCCGCATTCCGCACATTTTTGTATCCCTCTCACACTGCCTGTATCCTGCATTCCTGACATACCCCCCTTCATCCCCTCCCCCAGTCTTTCACTGCTCTCTCTATCTCTCTCAGAAGCACACACACACACACACACACACACACACACACACACCCCGCATGCACAGCGCCGCTCTCCCCCTGATACAATCACACACTGTTCTCACACACTGTTCTCACTCACTGCGCGATGCATTTATCACACTCCAAACAACAGAAGGCAGTGTGTGTTTTTGTCTGTTTTGAACACAAATTGCTTCTTAAAAAACTTAGTAGAATATTGTTTGAGGCTTCGATTGATCGATGGAGGTTCGTCGATCCAACATGAACACTCGTTTTTTTGGAGGGTGCTAAGGTTTTCAGAGTTGGCTTTCACTGCAATCTATTTGGCAACCCGCACCAAGCATCCGTTTAATAAAGGATGATAAATGAGTCCAATGAATCTTGGCATTGTCGTCCTGGAATATGCACATATAAGATGTGATAATTATGGTATAAACCTCCTTTGCAATAAAAAATCTTGCAGTGACAATGAGAGGCATCTGAATTACAAATCCAATTCCAGATTAATTTAGAGTTCACATCTACAGTGCCCTCCACTATTATTGGCACCCCTGTTAAAGATGAGTAAAAAGGGTTATACAAAATTCACCGTTTGGTGAATTAGCTTAATCTCACACTGAAAAAATTAGAAAAATCCAACCTTTAATTTAAGTAAATTTATTATGAGAAAAAAAATCTCAGGAATTAATTATTTTTAACAAAACCATGCGTGCCACAATTACATATAGAATAAAGTGATCTTTTAAAATATTTGGTCGCATATCCTTTGCATGCCATGACTTCCTGATGTCTGTGACCCATCAACATCAAAAGACTCTTGATATATTGGGGGGTGGGACTAGATTTAGCTGTAAATTACACTGGAACAGTATGGAACACAATGCACATGGTTGGCTAAATGGCTCTAAGTCATCAAGGGTCTGACATATCAAACAAGCCTTAAACCATCACTCTGCTGCCAGAAATACAGTAGATATGGATGGATAACTTGAAGGGTTTCTTCTCCTGACTTATTTTTCCATAGAGTTCAATAGGAAAAGTTGTCAGGAGAAACAACCCTTAAAGTGATCCATCCATATCTACTGCATATCTGGCAGCAGAGTGATGGTTTGAGGCTCGTTTGATACCTCAGACCCTTGATGACGTACAGCCATTTTACCAACCATGAGTTCCATGCTGTTCCAGCAAATGCAGAGACATTATAGTTTCGCTTGTAAAAGTACCAGAAAATAAGATATCAAGAGTCTTTTGATGTTGTTGGGTCAGGAAGTCATGGCATGCAAAGGATATGTGGCCAAATATTAAAAATAGATTACTTGCATTATAATTGCAGGGGTGCCAATAATTGCCAGATAGATTTACAGTGTAGAAATGGCTGACTTCGCTGGAGAAGGATTATCCAAGCTGTGTAAACAATGAAGAATGCTAATGTTTACTGTCTGTCTATCGTTCTATCATAGTTAACATTACTATACATGCGTTTTGAACAACACCGCATACAGCTACTCCACGTAAGACAAATCTTATCACCCAGTGAGCAAAAGCTGGAATCTAGATGTCTATAAGGGTGGAAATCTAGGTTGAGACACTTTGATATACACGGACTAGGTTAACCCCGATATAGCTCCTAGTCGGCTAGAAATTCATCGACGGCATTTCATCGACTTTTTAACACAAAAATATTCCCTGGGCACTAGCACTCTGTTGCGAATGCATTGCTATAATATATTGAAAAGTTGCGGTAGAATCTTGCTATATCCGACGTAAGACTAATTTCTTGACATTTTGGATGCTACAATAGCCAGCTTCCCGTCACACTACGTTTAACAATGTACCACCACCGCTCACAAAAACGCAGGCTGTGATAGAATCCTGGCAACCGCTCGCGGGTGTGAAGTTTCGACTGAGAGCAACTAACAAGGCGGTGTCATGCTTTGGGTTTGGATTGCAGTTTTCCCTGTTGGACACTAGATGGGGTTTCAAATTATATTGCGCCGTTAACTTCAAGTGTAAAATTAGTGGTGGTGGTGGTGTGTATGGTGTATAATGTCTGTTGCTGGGTCAGATTTATTATAACCTGCTTTTCTATGTTTTGTCCAGAGCAGTCATGCTTATTCAGGCCGACCTAAATAGCTGACATTTTTACATGTTATCCATCTATGCAGCTGGATATTCCAGAAGGGATTTGGGTTTGGGGTCTTGCTCAAGGCTGCTCAGAGCTTCCCCTCACCCGCACCCCCTGGGATTTGAAGCTGCAGCCACCTGGTCACAAGATCAACCCCCCCACTACCCACATCAGGTCACTGCAGCCGATTGAAACGCGTACAAGTCTGTGTTTGATGGACACATTCCGTCCTTGTTGGCCCAGATGCTCCACTTAATGCCTCTGAGACAATCGGCCAGGCACCATGGACCATCCGTTGAACAAAAAGATTCTGGGTCGGCCACACCCAGCGGAACTCAAGTTGTATATCATCCAAGTCTTCACCGGATTGTCAGTCCGTCTAGGGATTGTTGCACGCATTCTTCAGCCAGAGCTTTATGAAATGTGTCCCTGTCTGAAATATTATACAGTCCCAGGGTGTGGGCCTGAATCAGAGCTGTTTGTCGTCTGTATTGTTCCAGTTTGTATTGATATTTGTTCAAACTGGTGTGTGTTGGGACAGACAGTGCAGGTGTGCATATTGCCGCTTGGTTTAAAGGGTGGATATGAGGGTCAGGTGGTTTGTGTGAGTGTGTGCGCATATATGTGTGTGTGTGCGCGCGCATGCTTGTGTGTGTGTGTGCGCGCGCATGCTTGTGTGTGTGTGTGTGCGCGCATGCTTGTGTGTGTGTGTGTGTGTGTGTGTTTGTGTTTGAAGCCTGGTGTACATTTCCCAGGGTTGGGTAGTGTTTGTCAAACACAGCCTGTGCCCAGTACACACAGGCTCAGGGGAGTGGGGGTGGGACTGAGGCAGGCGGTGGGGGTGTGGGGGTAGCCGGGGGAGACAAACGGTCTCTCTGTGCGATGGCATTCTCTTGTTTGCACAGTGCAGGGCCGGTCCACTGCTGCCTGTGGGGGGGATTTTCCTACAGTCCGTTACGAAGCATTTCGTGCTACATTGAGCTCCCTCAACCGTTGCACACACCACACCCATTGGTTGAGCCTGTGTCAGCTGACTTATGATAAACCGGCGGTGCCAGACTCTGCTTTAAGGGCAGTTGCATTAATATGATGGAAACATTTCACAGGCTGTGAAATGTGCTGGAGTTGTCTTGTGACTGAACATGGAAGAATAACATATGCTCAGTGAAAATCTAAATGTTCAGTTGTGCTCTATACACAGTATAGTGGAAGTATAGCCCCTGATGCTGAAGTTGCACTAGTTCTGGTCTCTGATAGTACACTGCCTGGCCCAAAAAAAAATTGCCGTTGCACCCGTCATGCAGTGCCCACTGTACAAGCCTCTGGAGGCAGTGTTATGATCTGGGGTTGCTTCAATTGGTCAGGTCTAGGCTCAGCAACATTATGCTGCAATAAAATGAAGTCAGATGAGTACCTGAATGTACTGAATGACCAGGTTATCCCATCAATGGGCATATTCCAGGACGACAATGCCAATATTCATTGGACTCAAATTGTGAGAGTGTGGTTCAGGGAGCATGAGAAATAATTTTCACACATTAATTTGCCACCAGAGTCCTGACCTTAACCCCATTGAAAGTTTTTGGGATGTGCTGGAGAAGACTTTACAGAGTGGTTTGACTCTCCCGTCATCAATACAAGATGTTGGCCAAAAATGAATGCAACTCTGGTCGGAAATAAATGTTGTGACGTTGCATAAGGTTGTCGAAACAATGCCATGACAAATGCGCGCCGTAAACAAAGCTAAAGGCGGTCCAACGAAATATTAGAGTGTGCGACTTTTCTTTTGGCCAGGCAGTGTAGATTATCTCTCGATAGTGTAGGCTTTCACATTGTCAGTAGAGGTCACTAAGGATTTGGCTGTCCGTTATTTTTGATAACTTGGTAAATAAAAAAGGCTGTGTCTGTGTAAGCATCACGGGAGTGCTGTAAAGGTCCCCATCCAGCAGCTTTATTTGCAATTTTAAATCATTCTGAGTATCTACAAAGTAAATGTGTGAAGTTCATTTGAATTAAAAATGTCCTGTATTTGAGAGAATTTATTTTCCATCATCTCTCTCCCTTCATAGAAAACAGGCCAGTTCAGTCGCATACACTAATATTCATGAGCTCACTACTTCATACGTCTTTCTCGCTGTAATGATGGCTAGCTCATTGCAACCAAAGGCACACGCTCGGCGCTTGCATGTGATATAAGCGTGAGGAAAAAGGGTTCCATCTGCATGCATTAATGCATAATACTTTGCAAGCCAGCAGTGACCTAAAGCGAAGATCATTACCACTACATTGTTCTACTGCTGCAACAGATTCTACAGCCCATGCAAAACATTGAAATGTGTGAATTTCATGATACATACCCTTTAATCTTGGGACTGAATCACCAAGATTTTGTCAAAATTAGGCAATCTCCTGTTTGTTCCTGTTTTTGGCTGAGTTATTCTCGCAGTGGTATAAGCACGGCTCTCTGGCCACAACTCCAAACAAACTGCATTTAAAATGTTTGAACTCTGCGTCCGGCTGTCCAGTGTTGCATAGCCCATTGGACGCAGTGAGGAGTGAACCACGGAAAGTTGCGTGTTTGACAAAGCCGCGTGTCTGTCTGTCTGCAGATGATCCTGGTGCAGGTGAACCACGGGGAGACCTTCACCATCCAAACCGAGGACGGACAGCTCTGCTGTTTCCCAGGTGCTCTTAGGCCCAACCCCCCCCACCCCCAGTCCGCTGTTACATTTAAACACCAGGGACAACACTTACAGCTGGACATGCTCATGAGAGTGACACACACATGCGGCCCCAGCCCAATCTCACAAACGCCCTGGTCTGAGAGTACTGCTGTCGGTAACTCCTGTCATGTGGTGAGCAGCTGAACCACGTTATCAGCAGACTAAGAATTTCACTCCCTAATGTGTGGAGTAATCGCAAGAGCAGCGGACCGTTCCAACATCGTTGCTAACTATAATGAAGAGCATTGAACAGCTTTGGACTCTGTGCCCTTGAGTGGGGAAAAAGCTGTTCTTTTAGTTCCAAATTTTATGCAGCATTTAAATTGCATATAGTACATCCATTTTATAATGCCGTTGACTTAACTGTTACACCACCTTGTTAATGGAAAATTGTGTAAAGGAAGATGTGCAGATTTTTACCCTATTTGGTGGACATGTTTATTCATCAGTATCTCTCTCTCTTGCTCTCTCCCTTCCTCCCTCCCCTCAGGTCCTGTGCACGTGCCCATTGTTTCTCCAAATGGAACGATGCCCCCCATATTTGTGCCCCCTGGGTACATGTCTCAGGTGCAGTCACTACTTGCTCTTTTTTCTGCTCCGTAATGCCGTGTAATCAGAATTGTGTAGATGCACTCAATTTATATGTATTTCGGTGGGCGTGAAATGAGAGTAAGCGTTAAGTTGCTGTGAATGAATGAATGAATGTCTGTTCGTTCTGAGTGTGGCTGTATTTGAGGGGTCAGACCCTGTGGTAAGAGGAGGAGCAGTTGTGTATGGGGCTTGGCTTCAGCAGCTCCTTCGCATTTGGGCCTCCAGGTTCTTCACTCTCTGCCCTCTTTCCGCCCCCTGCAGGTGGTTGAGGAGAACGGCATGCGGAAAGTGGTTATTTTGCCCCATGCCGCCGAGTTCCACCCCTCCATGCCGCTGCCCCCCCACCACGTGCCCACCTATCTGCCCCCCCGCCCTGCGATGTTGCATCACCACCACATCTACCGCGGGGAGATGCCTCCTCACTTCATCCCCCAGCTCCCGCCACCTCCACAGGTCTACAGCGAGCAGGGTGAGTTCTCATTGGCTTAGACTAGGGCTGCCCAACCCTGTTCCTGGAGATCTACTGTCCTGTAGGTTTTCACTCCAACCCTAACAAAGCACACCTCTTTCAACAGCTGGAGATTTTCTTGAGCTGCTAATTAGTAGAATCAGGTTTGCCAAATTATGGTTGAAATGAAAACCTACAGGAAGGTTGATCTCCAGGAACCGGGCAGCCCTGGCTTAGACCAACACAGGCACTCGCACTAGTCCCACTGCCTGAATGATGGGGCTTTCTCTTATTGTATGTATGCATGATCAGTATAGACATGACATTGTGAAGGGAGATTTTTGAGGTAGATTTCATAGTTCTAGATTTCATTTCTGTCATTTGAAGAAATATGTTTATGTGCGTCTGTGTGTATGTCCATCTATGTGTGTGTGCGCGCATTTGTGTGTGTACCCGGCCGTGTGTGTGCGTGTGCGTGTGCAGACGTCTTGTGTCACAGCGCCTCCATGCCCCCGCGGGACGAGCGTGCGGCTAAAATGCAGGAGCAGCTGCGCAGACGCGCCAAGGACCGGCAGCTGAGTACGGCGGTGGCCAGCAGCGCGGTGCGCATCAGCAGCACGCACAGCCCGCCGCCGTCCGCCGTCCTTCACAACGGCCACAGCAAGGGCCCCACGGCCCCTGCGACCTCCCCGGGGCCCGGCAGACCCAGACCCTCCGGCAGGACCAGAGCGTCGCCCCCCTCGGCCTCGGAGAGCCCCGGTGAGAGCCGCCGCCGCTCCCGCAGAACGCTAGCGCCCTCTGATGGCAGCTGTGTGTGTCACATTCGGCCCGTTCCTCTTGCTGTGAGCTTTGTGTGTTGTCCTCATCACTCAGACGCCGAGGCAGAAACGCGGAAGATGTCGGAGTTGCTGTCCAGTGTGCACAAGCCCACAGTGAGTGTCTGTCTGTCTGTCTGTCTGTCTGTCACCCTCTCAAATTCCATGTCTGTCTGTCTCCACTCAATGTCCATCTGTCTCTGTCACCATCTCACTTTTTGTCTGTGTCTCGTAGTGTACCTCTGTCTGCCTGTCAGTCCGTCTGTCTGTTTATCTCTGCTTGTGTAATGGGAGTGTCACTCTCAGGACAAAGTGGGCTGCAGTGTTTGCAGTGGTGAGGGAGTGGTATCCGGTTCAGTGACCTAAACCTTTTCTTTGTAGTCACTTCAGATACCTCTGCATGCAGTGTCTCACTCGTATCTCCCTCTCGCTCTCTCTCTCTCAGGTGTCCAACGTTACATCTCGCTCAGCTGTTCTGTCCTGGCAGCAGCCCCCCCTCCCCCTGAAGAATGGAGACGCCCCCCTGCCTCTCAGTTACGAGCTGGCCTTGTCGCACAGCGGCAGCGAGGGCAACTTCACACCTGTCTACCTGTGAGCACTAAGCAGATCAGACCAGTCAGTCAGCCATTCTAATAATACCTAAGGGTGTGCATGTGCGTGTGTGCATTCAAATAATACTTGTTTTCCACATAAATGCATAATGGGTATTTAATGTCCCTCGTGCCTTGAACCACACTGCACCTGCTAGTCTGTAATGAGGCAGTACAGCCCATATCTGCAGCGTGTGATGTTATTATTTAGATGCCCCTGAATGTGCCTATGGGTTCTCTACAGTGAGCTGCGTGTGTTTTCGACACCCGTTTCTTCTCAGGGGGAAGGACACCAGCTGCACAGTGCGGGACCTGCGGCCGGCCACAGACTACCGTGTGAGGTGAGACCCGCTGCCCTGTCTGTGCGTGCCAGTGTGAATTAGCGCATTGGTCACGGAGCTCACCACGCTGTTTCCGTTTTCATATGTTTATTGTATCTCGGCACCATTGGGTAATGAGGGTTCCCACCCTCAATGTGTCACCAGGACACATTGATAAATAATATATATAAATAAATAAATGATTGTGTCGTAGTGTTTCACCGGGCTCATTTTCTATGTGTGTCGCAGGGTGTGTGCCTCTTACCGCTCTGCACGGGGATCTCCATCTGAAGTCACGGGTTTCACCACAGAGTGTGAGGCACCCGACATGCCCAGCCCCCCTTGGCTGATGCTCCGCACCAAGAACTCTCTGTCCCTGCAGTGGAAGGTACTGACCCACCCCCGCCAACCCAAACACACTAACCCCCCCCCCGTCCCCCCGTCTCCAGACTGCAGCCACACACACACACATACACACACACTAACCCCCCAGTGTCTCCAGACTGCAGCCACACACACACACACTAACCCCCCAGTGTCTCCAGACTGCAGTCACACACACACACACACACACACACACACACACACACACACACACTAACCCCCCAGTGTCTCCAGACTGCAGCCACACACACACACACACACACACACACACACACTAACCCCCCAGTCCCCCCTCTCCAGACTGCAGTCACACACCCACTAGCTCTCAGCACCACACAATCAGCCAGTGGCCAAATGATCAGTATAAAAAGAGGATCCCTTTTCCCCTGTGCAGGCTCCCAGTGACAACGGTTCCAAAATTACAGGATATCTCCTGGAGTACGATGAGGTACGTACCCTCAACATTTCTCGCCATGGGGTGTCTCAGTGGCGTAGCCTGTAGAGCGCTATCCACATGCTCATTGAGAACCGCGACGTCGGCGGTTCCCATTCGACAGCGCGACCTCTGTCACATCTCTCGCTCTCTCTCTCTCTCTCTCTCTCTCTCTCTCTCCCTCCCTCCCTCCCTCCCTCCCTCCCTCCCTCCCTCCCTCCCCATTATTCCTGTCACTCTACACTGTGCTGCCCAACAAAGCTGAAAAAGAAAAGAAAAAACATTCCCCACAATACCGACCTGTCTCAGGATCCATGTCACTCATAGGCATGGCTGTGGAAGAGCTATTGTGACATTAAAACCTGAACAAAACCAATTTAGTACCGCACTGTGCTGCCCCTGATCATGTTTACCCCCTGACCTACGCCCCTGCCTGCTTTGAGGCCCCAGTCTCATGTGTGTCTGTTTGATTCTTTGGCCCCAGGGAAAGCAGAGCACCTTTAAGGAGGTTTACTGTGGACACGCCAAGCAGTACAAAGTCATCCGGCTCACCCCTACGACAAAATACGCCTTCAGACTAGCTGCTAAAAACAACATAGGAGTCAGGTGGGTGTTTGTGCATGCTGCCCCCTGGTTGAGTGCTTGTGTCTGTACATTGGGAGCCCTGAGCGATATGAGCACTGTGGCATTAGGCTGAACTGGGGATGAGTCTAACCATAGTGATCAGCTGTGGGGTGAAACCAACAGCCTTATGTGTTCAGGGCGGTCACTGCAAACTCAAGGCATCAGAGCCAGTTGTGCTCAGTCAGGCGCAGGTCAGCCTGCTTTAGTTAGTGTGTTCTGTATTAATGCGCCGTTTGATTGTGAGTGCATGCACACGCGTGTGCTCAGTCCCGTGTCTCTGCCTTTGTGCCCTGCAGTGCGTTCAGTGAGCTGCTGACCTGCAGCACCGCGGGGTGCGCCCCTGCACCCCCCGCGCCCCCCCGTCTGGCTGGAGCGGGCGTGTCCTGGCTGGCCCTGGAGTGGAGCGCCCCCTGTGGGCCGACTGCAGAGGGCACATACACCTACACCCTGGAGATGGAGGAGGAGGGATCGGTTAGTACTGCTCCTCCACGCCCTGTGCTTCTGCCTGCTTCCTCACCTGTCGAGCCCCACCAGCAGCATGTTTCATTAGCATAACGCCACAAGCTTTCTGGCTAAAACAGAGCGACATGGACAACAGTGCATGCAGTAAGATTAGATCAGAGATTAGATCTTTACTCTTGTTCTACGCTCTCCCACATTGGCTGTGGAGTTTGCAGCATGGGCACAGCTGATTGGATAATCCAAACTAGGAGAAAATGGGGGGTGGGAGATTAAATGAAAAGCTTGTTTGAGCGACGCTCAGCATATTACAAGCACATGTACTCTGGCCTGACATGGCTCCTCCCTCTCGTGCAGGGCTACGGCTTCAAAGCGAAACACAACGGGGATGAGCTGTCCTACACAGTTAAGGCCCTCCGCAGGAGCACCACCTACAGGTTTCGGGTGAGTGTGCGCACCTCTCTGTTGTGCGTGATACAGTTTGTGATGCTGTGTCTGTAGTGGGGCTGTCACTTTTTTGTTCAGTAACAGTATCAAACTTGTTAGAAAATTTCAAATTAATGTTTTTTTTATAAAAAATTTTTAAATTAATATAATTAAGGGCTTGAATTCTGTCGCCTAGGTGTAATAAGGAGCCCAGTTGCGCTCGTGGTAGCACTCAATATCAAAGAGGCCGATAAACAACAAGCCATGTTGTTTTGTCTGGAGGGTATAACGTTAGGTAGCCTAAATAAAGTTAATGTGTGGGTCATGCTATCCACGTAGCATTCACTAAAACATTGGAATCGTAAAATATTTTTTAGGGATAGCATTGAGTTTTAACACTTTCAAATGGTGTATTGTGTTAGGAGATTTGAAGATTTCACTGTTTAAAAAAAATAATAATTAAAATGCAATGAATGGGTTAATAAAACTTCAAGGTACTGTTGTCATTATTTCTTTCTCTTTCTATTACGTTGAATGAAAATGGGCCATAATAATTATACCTTTAGGCAACATTTTAACGTTTTAAATTTTGACGGTAGAACATTCAAACAAATTTCTGTATTATGAGCTATTAGTTTGAACTGAATTTGTGTGATAGTGTGCATCTGTAGTGTGTAATATACGGCGTGTGCTATGGTGTACATCTCTGACAGTTGTTGGCAGCAAACGCAGAAGGCCGCAGTCAGCCCAGCACAGCAGTAGAGTTCAGCACCAGTCCTGATAAACCCAGCAGCCCTGGCCAGCCTGCAGTGAAGGGCAGAGTCCTGCCAAACAGCCTGCATGTGACCTGGGGTAAGAACCTCTCTACAGCACAAATACGCACGCACGCACACGCACACACACTCTCAGAGAAACACAATCTCACTCACCAGTCTTGTATGGCCTTGTTTGCAGATGCACCAAAGGATGATGGGGGATCTGAGATCATGCAGTATGTGTTGGAGATGTGCCAGAGTCAGAGCGGTGAGAAACACACATACAGGCCTTTACTTTCACCACTCCCATCTGTACTTAGTGCCACTGTGTGTATGTGTGTATATATATATATATGTGTCTGACTGTCTGTCTGTGTGTGAACTCTGTATGTAAATCTTTTTAAAGGGAGCCAATGGGAGACTGTATACAGTGGACCACTGAGGGAACACGTGTGTGATCATTTGGACCCAGGAACATGGTACAAAGTGAGGGTGTACTGCCAGAGTGTCGGAGGACAGAGCCAGGTACTTATCTGCATGCACTGCGCAGGACCCATAGACTGTCGAAAAAATATGGACAAAGTGACAGTGACGTCGCCCATTGACTTTCCATGGGCTTGAGAAAAGTGTTTTGAAGCCGCAGAAGTGCGGTTTTTGTGCCGACAAGTTGAACAAACCAGAGCCAGATACTGCGTAGTAGGGGGAAGGAGGGACCCTTATGGCCATGGAGTCCGGGCCTGGTCCGGGTCGTCCACTAAGCACCGGTTGTCCGGGTCGTCCACTAAGCACCGGGGTCCGGGCCAGGTCCGGGTCGTCCACTAAGCACCGGGGTCTGGGCCAGGTCCGGGTCGTCCACTAAGCACCGGGGTCCAGGCCAGGTCCGGATCGTCCACTAAGCACCGGGGTCCGGGCCAGGTCCGGGTCGTCCACTAAGCACCGGGGTCCGGGCCTGGTCCGGGTCGTCCACTAAGCACCGGGGTCCGGGTCGTCCACTAAGCACCGGGGTCCGGGCCTGGTCCGGGTCGTCCACTAAGCACCGGGGTCCGGGTCGTCCACTAAGTACCAGGGTCCAGGCCAGCTCCGGGTCCGGGTCGTCCACTAAGCATGTGAGATACCACCGGGGTGGTATTCCTGATTGGTCCACGAAATATTCAAATATTGCCGAAGTGCCACAATAGCAAATCGACACATGGGGAGACATTAGACGACCTGCACTGTAGCCAGCCACACTGGCGCTTACTGAGCAACTCTCAACAAAACCAGGAAATGAGCTTCAAAAACCAAGCCCGGGCTTGACCCTTTGGTAGAACCTGCACTGTCCACTGAACACACCCATCTCTGGTATAGATCTCTGCCATGTCTATGCACACTACTCTACAGACCACATGGCATAGTAGACATGTCTCTTCCCCCACATCTGGTCGCACAACATGGTTTTATCTAAGCATATCTACAGAGGAGCTGAGGATGTAGCACACATGGTACTGCAGCTGAGAGCCTGAGGGGGGGCTGCTGTTAATCAGAAAGCGTCCGTTTCCTCCGCAGGCCTCAGACAGCCTGTCTGCACAGACTGCTGCAGTGCCGCCGGGACCGTGCCAAGGGCTGCGTCCGGCGGGGAGAGCTAAGCCCCGGGAGATACCACTGACGTGGGGTGAGACATACTTGCGCGTCCCCGGTCGTGCGCACACTTATACACGCATAAATACGCGCACACTCGCACATACTAACACCTTAAAGCGCGTGCAAATTCATATGCGTACACACACGTTTATCCATGCACATAGTCATTCATACATGCACACGTGACCTCGCTGCTTCTAGATGCACATTTTTCATTTGCTTAATTTCCCAGTTCTACATTGGCAGCAGGTCTTTTCTGATGAGTGTTAATGAGACAATTTGACCCCCCACAACAGAACCCCCAGCGCAGGACGGCGGGTCCCCCGTCTCGCAATACGCCGTGGAGATGGGAGAATCGACAGAGGGCTCGCGCTGCCCGCTGTACCAGGGCTCAGAGACGCACTGTACCGCCAGCAGCCTGCTGCCTGGGCACAGATACTGCTTCTGGGTGAAGGCCACCAACCACCACAGGGTGGGGGGGCGGGCTCGCGCTGCCTTAACGCGCTACCAGGGCTCAGGGCACAGGCTACCTTATACCAGCAGCCTGCTGCCTGGGCACAGATACTGCTTTTGGGTGAAGGCCAGGCAGCAGTCAGCGGCTCCCCACAGCAGCACAGGGCCAGGCTTTGTGTCTGTCAGCGGCTCCCCACAGCAGCACAGGGCCAGGCTCTTATACCACAGCTCAGTGCAGCTTTGTGTCTGTCAGCGGCTCCCCACAGCAGCACAGGGCCAGGCTCTTATACCACAGCTCAGTGCAGCTTTGTGTCTGTCAGCGGTCCACAGCTGGAGCCCAGCGGTACACTGTACGCTACGTGTGTGTGGTTCAGATTTCTAAAAAACAGCTGTGTACCCCACTATAATATCACACTATAATAAAACATGTTCAGTTTGGATCCTCCAGCTGTTGTTAATCAAAATAATAGCCATGGAGTAAATGATTGAGCAAATTCAATAATTGAGAACAGATCTGCAGGAAGACAGCGGGCCACTCTTTGTGCACCCCTGCTCTTTCTTGAGTGGGTTTATACCCCTCATTAAGTAAGACGGTGTTGATAAACGTATGCGAGTCCGGTACAGTTTGTCTTTACGAGCGCTGCTGTGCATTGCAGTGGGGACCCCTGTCAGAGGTGTGTGAAACCCCCACAGCCCCGGGTCCACCGGAACAGTGTGGGCCCCCTGAGCTCATGGTGAAGACAGCCAGCTCCGTGCTGGCCAGCTGGGAGGTGAGTGGTGTTTTTGAATTGTGCTGCCCCCCTGGTGGAGAGTTCCACCAGCTGTACGGAAAGGGGAAACCAGTATTTATAGAAAAGTTTATTTTCTGTCAAGCCTCTGCATCAATGATATTTTATTATACTTCTTGCTTAATTTAAGGCAAACTTTTTTTTGTGTGTGTGTGTTTTAAAAGCTTCGAACGCCTTCATGTGTGGTTTGTTTGGTATGTTAGGAACTCATAAGTACAGTGTGGTATTGATGGTGTTCTGTCATATGTGTCTCTCTTAAACTCACCATACTGTTCTTTACTCTTTCCAGGTCCCAGCATGCAACGGGGCAGACGTGAGTGAGTTCAGGTTAGAGTTTGGTGCAGCAGAGGGCTCTATGATGCTGACGTACTGTGGCCCCTCCCTCAGTTATGAAGTGCGGGGGTTGGTACCTGCAACAACCTACTACTGCAGGGTTCAGGTACAGTAAACAGCCTTAGTGCCTCTGGGACACTCTTAACCAGAGAGACTTAAAAAGCTTACATTTTGCTGAACCAATTCAGCTTAAGTACCTTTCTCAAGGATAGAGGGATGCTGAATCCACAGCCTGTTATAAACCCAGTTCTCAAATCTTTATACTACAGTGCTGCCCCAGCTAACCCCTAGACCACGTGTAATGTAGCATTTCAGCTTATTCATTTAGCAAGACATTTGTAATTGTCAAAAAAGGCTTGTCTATTAGCATTTAATTTCAGTCAAAAGCCTGAACTTACAATGGTTCATTTTTGCACACAGGCAGTGAATCTCGCTGGGGCGGGGCTCTTTGGGGATGTCGCCACAGTAACGACCTCACCCTCGGTGCCTGCCGCAGTGCGATTGGTGGAGGAGGTTGAGGAGGAGACCCTGCCCGGCCCTGCTTCTTCATGCCTGGCATTGCGGTGGGAAGAGCCCTGTTGCCATGGTGCAGAAATAACTGGCTACAATATAGACTTTGGGGAACAGCACCCCCTATCTGTGGGGAGAGTCAACTACTTTGTTCGGGAGAATCTGCAGCCAGACACCACATACAGGTATCAGTACTGCAAGGTGCCGAGCGCAAGGCAAGACTCCGTTTAATAGCAGTAAATCAGACATGACTACATCAGAGGGACACAGTCAGATATCAGGAAGGACCAGTATGAGGTTTACTACATGCTGAAGAAGAGCATTGATTATTCCACGAAGGAGAGGGATAGTGATGTAAATGACTAGGCCTCCATTGCATGTCAGTTGCAGTGAGACGTATGTCATGAGATTGAGGTGCGCCTGCTCACGTTCTGATCAGTATACAGTATGTCTGCTGATAGCTGACTGTTTGTGCTGGTTATTCTCTTGTAGATGGGAACATCAGTTCTGCTTTTTACATACATTTCTAAGTATGATTTACTGTTATACCTCAGTGTTTTCAGAATACAGAGACTCTGTATTGTGTGGAGTCAGGGTACTTACCTTGGCCTCGGCTCTGATTGGTCTACCTGCGTGTGTGTTTGTCCCTCTCACCCAGGGTTCGGGTGCAGGCGCTCAACAGTGTCGGGACCGGGCCCTTCAGCGCAGCCCTGAAGACCAAAACTCGGCCTCGGCCCCCCGACCCCCCAGCCCTGGAGTGTGCTGTCCCGGGGCCCCAGAGCCTGAAGCTAAAGTGGGGGGAGGGCCCCAGTCGGCCCCAGCTAAGCGGCGCTACGCAGTACTGTCTCCACATGCAGGCCAGTACAGACCGGTAAGGTTAGGAGTGTGGTTGAGTGGGCCGCACACATGATACTGTGGGCAGTTTATGTGCAACAAATTGGCTTAGTCAGAGTATGGCTATTAAAACAGATCTGGAAAAAATGACACGATTAGACAAGCAATCCAAGGTCAAATATGAATCTTATACAGTTAGTAATAGGAGTAGTAGTATGCACTAGGGTTGTCTTATACAGTCACAGTTACTTAATACGGAGAACTCTGAACTGCAACAGCCAGTGGTAATCCTGAAGTAATTCCAAAGCTCTTTGTTTTTCTTCTAGCATGTGATTGTAACTTAGAACCAGTGGGTTTCTGCTCATACTGCTCTGGATCAGGCTCAGATAGGCTGTTTAAAGCAGCCATTAACCAACCTGATATCAGTTGAATGTATAACCTTGGTTTTGATTTGGTGTGTTTGTGTATGTTTGTGTGTTTCGGTGCACATCTCCTAGGTTGGTGTGCATCTACAGCGGGCCCTGCCACACATTCAAGGTGCAGCGGCTGAGCGAGGCCACGCTCTACCACTTTAGCATCCAGGCGCACAACGAGTCGGGCGTGGGGCCCCTGTCCTCTCTCTACAGCTTCAGCACCACCCGCTCGCCGCCGCCCCAGCTCAGAGGTGAGGGTCCGCTCCAGACGCCACTCTGAGCACCGGCCCGCCACGCCCTGCCACGCTCTCACCTGTCCCCTCTCTTCACAGCCCTGAGAGTGGAGCTCCTGGACTGGAATCGCTACGAGATCACATGGGAGGCCTTGCAGCCAATGAGAGGAGACCCCATCGTGTACACGCTGCAGCTGTTACGGGGGCGGGAGGTGGAGCAGGTGCGACGCGTGTTGAAAGAGGAACAAGGGCGCCGGTCATATGGGTAATGTAGTTCTTTGTCTCCCATTGGAGGTTAACATCCTGTCTCCCTCCTCAGCTGTACAAGGGCTCCTGTGCTTCGTACGTGTGGCAGGGCGCGGCGCCGGGCAGCGACTGGCGCTTGCGGGTCTCCGCCGGAAGGCAGTGCCAGGACGGGGGCGAGCTATGGGGGCAGAACAGCCCCAGCGCCGCCCTCCCTGCCCCAGGTCCCCCAGAGGATGTGCAGGGGGAGCCCGGTGCCACACCCGCAAATGGAGCCCACCCCAAGAAGGGCGGGGCCCTGACGGATGAACAGTTCGCCCTGCTGCTGCTCCTGGGCTTCGCCACGGTGGCCATTCTCTTCGCTGTGCTCATCCAGTACTTTGTCATTAAGTAGGTCCTAGCCCCGCCTATTGGAGGGGCACATGGGGCGGGACATTAGAGCAGCCCCGCAAGCACACGACTCCGCCTGTCCACTCTCAAGGGCCTGCTATATCCCAGTGAAAATGCTTTCATTTTATTATCTTTTGTATTATTATTATTATTATTATTATTATTAGCTTCAGAGAGGAATTATCATATTTGTTATAGCAAAAGGTACTTTTCCTTATTTTCCTAATTTTTCCTCTCTTCCATGACCAATTATGACTGTGAAAACTGTGACTATAGGGGTTGCGTGTGGGTTTGGCAGTATAGGGAGTCATCTTAAAGTACCTATTTTGACACGCTGGGTTCTGTCCTGGCCTGTCGGTGGGGTGGGAGAGACGGAACCGAGAGACCGACCAATTCCCTTTACTACAGACGTGTAATAGTACACTACCAGGGAATGGTGGGAACCCTGTGAGCGGAACTGGGCATAGTATCAGATTAATTTGGTATCTCCATGGTGACTGAGGGTATTAGAATTAAGGGATGCTCCTGGGCGACCTCTCAGAGCTCCCTCCAGATGCACCCTGCCCACTGTCAGTCATCAGTCTCCGTGGAAACTCCTGCCCACGTGGATGCATTGTAGAACAAGAAGGCAGCATCCCGCTGAGCTTTATAACTGAACATTTTCAGACAGTGCTCTCATCTATTTAAAATAATAGCCTTTTGCCTAACGGTTATAACTAGAAAATTTAAATGGGAGAAGGTGCCAAAGTTGTTTTTTTGTTTGTTTTTTTATGAAGAGGATTTACATGCTCTTGAAGAAGGCAAAAATACTCCTCCAAGAGGGGTTGGGTTTGGGTGACTTATTTTAGTTATTTTTTAAGCATTTCGAATTATTTTTAAACACCCGCTAACATCATTAGTACGAAGAGACTTCTAAGAGACACAGTGAATCTCACTTTTATCTGACAGAATTTTGGAGTTTCTTTGTTCTGCTATTGCCAGTATATGTATATATACATACTATGTTTATGTATATATAGATAGACACTACTTCAAAAAATATATATGAAATATGCATTTGTTATAAATGTCTCTCTATTTGGCTCAAACTGAGCACTTTAATCCTTTTCTGCATTTGTGTGAACTCTTGATAAAGGAATTGTACCATTTTGTGCATCTGGATAGAAAGACTAAAGGCTTTCTTCAGAGTTTCTGTGCGTGGCGAGAAGCGGGGTGCCATGTCTGTAGGCCCACACTGCTGTGTAACACATGACTGTTGTATTGTAGCATCTGAGATCGTGTTTCTCCGTTGCTGTGCAGGTAAATCACATTTGGCTTCATGCAGGGATAACCCTTAAGACTGTTTGGCTCATTTTAGTTTGCAATGAGCTGAAAGTTTTTTTTTGTGTTAAACAGAACTGCAAAAAAGAAACCTTCAAAGGAACCATCTGAGTGGAGGAACAGGAAGTGTTCCTCCACTGCATGGTCATGAGCGAGTGGCGGTGGAAACCACAATACGTTCCATAGGTCTGTGACAACCTTCAGACTTACGTTTCCCGCTCACCCGTGGCAATGTCACTGCGGCGGACTGTGAGATGTGGCTGTGTGTGACGTTGGGGCAGTAAGTGTGCAAGCAAGCAGGATAAAGAAGCATTTATTTCCTGGTGTAAACTAGCTGTCCATATCCGAGGAGAATACTGTCCTGAAACAGCATTGTACCGAAGTTGATTATACAGAATTTTCTAAAAGGACAACCTCCATTGTTAACCCAACAGAAGAATAATCTTTGTGTTGCAAAGTTCCATTCATTATGAGACCCACATCTGTCAGTCCTTTTATTGGCTTTATGCTTTAAGGCAAATTTGTTTAACAGCTGACGCATTTGACACCTCGCCTTTTAGAAAAAGTTTTTAAAAAGTGCCATGAATTTGATATGCGCGACAGGTATTCCCCCTCCGAAACGGGGACTGCTCCTTTAATCTGGGAACAAACAGTTTCTCTGCCATGTGCCAAGTATCGAGTAAGCCCTTTGTACATAAACCAGAGGGTGCAAGCTCATAGAAATATAGATTTCCAGAGAATTCTGTTCAGTGCTTGGAGCTTTGCCAAACGGAAAGAGCGAGCCTGTTTTGAATCTTTCCTAAGGGACTTTGTGTTTTACTTTTTATTCCCAGTTTTAATCTGTCCTCCATTACTCATGCCTGTTCTCCCGCTCAGTGCAGCACTCTACGCTGCTGACTGGACATATTGGGGTACTGCACTTGAGCTCATTTCCCCCATCTCTCCCCCTTTTTTAAACACATTTTTAAAATTGAGTCAAATATAGTTTTTTTGGGAGCTTGACTGTTGTCAAAGTGTGATAACCTTGTTGAAAGAGAGGAATATTTCCGTTTAAAGTCAACTCTTTGTCGGTTATCACAAAACTGGTTTTTATGTTGAAGCCCCCTTTCCTCTCTTCCCCCCCATTGCAGCATCACCGTATTCCCCTCAGGTCCAGCGTTGTGTTGATAAAAGCTTTTACCCGTCTGCTAAGCCCTAGCACAGTACTGTTTTATACAATAGCCTATCCTTATCTGTATGGCATCTGCACACTGCTTGCACCTTTTTTCGCCCGCCTCTGTGTTCGTCACACACAACTCCGGAGGTCAGCCTCCTGTAGGCGATCGGAGTGCCTGGCGAAAGGACACATTCCAAAGATGTTTCTCTATTCCTAGATTTTATATTGCATTAAAAAGTTTTGCGCGAGACTTCTAAAAAAAAAATAACATAACATAAAAATGTAATAAAATTATAGCGTAGCAGTTATAACAGCGGCCTGCTTGTCCACTGCACGTTCACATGGCTTTTAAATCTGCGCTCTCCAATTTAAGAGCCTCCTCTATTAGAAGTGCAACCTTGAAACCCCGCTATTATGGCCTCCTCCTGTCAGACAACTTTGCTGCTCCTGACACCTTTGGCCCTAGCTGCTTCGGACTCAGTTGCCAGGTAACATGTTTGTGGAATTGATCGTGTGATCAGTGTGTGGGAGAGCCATATTAATCCAGAAATGAGTATTTCCTCTCTAAGGAGAGTTATGCTATGTCCTGACCCTGTACTTTACGCATTCTTATAAAACTGATAGTTATGGTGCTGGATGCTGATTGGTCGTCCAGGCTTCCTAGCAGCGCTGCTATTCATTAAATGACTCGGCTGAATAGAATGTTCACACGTGATGTCATTGCACCTTCCGCTAATGTAAAAATCCTAGATACCGCAACATTATAAGCAGTCAACCGTATTTAAAAAAAATAATAAAAATATAAAAATAAAAAACAAGCCTATTATCATCTCTGTAAGCCTGCTGCGGTCAATGTTAGGGTTTTCAAAGTAGTATTTCACTTTACCGGTGCACAGTAACAGAAGTAGGCATTAAGTTCAAAGCAACAGTGAAGGGAGATATAAGATTCAAAAGGTCAGGAATTGAACTCTCATGGCTAAGTGACCAAATAACTTTAGCTTGAGGAAGGATACGTCTTAGTCTGTTAAAGTTTTCTTTAATATTGAAATGATCATACTTTACTGAGGTGTAAGGGTATCTGTGGATGGATCCGGTTCATAAAAGTGATAAGGAACTCAAACCCTTGTTATATCATGAATGTCCTCGTGGCTAGGGTGTTGCCGGCACAATGCAAACACCACCTAGCTGTCCCCATGGTCATGATATAACACAGGTTTGAGCTCCATATCTCTTTAGTATGGACTGGCCACACTTCTGGCTCTGCGCTGCCTAAGCTACTTTAACCTGGAAGCGGCCTTCACATATTGTATCTGTCAGTATGTTCTACACACAGGGAACCAGACCTGCTGCTGCTTAATATTTTACTAATATTTATAGAAGACTTGTTCTATTTTATTACATTTTTTTGTTTTTGTTTTGCTGTGTTCCCTGTTCAAATAAAATGCAAGGATGCAACTACCAACCCCCAAAAGGACCAATCGATCTGTGTTTTTCGCCCGTCATATTCATGCAGAAAGGATGTTGATAGCTACACTGATCATGTCCGTATTATCGTGTTTACTTAAGAGAACTGTCTGTCCAGTGGACTACCACTCTTAACGTCGGAGAACGCACTAAACATTACCGCCTACATTTCAGGGCATCCGTTATGTGCAAAGCTCCAAAATTGTGTATTCCATGTTCTGTATTTGGGAATCTCTGCAGGTTTTTAGCCACAGGACAGGTGCAGCCTCACATTTGCTGTATTGAGTCCTCCTCTAACCTGTTGTGCACCAGCCTCCTTTTAACATGAGAGAAGTGGCCTCTATGTTCTGACCTGAGAACAGCAAGTCGTTGCTTTTGGGGAGCAGAGTTGGATCGGGATAAGGTTAGATCTGTAGGGGGCAGTGTTTTGGTAAGAGACCAAAATTGTGGACCACTTGGATTGTATAATACTGCCCCCGTGCTGTTGGGCCTTCGTATGTCGGTTTGTGAGGGTTTAGCACAGTTACGCTTTTTCATCAGGAGTATCGGGCTTTGTTGGAGCCCTTAATGGGCGGAGCTACCGTGTGGTGTCAGTCACTGATGATTGCCATGGAAACCATTAAAGGCTTTGCCATCCTGAGCAGCTGGGATCCCCGTGGGGTAAAGGGAATGCTCAGGAGTGCTCTAGGATCAGTCTGCTTTCGGCTCCTCCTGTCCCACCACTCTGTAGAATGTAGGGACCGCAGAGCCTGCTACGTCACCTTTTCCATTGCATTTTAAAGGACAAATATTATACATTCCAAAAAAAACAAAAAAAAACGGTGTACTTTATCAGCATTAATTATTGCTTTGTGTTTCCTTTTTGTTTTTATCTTTATTGTCGTTTTATTTTTATTGTTTTTGTTTTTTTTCATAAACTCATGTTAAAGATAAACTGCCATGTATTATGTTATTACTAAATTGTAACAATCATAGATAATATATTTAATATGGCAAATAAATTATAGTCCTTATTTAGAAGTTTTGCCAGTGGTCTGACTTGTGTTTTCAGCTTTCTTTCTTTCTTTCTCTTCATCTGATATGACACGTGGATGTGATGCAGAGGCGCTTACACTGAGTGCATCTCGTTAACCCTCCTATCGGTGACATTTTGACACATTTTATCTTTGGGGTGAAATTGACCCCAACAGCTTAAACCGACAAAATGATTGTAATAGAACAATTTTGACACTTTGTGTCGCCTTCTTAATGTCTCCCAATTGACTAGCCTTTTACATGTAAATGTTAAAAAGCTGTGATACATTTCTAATTTTAGAGCGGGAGGTATGTGAAGGTTTGTTAAGTTTAAACCTGTACGGGAAAGTGCCCAGAATCGCCCACAAGAAAATCTCAGGTAAAAATAAAAAAGTCATGTATTTTCTTACGTTTTGTACACCGACAGAGCCTGGGGTCAAACTGACCCCACACAACACCCCTGTATGCAAAGTTGGTACAGGACTTTTCAAAACGCCATTGTTTATTGCATGTATTTCTATTTAAGTCATACACGATGGAAAAAAATAAGGTTAACTGGTTTTTAAGAGACTTCAAACACTGAGTGGGGTCAAAATTGACCCTAAACATAATGAGGGTTAAAAAAAATGTATCTGCAGCCGTATGTGCACGTCTAGTAAAGGCAGCAATAACGTACACATTTCATAAGATTAATTTCATGGTCCATACATATTTTTAGGGCAAGCTGCCTTCCATAGCTCACCCATCATGACCACCATCATGGTGATGTAGTTTTTGGAAATATCCAGAGCATTCTGCCATTGAGGTGCTCTGGAACCACTCTGGAAATCGGCGAGTCACACAAGGACTGCGGAGGTCTGTGTTGGACAGGAGTTCATCCAGCAGCATTGCTGGATCATCTCTCCCAACGCATTACGCCAGGAACGTCCAGAGCACGGTGGAACGGGGCTGTGCGGAGAGCGGGTTTTAGAGGACAAGGTGGATGGATGCGCTGAAAAGGAGCCCAGCAGCCAGGTTGACCTTTTGCCTGGCTATGTACAGCGCCATGCAGTCTTCCTCCTGCTCCGCTCCCACATTCCCCCACACTGCACTGGAGAACAGAATACCACCCATGTGGAATGACAGCCAGCAAAGAGCAAAGGTCACTACCACTGACCCTAAACAGGAAATGAGTCGGTGGGTCATCGTTAAACAGACCACCAGCCTTACAACAAAGAAATAAAACGAGGGTTGTACATCAGTTGAACCCTTAAAAAATAACATGGCGCAATCGTGTAAGGGGAGAAACGTTTTGACGGTAGTAAACTGCTCTCATGGTTATTATCACCAGCCTTCATATTGCACCAGCTTCCAAATGGCAGCATTTTCCCTAAAGCTAATATTGTCTTGGTGTGCATTGGTTCTAACCGTTCTAACAGACATTTCACTACATTTTGATGAGTGATTTTGTTTTGTTTTTCATAAAAACTAAAAGTAAATAAAGATAGGAAAAAAAACTGGAGTTACTTTGGAGTGCAGGAAACTAAATACTGCCTTTTTAGTTATTGGGAATTAATGCTTGACACTTTAATCAGCCTACGGAGAAATGTTACTGTCAACCCACTGTCTGGTGCCCCTGTAATAGGTCACAGGAATTGCAGGTTCTATAGGGTTGGTGATATTCTATTTTCCTTTTTAGTTATAATTAATAATCGTAAGTTAAATGGCGAATTTCTCCACGGGACACTCGAATGCTTTCCAAACCATACAAATAAATGGCCTCATGGTGTTTCCACCATACACACCACTGTCCCCTTACCAATTTACTCTGGGTTTTTAGTGCTGCACCTGAGCTTACAAAGTGCCTCATCCATATATGTATGTATCCACTCAACTGAAAGATGCTATTTGCACAACATTGAGAAATTCAACCCAAACTGGAGGTGGAGCCAATCAGAGGGCCCGTGGCATGTGAAGAGGACAGGCCCCGCAATGGCCCCAGCTAGCCCCCACACGGCCAGTATCACCAGCCTGGCGCAAGCACGAGTAAGCAGGCGGCAGGCGTACGGCCAGGTCGCACTCTACACTGAGGGCTGTAATGTGCAGAATGGTGGTATAGCTGCAGGCCTCACTCAGGAAGTACCGGAAGTGGCACAGGAAGTCTGAGGAAGAATGGCCTGTAGCAGCACAAGCGGTGGAGATGGAGGGGCAGGCTCGACATACCGAGACCCGCTAACAATGAGGATGTCAGAGAGCAGCATGCTGGATAGGTACAGGCTGGTGGTGGTGGAGTGCAGCTCCCAGCAGCAGTGAAACACCGGCCGGGCGTGAAGGTTGCCACCCACTCCCAACAGAAAGAGGAGCGAGCACACCACTGTGACCGAGAGTAGGGTTTGAGACTTTGAGGCGCGTTTCTGATAAGTCCGCAAGGGCTCAGGGCTGTCCCTGTAAAATCGGCAACTGAGTGAGGGCTCTGTCATAGACTTTCCGAGCCCTTTATGCAGACTTTCCGCAAGGCTGCAATCCTGCAGACTTTGCTTTGAGAATTACCCACAGTTCATAGCGTTTCTGACAATAAAAATGGAAATAGAGCTGGAAGCGTCTCAAAAATTGTAAACATTTGATACACATGGCAGGCAGAGCTATGTCAGTGGGTGAAAACCTAAAATTAAAAGTAGCCGATTGTCATAAACATCTTGCATGCGAGACAGGCGTTGTCAAGGCAACATATGCTGTCCCATTCCTCTTATTTGTACCATTTCGAGCCCTTGTGCTCTCATGCACTCACGCACTCATGCTGGGCACGCATATGACGTTACTCAAAGTCTGTGGGGGCTCAGACCTTAGGGCTCAGGGCAGGCATTGAGATTGGGCCTAGGATGTGCACCTCAGAAGGGACAGTGGTCCTGGACAGGCCAAGGGTGTCCACAGCGGGAAGGGATCCATTTGTCACATTCACGAAAAGGCTGATGTTTCAGTCCACATCCATGGAAGGGGCTAACTCTGGACTACTGTTGTATTGCCTATCTACACAACATACTTTTTAGGGACAATAGTCTGAAGAATGCAAGGCCTGTGTCATCCATTGCCATGTAGAAAAAAAACTAATATAAGCTCATTTAATAAGAATAAGAATTTTTTTTTAAATCATTAATATGAATAATTTTATTAAAAAGTTGCATGCTGAAACAGAACATTCCTAATGGCAAAATTTGCCAGAAAAATATTTTTAGAAAAAAATGCAATGTATTTAAGAATTACAATTAAAATGACCAACAATGCTAGACCTGATTAACAACATGCACAAAGGCGAGAGCCGGCCGGCCGGCCGTGGTTTATAAATCATTGGCTGTGTCCCATATCGCATACTTCCATGCTCCGAGCACGCATAGCCAGCACGCGCATCTATGTGAGTCCATAGCGAAGTACGGTAGTGTGGAGCACGGAAGTATGCGATTTGGGAAAGCCATTGAATCTTCTCAGAGCATGTGACATTTCCAAAACACGGGTGTTGTCAACAGAACTGTCTACCTATCATTGCGATGCGAGCTGAACTGTCGTGTGACGACGCTGGTCACGTGGGAATGAGTGTAGATATTTTTTCCTGTTTTGGGCCTGGGACCTGGCTTCCTGGAATATGATTAAACACATCGAACAATTGGATTGATGCAGACATAAATAATAGTATGCAGGTTCTGTTTTGAGTTTTTAATATAAGCGTTCCAACCACTTTAATTAGCTTGCTTTTTTAAAAAAACAAGAAGATTGCACTAGCATGCTTGGGCGTTGTTTTGGCTACTCAGCTAGCAATGTTAGCGTCTTACTTTTACTAACGTTAGCAAACATGACATGGGTTTGCTGTGATATTAGCTAACGTTAGCTAGCTACTTGGCTAGCAAGACTTTTTATAAAAAATGCAAAGCAAAGTGTAGCGCCTAATTGGTTTAAACCTCGTTCATCTTTCTAACATTTTTGCTGTGTAATGTAGCGAAATGTCCCAGTTGTCTGCTTATTGTTAAATAATGAGCAAACTTGTTCTGAGATATGTACTCAATAATAGCTATCTAACCTTGCTAACTGTTGGATAAAATATGTATCACGAATAAAATGGTTAATGTTAAATTTTCTAGCTAACGCTAACTAAGTCACTGGCATTTGTTTTGTTGCTCGCTAAAGGTTCTAGCCCAACAGCTAAATTGTATCTTGGTAATGTGGTACTGCGGCTAGCTGTCACGTAGCGACGGTAGCGTTATCTATGCCATTACAAAATTAATACAACTCACGATCGACCCGAATTAAAGTTTACAGTTAAGTTAATTAGGAAAACCTTAAGACTGTAAAATGCAATTCCACAATGAGACAGGTTTAGGTTGACTTGTGTTTAAAACCAGATCTTGACGGCGTATAATGCAATGGCAAAACCGTTCTGTTGTGTTTAAGGAGTTTCAGGTTTCACTTACCAGGCGGATCTGCACTGATTTATTGTGCTACTGCCTTCTTAAACTAACGTGGTTTTAACATCATTATTTAACACTGTTTAATTGCAAACCTCCTTCCTCGTGTAGTTATTGTTAAGGTAGCCTACACACTTGCTGTCCTTTGTAAATGGACTGTTCTCAAATATGCTCTGCACCAATGTAATATTATGTGAGTCTGTTGGTGTTCGGTTCAATTTGACAAATTTATTCATGAATATTCCCGTGTTCGAAATAATTTGTTAATCTTTTCTTATTTCCATTGTAGAACTAGTATTGAGAAGATTATCGAGGATAGAGGAAAGTGTGGCACAAAAGTAAAGTATAGCTGTGTTCCCGGGAACGAGTGTGCTTTTGGTGGCTGGCAGGGGGCGATGTCGAACACAGCCATGAAGAAAAAGGTGATTAAAATTGCATGTTTCTTGCAAGCGGTAATATGCGCATGCATGCTATTTTATTTTTTCGATGTTGGCATCTGTGTGCAGTAGTAATTGCAGAAATGTAACTGTAATAATGGGATAGTAATGTCCCTGTTTAAATCATATTTTCTGTTGTTTAACAAAACGCCTTTATTACACAATAATATATAATAAAAGTAATTTGAGTAACTATAGACAGCCATTTAAAGTTCTGGGCCCGTATTCACAAAACATTTTATCTTACCACTAAGCAGTAGCAGTAAAATAGCAGTAAAAGTTTCTAGCTAAGAGTTTCCTCTTAAAACCTATTCACAAAGCTGCTGAGACCAACTTTTACTTAGGAATGGGGAGAAATCATAAGCTAAGAGAAAGGGTGGAGTTGACCTCGTTGCTATGGATGATTTCATATTTCATGAACAAGCGTTCTTACTATGCCCACAGTGATTGGCTGATAGGGGGTGGGTCTCTGTCAGTGATTTCATCATAGAAATACTTTAGAAAGGGCTATCATGTTGCCATATTCAAATAAAGATTTTTTATCCTACATGATTATTCACAATTAAGGTGTTTGTGTGACCAATATAATTTAAAAAGGAAAGCAAACATTTTGTGAGCTTAACTGTTGTAATTGAACTAAGGTCCCGGTTGTGGGTGGATGTGAGGAGCCACGTCCTGCAGGGATAGCCACTGTCCCCCACCAAGTGGCATCCAGCTGGGACATGATGCCTCTCAAACAGCAGCCTCAGGCCACTCTCCTGTAGGATCCGGGAGTCATGTGTTGCCAAGAATAATGTCAAGAATATTGTAGTTGGCATTAAAAACCACCTGTGTTGATGCTATGATTTATTTTTTTCTGTTGACAAATGCGTGCTCATCTTGTGATGGTGCAATAATTTGGGCATGTGTCCCATCTATAGCACCATCACTACACCAGGTAGTCCAGCTATGGCCATGAAGTAGGCTTTGTTTCTTTGTAGTTGGCGAACATCAAGAGGAAACCGTATGAATTGTCGGACGATGTGGGGTCTGGAGAGGGCATTTATTGTTTGATGTAATATTCTACCGACAGATGACTGAGATATACCTAGATCATCTGCACTGCATAATACCCTGGCGATTAAGGCGATACCTTTTTAAAAGCTCAGTATCATTAAATGCTTCTAAAATGTTGACACGATTATGAGGTGGATTGCCAGCAGCAGCAGCCATTTGCAGATTGTTTGTGATTTGGTCTTAGTGATTTAGGAGTCCTCTTGTCTACCCATAACTTTTCACAGATTTAGGAGCTGGTTTTAGCACTAAAACGCTTTGTGAAATACTCAGACCAAAAGTTTAGGAGTCCTAAAATGAGGACTGACGCGCCCATTATTTTTAAGAGTTTCTCCTAAATCAGCAAGTTGGGAGCTACTTTTAGCCTTAAGATGTTTTGTGAATATGGGTCATGTTCTTTTGCTTTTGCTCTCAATGTAGGATGTTTTCACTGTGCTATTGAAATTTGTGTTGTTGGCTTCCCAGCAGAGGGCGCCATTGTTTTGATTTGAGAAGTATGTTTTTAATATTGCACGCTCGCCGCTCACACTTTGCTTGCCTGATTTTTTCTGCGGTGGGTGCAGTGATGCGTGTGCCTGCTGTTACAGGTGTTGCTGATGGGAAAGAGCGGGTCGGGGAAGACCAGCATGAGGTCAATCATCTTCGCCAATTATATCGCCCGGGACACGCGCCGACTGGGGGCCACCAGTAAGCACAATCCTGCGGCCGAAACACCCTTAGTCACTCTCTTGATAGATTTCCACTGATGTACGTATAACTGAAAGCGAAACCAGCCACCCATTCCATCTTAATGAAGAAACTGTTATTTACCAAGTCACTCTGCAGGAGGAATCTGTGGCGGACTCCTAGCGCTGGGCGTGATGTGGCGGCCATGCGTTGCCTTCTTAAATATGTGCTGTTCCTTCTCCAGACGCCCTCTAAAATCAATAAAATAAATGCCTCCCTCTCTCTTTTTCACAGTCGATGTGGAACACTCGCATGTCCGTTTCCTGGGCAACCTGGTCTTGAATCTTTGGGACTGTGGGGGGTGAGTGTGTGGCCACGTGTCGCTTTGTCGCTTGAGTCCCGCTTGTACCACCACCCTCTGACCCCTCTCTTTCCCGTGCTGGTGTTGAGCTGATCTGCACCCCCCGCTTTTGGACTGCTGAGATTCAGTATTCAGCTTCAGACTCAGAGGGATAGTTTTTGCCGTTGCTCTTGAAAAGTCATTAAAACGGCTTCAGCTGGAAGCCGTTGCGCAACAGTCAGACGCATCAGTCAGACACGGACGGACGTCCTGATGTGCACTCGGTGAGGCGAGAATGCTGTGAGGCTGCAGGAATGAAGCTTGTGGACATGCTGTATGGCCACAGGAATTTTTATGAATGTTTTTATCCAGTCTGCTATTGGTGCTTCTCCAATCGCCGCTGTGCTGACTGCAGCTGTAGCACACAGAACCCCACCCAGTACTACAGGAGATTTAGCGCTAAATAGAGGAGACATGTAACTTACAAATGGCAGCCTGCAAGTCTTTCTATGAAGATTGTGGATGGAGGAGGGAATGTAGCCCGTCTCTTAGAATCAAGGACAGCTGTCATTCAGCTAGAATGCAGACGGCCCTAACTAGCCATGCATCATTTACACCATCAAAGTAACAGATGCAAGGAATACAACCCTGCCCTCCCGATCTCCAAAATGAAAACATATTTTTATGTTTAAGTTTTGCATTGTTCGCCATTTCACTGTGCTGTTTGTGTGCCAAAGTGCTTCTATACTTAGACTGTTGTGATATAGAGTCCTGATAGACCGCTCTTTAAGGTGTGAAGGCGTCCTCCCACAGGCAGGACACCTTCATGGAGAACTACTTCACCAGCCAGCGGGACAACATCTTCCGCAATGTGGAGGTGCTGATCTACGTGTTCGACGTGGAAAGCCGCGAGCTGGACAAGGACATGCACTACTATCAGTCATGCCTGGAGGCCATTCTGCAGAACTCCCCTGATGCAAAGGTCTTCTGCCTGGTGCATAAGATGGACCTGGTGCAAGAGGACCAGAGAGATGTGGTGTGAAACGCACGCAAAACAAACATGCACGCACATGCACACATTTGTTTAAGCGTCACCCGCAAACACACATCTATACGCGCATGTGTCCATACATACACTCTGAGGAAAAAACAGATGTGCGTACATGTGCTCAATCACCACCAGTCACTCTCATACAGGCACATAGGTACTCCATAGTTCCTATATGTAGAACTCACACTACCACTATTAATGTTTATGGGTGTTTTGCTTTGAAATGCTTCCAGATCTTTAAGGAGCGTGGAGAGGACCTGAAGAGGCTGTCCCGCCCACTTTCCTGCGTAATCTTCAGGACCTCTATATGGGACGAGACACTGTACAAGGTGATGTGTGTGTCTGTGCGTGCGTGCGTGCGTGTGTGTACTGTGTACCGTGTAGGACACTAGCATATTGTATCTCATTTCGGACAGCCTGCAGTAAGCGACTGTGCGTGCGCGTGCGCGTGCGCGTGCGCGTGCGTGTGTGTGTGTGCGTGTGTGTGTGTTTTTCTGTCTGTGTTTGCTACTGACTTGCTGAAAGAATGCTGTCTAGAATCCCTGGAGCTGCTATGTTTCAGGTCTCTGTTTATTGGTGGTAGTAATTTAGCTCCTCTGTGTTACACTTGTAAAGAGAAAGGGGGAAAAGTTAGGCAGGGGAAACCAACTGTATAATCAGCTTAACCTGTGTAGCTACCCGTGGGGTGTGGGTACAGGACTAGAGAGAGATTTGTGGACATAATTACAAGTATTGAAAGCCTGTTGATCTGAGACAGCCCTCAGTAGGTAAGGGTTGTTCCACCGTGTTCGGTCCTTTGTTGAGCCTTGCCTCTAAAAGCGTTGTTAATGATTGTCTTCTGTCACACTGCTGCTGCTCTCATAAGCCCATTTCATTGCATTTGCAAATAGCTCTAGATAAGAGAACCAGCTGAACGGGTGCAATACAATGCAACGTAATGTAATGTAACGGGTGGCCCCCTCTCTCTTGTCCAGGCCTGGTCCAGCATTGTCTACCAGCTGATTCCCAATGTGCAGCAGCTGGAGTCTAACCTGCGCAACTTCGCCCAGATCATTGAGGCCAACGAAGTGCTGCTGTTTGAGAGAGCCACCTTCCTGGTGAGAGAGGGGGACAGGGAGGCCGCACAGAGGAGAGGGGGTATAGTGGGGAATCTTCCATGGCTTCCCACAGACAGTGACAGCACTGGGTGCTGGGAAGAACTCTACGGGCCTGATTTACTAAGATCTTTAGCATGTGCGAAACCTTTTCGCGCATGCAAAACCAATAAAATGACCAGTGATTGGTTGTGGCTTTTTATTAATTTTTTGCACAAATCATTGGTCATGTTGTTAGTTTTGCATGCGCTAAAAGGTTCTTCGCACGCTAAAGGTCTCAGTAAATTAGGCCTTATGGCTATGACTCAGAGGGTGTGAGCACTCTAAAGCTTTTCAGCAGGGGAATACAAGGCCGGCGTGGCCCGTCACAAAGCCTTCTTTAAAACCAATAGCAACGCAGTACAGTAATGCAGCACCCCTCCTGTTTTAGTATGGGGGGGGGGGGGGGGCATGGTCAGAGACCGTTCCACTGTTTTCTGGAATTCCCCCAAGACGCTATGTCATCTATTCAACAGCTGAGCAATTCTCTTGAATCTAATAAATAGTCATCTGAATTCATTTCAACTTTAAGATCCTTCCGGGCTTTATCCAGCAGACTGCGTCTTTTGGGGTTGTTTTGTAACGTAGGGATTATTCTGTTTTTATTTAACCCTTTGAAGAGTATGTTTTTTGGAATGTTGTTTTTAGGTTAATGTTCTAGAACTCCATTGCTGTCAGTAGTGATTGTTACATCAGCATTAGAATGTTCAGTTAAGAACATTCTAATCACATATTTGTGATCTTATACCATAAAGGGTTAATGCCACAGAGGTCTGATGTGAGAAATCATGCGTCCTTCTGTCTCCTAGGTGATCTCTCACTACCAGTGCAGGGAGCAGCGAGACGCACACAGATTCGAGAAGATCAGCAACATCATCAAACAGTTCAAGCTGAGCTGCAGGTGAGACCAGTGCAATGTGTGTGATATAGGCTATACTGCAGTACAACACCTTTTAAGAAAACATAAGCTAATTTATTCACGACAGTGTCATATGGTCAAATACAGGTATTAGCAAGTATGAGTGTGGCACAGTATACCTGCATATACACAATATAGGTAAAAGGTGAAAATATCTTGATATATGTACATTGTTCTTCCATAGTTTTGGACAACTGATACATTTGTGTTAAATATTCTTTCTTGCAAATATGTAAGGTTATCATCTGTTTTTTTAAAAAAAAAAAAAAATTATTTTATAATTTTTTTTTTTTAATATACTTACTTATTTGGCTATTTTTACCACCTTAGAGGTCTCATTTTATTCCCAATTCAAGTGCAGGTGTTTCAGTGAGGCTGTATTGTGCTCTCAGTGTCTGTGAGCTCACATGGTGTGCTCATTCAGTGGCCCTCCTCGCTCCACACTGACCCCTGTGTCGCTCTGTCTGAACTTGTAGTAAACTGGCCGCCTCGTTCCAGAGCATGGAGGTGCGAAACTCCAATTTCGCTGCTTTCATCGACGTCTTCACCTCCAACACCTATGTCATGGTCATTATGTCAGACCCATCCATACGTGAGTATCGTATATATGTGTGTGTGTGTGTGTGTGTGTGTTAAGATGTATCTTATCCTTCGTAAATATGCATTAATCTCAAATGAAGATGTATATGCACTAAAGTGAATATGCATTTATCCCTAGTAAAACTGTATTTATCCATGTTTATGGATCCAACCAGGATTATGGTCTCCACTTGGATAAATTTGATCTATTTATCCAAGTGAAAACATATTTACACAAAGTGAAGATGTTGAAGTGATGGAACATTGTATCAGATGTGGTTTTTAAGGGCCCTTAACGCAGTGACACCCGCCCCTCGCTCCCTCCCCTCTGTCCCCAGCCTCTGCCGCTACGCTCATAAACATCCGCAACGCCCGCAAGCACTTTGAGAAGCTGGAGCGCGTCGACGGGCCCAAGCACAGCCTGCACATGCGCATGCATTAGAAGTGCCCTCCCACCCAGAGCCTGCTCAGACACTGTGCCCCAGCTGGTCACGCACTCACCGATGCACTCAACCAATCAGCAGCGAGCGTCCAGCTGGCCCAGGCTGAAGGCGGAGCCTTCAGAAATATGTGAAATCATCATGTGTCATTGTCACACGCCGTAGTAGGGAAACTGTCTCTTACTTGTCAGTTGATGGGTTGAAGGTGGTGTGTTTGTGTGTGTGTGTGTGTGTGTGTGTGTGAGATTTCTCAGATTTATTCTTGTTGCGTGGAAACCTGTGTAGGGCTGGGAGCATTTTGTTCGACACCACACAGTCTCCATATACGGCGCTCATAAGGACTGAGCAGAGCCAAATTTGCTTACAAAATGTCTTTTTCATCTTGAATAAATGTATTTGATCACGAATGCTGTAAATAAACATCATTGTTAGGCAGTAATTCTTTTTTGTGAAGTTCATGTGCGGAGACTGAACGCAAAAAGTATGAGATTCCTCTGTGTAGGGCATCACTGCAAACCCCTGTCACCCTTTCAAACTTAGTTCAAAACCATTTTATCAAAAGGAAAAAGTAAAAGTCTGCCTGGCAATCTAGTGTACATTTATTGACATGATATTGAGGAGGGAGGGGCGAAGCTGTTTTCTGTGGAAATCCCAACACAGGTCTTTGTTTTATTTTTTATTTTATTTGTTGAATTGCCAGAATGTATTCAGGTCTGGTCATCACACAAGACACCCTCGTCGCTGTAAAGTTGTGTTGCCGTACTCAAATGACATTACAGAAGCAAAATTATATTTTAATATATGAGGTGCGCTGGCATATTCTCGTGTTGCTTTTTGGCTTTTCGTCGACCGTTTCCGCTGGCGTGTCACTGCTGTCTTCAGAACAAGATGGCGACTTAGGCGCTGGACGTTTGTCAGACAGCAGGCTGTCGTCATAGCGATAGGAGAGGCTTCGCCACCATGCTGTTTTCTTCCGCTAGTGCACATGTTTTCTAGTGCGTGCTGTAGGCCTCATGCTATATGCTATAGTTGATCTTGGATGTCAAGTAAATCTACAAACAAGGGGAAAAAACGTGTGGTAAGGTCTGGCTGAAGTTATATATTTTTCTGCCGTTCTGCCTGTCCATGTTGGAAAGGAATTTAAGGGTGGAAGTCTGGCTCCAATACAAATAGATACCAGCTGCCCTCTGCTCTGCTTTGTAGAACTCAAATAGCATTCATAGGCATAACTGACAATGTTATTATGCGTTCTTTGTTGGAACGGGGAAACGCCTTTGTTGAAGGACCAAGCAAAGCTGATTACTTTGGCGTCTGATCCTGAACATCTGTGTTTGAGAGAAATGACAGCTAATGACAGAGACCGTTCACTGTATTATTCTATGGCAGCGAACACGCTTATGCTGTAATATTACTTTGAGATCATTGTCACTCACACTTCTATCTCTGCATGAAGTAGTGTAGTGCGGTTGGACTAATTCACATTGCGTGGTGGTGGGAGTTTGGAACGTTGAGTTGAGTCACGGTTTGTTTCTGCGAGTGAGCTTTATTTGCATGCTCTCCATACTGAATTGGGATGGGAAATGATTATTTTTTTCTCCATGGAGATCACCCCAGTTATGATTATTATTGGCACACTTTATTGGAGCAAATGGCCTGCTGTGGATCGGGGGGCATGTAGCGGCCACGGGGGCGTTCATCTTATATGGACCTACCCATAATCTCCTCCTGGTTTTACCTTTACTGGTGGCCTCTGGAGTGTACAATCTGCTCTGAGAAAGGGAGATGTTATTTCGGTCTTAATCTTCAACCAACTCATGTACTTATGTATCCTTAACAAGGACAACTCCCAACTAACCTGTCCTCATCCTATTCCTTCTCTCGCTGGCTATGCTTACATGCACGCCGATACCCTAATTATTGGCGGTAATCAGTTTATGCCAGTTTAGATTATTGCATAGTGCATACACATGGATATAAGTAATGTGATTGCTCCAATAACCACGCTTACATGATTCTTTCCATAATGGGCCTATGCTCAATGAAAATAGTGTAGTTGCTTGTTTTCATCCAGGATCTTCATGCGCCTGTCATGCTCAGTTTCAATGAGCCGAAAAATAAAACAAAAACATCTGCATGCACCAAAAAATCAACCGCTTTGGCAAAAATCCAGGTTCTTTATTTGTATTTTGAACATGCCGGTTATGACCGTACACTGATGAATATAATCATATAAAGGCACTTACATGACTAATTAAATAATCAGAGTGTTGTCATAACCACGGAAGATCGGAGTATTAGGAGTATATGCATGTAAACGCACCCTTTGTCTTTGGCCATCTTGTTGGGCTGGTGACACTGGTTTGCTTACCTCAATCTTATTTCAAAAGTTCTAACTCCATCCAGTTAATCTATTCTCGCTTTTTAATTCCGTAAATGTCACAGAACTGAATACAAGGCACGCTGTTGTTATGTATCACACATCAGATCAAGGCCACTTGGGACCATCCTCAATGAACATGACGTCCTCCTTAATGCCGTTACTGAGGATGGCATTCTCTGTCCCCCTCTCTCTCCCACATGTCCACTCCCACTGCTTTCATCCATCTTCATCCGCGTTTCTTGTCTCCTGCCATGGGCCTCCCTTCTCAACTTCTCCTCCCACATACCAGCAAGCTCTGCATCCTCTCCTCTTCTCTTCTCACCGCGCTTCACTGAACTCTTTGTGTCATCGACACACGCCTCTCCCCCTTTCCCTGGCTCTCGGATAAACTGTGCGCTTGCCTTTGCGTACATCTGTTACCGCTGCTAAGACATTTTTTATTTTTTATCTGACTGAAGTATAAATTGCAGTTTCAACAGTGAGGATAAAGTAAGAGGGCAGCATCTACAATCTCTGCATGTAGGGTTAGAATAGTTTAGATGGGCTGAGTGGTAGTACACAATACTGTAGCACCACTGACAGTAATTATGTAGAGAGGAAGTATGGGGGCTCCCTCAATGGCTTGGAAAAGACACATACTCCCAAGTGCAGGCAAACTGCAAAGCCCAGACATTTAGGCATATCACAAGCTGGTTAACAGCAAGCCCCCTCCCCAGATGCTCCATGTGAGGTCCAGCCAGCTTGCTGCTCAGAGTAGGACAAAAATGTGATTTTCTCACAGCATGAGTGCCCGGGGGTCTAGGACAGACGGTTTAGCATTGGGGACAATTTACAGGGGCTATTGACTTGAGTGTCATCTCTCCTATCTCGAAGTAGGCGATCTGGAATGTCTTCTGAGAAAGACGATGAGCGCACGTTTGTTTAGCTTCGTTTAATCAGTGGCCTGTGACACTGAGGAGGAGGAGGGGGTCTCATGTGTGCCCTGTTGGAAAGGATCCCAGGAACCCCCTGTAGTTCACACACCACAGGGCCTCATGGCTAATTGCGGAGAGCATCCAAGGGTCTGTTTCAGGGCCAATATCAGAGCGGAGCCCGGAAGCCCAGCGGTTCATCGACCCGGCTCAGCGGACTCTTGGCACTGTTTATCACAGCGTGAATTCCAGTGTGTTCTGAACTACATGCCATTACAGACAAAGATATTTTGTATAGTGTTTCTCTTTCCCTTATACACTAGTACTGTGACCTTCCAGTGTTTTCATACGTTCCCTCTCTGCTGCCTTGTTTTTATGTAACCCCCCCCATATCACTTCCTCTCTCTCTGAGCGGCAAGAGATGAGCACCCACTTACATCTCCAAATACTTTACGTATGCATTACGTGACCATTAAACACGTCGCGCATTAGCGCCACAGTGAAGGTGACAAAACTAAAACGGTGCCAAGCAGTGTCTATTTGGGAATTAATTTTTCTGCAGTACAACAGAGATCTGTGTCTGGTTACTTTACGGAGGAGGAAGGGCTGGCGAGAATAGGAAACATTAGGCTGGGCTGCTTTCTCCGCCTGTGGCTTTGGGCCACTTTTCGAGTTGTAAACAATGTGGGCATTGATCCAATACATAACTACAAGGGCTGGCCACTCCAACAGCTAACCAATATTTCCCCAATACATCAGTCGGTTGGATTTGTGTAAGGATGTGGCATTTGGTTAGAAAATCCTTATTTTAACTTTATGTTAATTAACTGAAGTTAATCCTACATGCGTGTGCCTGGTCAGTTCTATACTCCATTTGAATAAACACATACCTTTCTGATAGTCGAGGAATGCACAAAGTGCTTTCTTTGGACTCAAAAGCAAAGCAGCCAAATGATAAATGAAAGTAATTAAACACATTCTGAACATTTTATTATTTTCTGTGAGGTTTGCCATGATACGCGAGTGATTAATAGTATGCGAATAAAAAAATCTTAGCAGGCTGTGATAAGCTGCATGTAATAACAAGGTTATTTGGCTGGGTGTGACCAGAATAAGTGCCAAATGGACACATTGTCTTTAAATCTGCTTCAAAATGTGTCATCAAGCATTAGTGATCTCATCCTGCATATGCAGTCCTATGTCAGATATGATCTCAGAAGGAGCACTATTCTCCAGCGCATGATGCCCATTGGCTGAATTTAATAACAACACAAATGAGTTCCTCAGTAGTACATTTTAAAGACACTATTTTGGAATTACTGGGACCAGCCAAATGATTTAATATTTTATATTAACTATTGTGAACTTTCTGTTATTGGGACAGCTCATTTTAAAGAGAGTTTAAGGCTAGATTTAAATATAAAATATATACTACCCCATGCTAGCATGAAATGTTTAAAAATATTGGCAAACATTCTGGATAGATTGTATTTGGTTATTAGATAAGATTATGACTAGAACATTCCCCCAAGCAACGTTAGAACATTTATTTTCTTACAAACACCAAACAAAGAAAAGTTCTGTCAACTTCACGGAAGTCTGATAACATCTTCTTATGATTGCCAATTATTTACAAAAAAATAAAAAACTATGAACTATTTACAAATAAATAAATAATGGATGCATGTGTCAATAACATTTGTTATGTTCCTGTAATGAATGTATGTTCTGAAATGCCAGATTTGTTGAAGATTGCTAACTTTCTCAATAAATTTAGAAAACATGAATTAAACATTTTTAAAACCCCTTTAACCTGGAACGACAAAATAAAATAATAAATGTGTTCTAAAATAAAAATTGTTCTAAGGCATTGTTATCCTGCAATGCTCCTTGACAAGGGTTATGTGGGGAACTGGTCAAACACAAATGCACGCACCTGAAAGCTTTCCGGGAACCAAAGCTTACTGGCTGGGTTGTTCCGTTCCTCGTGTAAATGCTTTGTCATGTGCAGCATGTGATCTTGGCTCTTTTCACGCTGTAGATTAGAAGAGGAATGCAGGGGCAAGAGCGCTGACCCCTCACATTGTATCCAGAGCCCCTGCGGTTAACGCGACGAATGCCCGGCAGTCCCTCTGTCAATAGGAAGGACAATGTGATCGGCTGCTGAGGGCAAGCATCTAATCAGCATCGATGCTCTGGCGTAAGCCCCCGGGGGCGTTTGAAAGAGATACAAAAGTCTGTATCCTCCCAAAAGAAAAGAGGACAGCTTTAACAATGTGTGCTATTCACAGCGCTGGAGGAGACAGGAGGTGCCGAATACATGGACTTCTTTTGAGACAAGCTGCTGGATAGACGCACAGGCCTCTTCTCAGCCTTTTACAGTCATAAGAGAAATGGCTTTTGCCATTTACTTTTATCATTGTGGCCTGGAATTGTTTCTAGCGATTGAGAAGGAGAGCACAGGTCTACGTCTGAGAATTGGCCTGGCCTGCCCCAAAAGCAACTTTTTTATATTATTCTTGCTTGATTCATTGAGTCTGTTCTCTATGTCCTGCTTGTGAAGCATCCCGAACACACTCCTGGGGAGACGATACAAAACGTCTGGAGGATTTTGGCCGATGGAGTCTGAGGCCCAGTGATCAGTCATGGGGGGTTCGTCCTCTCGGGGGAGGGGGCTGGTAGTAAATCGTTGTCTCCTCACCCCATCTATCATTCTACCTCAGGGTTTAGCAGCAGCTGTCATGTCTGACACAAAGCCTGGCTTTAATATTTCCCTTCATGATTCAACAGAGATCTTGTCATCATCCATGACATGAAAAGTATAAAAACATAAAATAGTACAATGTGTTACTTTTCCTTCTCTTTTCTTCTCGATGAACTGCTTGTTTTATTCTCAGAGGGCTTTCTTTGGCCGACAGTATGCATAGTGCCGGTCAGACCGCCTGTGGGGGGCAGTGACCAAAGAAAGATGGACCAGAGGTTGCGGGTAGGAATGTTGAAACAAGGAAAAGGGAAAGAGTTTTAGGAAAACGGAGGTGGGGGTGTAGGGGGGGTAAGTCTCCATTCCATTATTAACAATACAATTGAGCAACAGTAGGAATACACAAATACTGTTGTGTTAATGGATGTGAAAATTTTGTGACTTTACCATACCATTTCTCAAATCTACAGCAGAGGACGCCAAAGGGTCTATACTTTAGGCACTTACATGGTTCTGCCACACACACACACACACACACACACACACACACACACACACACCAAGGCACATACGGACACATTGGGTGGGGTGGGGGTAACTCGTGACCGATTACCCAGCTTGCACCTTTGTACTTTTACTCAATCTTCCTTAGTTTTGTTTTATCTGTGTGTATTTCTGGCTCTTTGAGAAGTTTGCAGTGACGCAGATCAGCCGAAGAGAGAAAGGGCCTACAGCCTCCTGACCCTCCCATGTGGCTATCCTGGGTTCATGGCTCTGCAAATTACATTAGGCCTCTCACTGTTTTTAAATTCAATCATAATTTATGTAAGAGGCTTTGTGTGTATGTGTATGTGTTTGTCTGTGTGTTTGTGTGTGTGTGTGTTTATGTGAGAGTGTGTGTGTTTGTGTATGTGTGAGCATGTGTGTGTGTGTGTGTGTGTGTGTGTGACAGCTACAGTACCTGTCAGCAGCCCCTGTAAAGGAGCCTTCATCAACTAATAATTTAAATTTCCCATGCATATGTCAGGGGATTGTTCTGTGGTTTTTGGTTACCCTGATGATGGTTTCACAATCTTTCAACTAGCCAATGAACAGACCCTCCCGATGACATGAGAATATTTTTGACCAGGGTACTCTTCCAGATCAGGTCACCCTTTGCTTCACCCTTTGCTTCACCCTTTGCTTCACCCTTTGCTTCACCCTTTGCTTGGGCCAGTAACGATGCGGCATGGCATGTCAAGTCTTTGTTCTCCTGTAGAGATGAGGTATGCTGGAAACCAGGGTACCTGCATTTGCATTTTAGTGACATCACCAAGTGAATGATGTCATTGAGAGCAATCGCAACAAAGTGAAGAAACCAAACACAGAAATATTCCCTTCGGCGTCCCCCTTGTTAATTTACCCGATGCATCGAGATGATTATCCTGCTTAAATTGTGTATACTGTATTTATTGTTCATTCATGTGACCTCAAAGGTCATGAGGATGGATAAGATTAGAAACATTTAACTAAACCATCATTAAATGTAATAAAGTATAGGGCCTGATTTACAAAGACCTTTAGAGGGTGCAAAACCATTTAGCACACACAAAACTAATAACATGACCAATGATTGGTCATTGTATTTGTTTTGCACCAATCATTGGTCATGTTTTTGGTTTTACATGTGCTAAAAGGTTTTGCGCACGCTAAAGGTCTTAGTAAATCAGGTCGTATGTTCTTGAAGAATGTGTGGGTGAAGCTACATGATTAGTGAACATAGAGATACATTACCTCTCTCAATCCTCTCAAAATTATGAATTAATTGTTCCTGAGGGTACATTTTTATCAAAATATAGATATAGATTTATCTAAATTCAGCTGAGATATGGATACATTTCTGTTCCTTCATTAGAGTTTTTTTGCAAAGCTATTGGAGGACAGGAATTCCAAAAGGAAAAGATGGAGTGCAAAAAGAGACATAATGGACCTGGAATGGAAATGCATCATGAATAATGAATATCATCAAAAATCAAGCATATCATAATTATGCGTTTAACACACATACACAATTATGAAATGCTTGATCTTTTATCATATTCGTTATTCACTTTAGATATCAATTTGTAGTCAAAATAATAAATTAATCTAATTTTTATTCTCAGTTACAGTTGTGTTTTTGTTTTAAATAGCTTACTTATTTTCCTTTGCAGAAGTCCTGACCCAGTGTAATTTTTTTTTACTCACACTGAACTGACCAAACTACCAATCTGCAGTATATGGCTGGATAATTTATGAAGCAAGTTAGGTTGAGAGTTGTATTCAAGAACCCATCAACGGTGTCCTTAACCCTTAGATGCACGAGTGATTGGACCCTACACTCTTCCATAAGTGGGTCAAATTTTTTTTGTCATTTTGGTTAAGAATAATTATTTGTATTATATTTTTGTCCACACAAGAATGATTTCATGTTTGAAATATGTTTATTTTTCATTTTTTAACATTTTGAACATTTAGAATTTTTTTTATATTTTAATAATTGAAAAAGAAAATTACACAAAACAGCAATAGAAAAATGTCAACATCCATTTTGTGTGTGTGAGAGTATGTGTATGTATGTGTGTGTGTGCGCATCAGTCATGACACACACACACACACACACACACACACAGTAATGTTAGCTAGCTTAGTTATCGTTAGCTAACACTAACTATAACGAAGCAAGCTAACATTACTTACTCTATGTATTGTGTGTGTGTGCACACACACACACGTTATCTAGTTTAGTTATAGTGTGGGCTACCCGGCCATGCGGAGGTGTGAGTTCACCAAGCAATATGAGCAAACAGAGCAGTCAGAGTCCCAGGTGTCAGTTTAACCAAAAATGACATTTATTACTGCTAATGGACTGGGGCAGGGTAAGGGGAGAAAAGTAACTGAAAGTCTTTCCCTGGTAGGGCTTTAATGTCCTGAATCCCAAGACGACAACATTTCGGCACAGTAATCTTCAGTACTTCACTGTTCACAACACAGCAATGTTTTAGTCCTTCCAGTGGAGGAAAATGAAATGGCCCATGGCCATTTACAGCCCCAGGAACACGTCAGGAGAGAAGCCAGGTGTAGCTCGGTCTCTTACCCAGCAACTCTGCCACTTCTTTGTTCTGCAACTCCTGAATTACCTGAGAACTCATTAGCCTAAGCTGCTTCAGGTGTGCTGCAGCAGAATGGAAAATTCCACATTCCTGCACTCTGCTGCAGCTCTGTCCAGGGTGCTGAACTGGTGGAATCTCACCTGGCCTGTCTGGTGCTTTCCCTGGTCCTGAAATCCCCCAGGATACGGTTGGGGAGGTCCTCGCACCACTTGTCCAAGGGGCTGGCGGTGCCGATGGGGCTGGCTGTCGTGGTGTTGCTGGTGTTCCTTTGTGGAGCATCGATGCTCGGGGTGCCACAATAGTTAGCTAACACTAGCTAGCTAACTAAGCTAGCTAACATTACTGTATGTATTGTGTGTGTGTGCGCGTGTCATTCATGATTATTGTATAAAAGAGTATGTGTTATTATCATGTATCATCAAATTAGCCTACTTTATAGTTAGCTAGCATAGTTGAAATATATCAATTTGATGACACACACATGCTCACACATACACAATAAATATAGGTAAAAAATTAAGATAATACTTATATGTATCAGATCTAATTGTGTAAAATAATCTTCTTGAGGGGTGGCAATTCTGATATAATAATTCTTGTCCCCAGTAAATATATTCCTGACAGCCACAGTTGATACGAATCAAAGGTTCCCATGAGATTCCACAGGAAATGCATGTGGGTCATTTTTGACCGACTTATGGAAGCCTGGGGTAGTAAAAAATCTACAATTTCTTGAAAAGTATAAAAGGTACCTTAAACGTTTAAATGGCATTATATCAAAAACATGTTTTTTGAGGTATAGCAGGAATATTAAATGATAACAACTTTTCATTACAAAGATATTGCAAGAAAACAACTTCACCGGGTCATTTTTGGCCCACTTATGCATCAAAGGGTTAATTAAGAGATTTATTGCATATGGCTGTAGGATTCCTACAGTGTGTAAATGCTTTGGGCTGAAAATCTTGTTCTCATTAACTGATTGGATACTTTTTAGAAGCAATTATAGAACATAAAAGAGGTGTGATGAGGACATTACATTAAACACTTAGTGAATGAGTGCCACATCTCACCCATCCTGTTTGTCTCCATGCTGTAAGTATTTGGGTTTAAAATGACATTTTTGACGGTTGAGTCAAATCAAACATTTGGACATTTAATTTAAGATGTAAATGTGTTCGGGGTATCTTCTACCCAAAGATATGGACAATGCTGCATTTTCCATACCATTGGGTAGAAAATATCCCTAACACATATAATAATAATAATAATAATAATAATAATAATAATAATGATAATAAACTTTATTAATAAACTTTCATACATGAAATGCAGCTCAAAGTGCTTCACATTGTAGCAGATCGAAATAAAAAGTTGAGATAAATTAAGATGAAAATAAATTCATAGATAAAGGCATTTAAGGTGTATGAAAAGAAAATACATAAACAATTTAAATAAAAAAATCAATTAAGATGGTAAAAGTGCATAGATAAAAGCCTTTAAGGTACATGAAAGGAAAAGTGCATAGATACAAGCTTTTAAGGTGCATGAAAAGAAAATACATTAAAAGTCGATAAAATACATTAAAAAGTCAAAGACAGAGATGGCCCAGAACCGTGGAACAATACACACAGTGTTAATAGCCTAAATGAATATGTTTGAAAATGTCTTTTCATCAGACCTGTAGGGTTCAACACACAATCAGCTTGCTACCTGCTATCTGCTGTGCACAGTATCCTCTCTATGGGTGTCTTCTGCCAGCAACCGCTGCAGGTATATTGCCTCATAATAGAAGCCTTCTCCATGAGGTGTATTGCCTCTCATAATAGAGGCCTTCTCCATGAGGTGTATTGCCTCTCATAATAGAGGCCTTCTCCATGAGGTATATTGCCTCATAATAGAGGCCTTCTCCATGAGGTGTATTGCCTCTCTTAATAGAGGCCTTCCCATGAGGTATTTTATTTCTGCCAGCAACTGCTGCAGGTATATTGCCTCTTAATAGAGGCCTTCTTTTTTGGCTATGCCAAAGAGGTTAAACTGCCACCTAGAGGACATTTCAAGTGCTCAACAGACAACAAGCAACAACCAATCATCACGGTCTACACGCTGCTCTGACCGTGGGCTCTCTGTCTCAAAACACTGTGGTCTACACATTTGGCCTAAACGAGCGCTCCCAGTGGTTTTTAAACAGATAACATAGTCTTAGAGACACACTTTCAAACAGAGGTTGTAATTCAACCAGTGTTTGATTAAAAGCCTGCTCAAACAGGTTTTGAGCAGTATTTTGAAAATGTTCACCGAGCTTGCATCTCTGATGTGTCTGGGTAGGGTGTTCCACAGTTTTGGGGCATAATAGCTAAAAGCTAAAATGCTCTCTCTTTTTGGTATTTGTTCACAGTCTAGCAGCCCAATTCTGAATGAGCTGAAGTTTTTCTTTTGACTTTTTGGGCAGCCCGGTAAAGAGGGCAATGCAGTAGTCTAGTCTGCTAGTAAAAACGGCCTAGTCTTGTGTTAAAAACGGTTGTACTTTGACAACATTTCTCAAGTGGAAGAACGCCGTCCTGGTCACCTTGCTAATATGGGCTTTTAAGTCAGAATCTAAGATGGTACCTAGGCTTTTAACTCCTGGTTTGGGGAGCGAGGTTTCTGAGCTTACTAGCAAAAGTATCTTTGTTTTTATCTTCATTTAGTTTTAGGTAATTGTCACTCATCAATTTGTTTATAGCAGCCAAACAGGCAGTCAGCAAGCATAGGCCATGTGGGTCAGGCTCCGTTGGCTCAACAGAGATGTATAATAGGGTGTCATCTGCATAACTATGAAAGTTGACATTGTACTGGTTGAGGATGTGACCAAATGGAAGCATATACAGTAAAAATAGCAGGGGACCAAGACAACTTCCCTGAGCTACGCCAAAGGGTAACTCATGTTTTGCACGTGGTCGCCCAGACTAACAAAAAAATGTTCTACCAGTTATATAGGTTCGAAACCAATTTAGAGCATTTTCAGAGAGGCCGACCCAGTTTGCAAGACGGTCGATTAGGATGTTATGATCAATGGTGAATATGCCATTCATACAGAGTGGAATCCTGTCTAATAGCTGGTGGGCTAAACATGGCCGCCAAATGTATAAATAGACAGCGTGACATAGCGGATAAAGTGCCATAGTGGCCTTGGAAATACAGAGACTAACTTTTGTGTTGTCATTGCGGAAATGGGGAAGGACCTCTGAAAAAAGGAAATCAGGCAACAAAAAAAACTGGGAATGTTGGAATACAATTTATCTTGAGTTGTTAAGACCAAGCCCTATTTATTGTGTGCCAATTAGCACTTAAAATCAAATTAAAATGACAATATCCGTTTGTCATGGAGAAATATACTGTAAGTCATTTCTGTACAATATCCCACAGATGGTGTACCTGGTTAAACCTGAAAGATGTTTTTTTCTACTTCAGCAAAAGGTAGAATATCTTGCTCCAGGAACAACTGTTTAAATGTCAGCAATGACATACCATGGTTAATTAGTTTTGTATATCCTGATAGAGGATGACATCTCTGTGACCTACAGCTGCATATACTGATATTTTAAACTTCTGCTGAGAAACTGACATTTCAAGGCAGTGTTTTTTCTGTTTACATGCATGTATTTAAAAAACCTAATTCTGAAAAAGAGGGATCACTGAAATTAGATGTTTTTGTACTATACTATTCTCTGACAATGGGTCTTTAAAAAAAAAAAAATTCCATTCAATTCAATTTTATTTGTATAGCACTTTTAACAGAGAACAAATATGCTTTACAGAAAAACAGAAGGAAAATTGGACAAAAACCAGACCTGAACCCCCAAACAGCAAGCGAGGTGGAAACTCCCCAGTGGGAAAAAAAAACCACAGGAAAATGTGAGTGTTGCATACAGTCGTTACAGACTCACGTCATACTTTTCTTCAAAGGCTAATTGGACCCATTCAGAAACAGGTAATTTTCAGCACCCAGGACAGCACCCAATAATCATATTATTCTAGTACCCCACCTAGTTTATTGTACTGGAGTTAACATGTCTTACAAAATGTCCCTTTTGATGTGAAGGAATGGCTCAAAACATTTGCAGATGTTTCTTTCTTCTTCACCAGTTGTCAAATACATACCTCCCTCCCCCCTCTGCTGGAACATCTGGTGTAAGCTGACATTTAAAAAAACAAATAAGGCTATATTACTTTACACAACTGTCATTCTGTATTTCACATCTGTAAGAATTTAATTCTTCTGCCTTGTGCTATGATGTTCCGTTTTAAGTTTAATCATAGTTGTGCCTTGAATTGGCCTGCTTCATATTGTTTTTTCTAATAAGAAAACTCCTTCCAAAAAAACTATGAAGATAAGCACGTAATGCTATGTGATGTATTATTGTGTCTTCCCTTAATGCGAACAGAATTTTTGTTTCATTTTAGGGACTAAAATAAAATGAATGGAAATAATGTCAGTGTTTTTGCTGTGGTCTATATGAGGCATGGTTATCTAGAGCCTGCATGCCTGCAGGTGTCCTGCATTTTTAGCCCACAATGATGGGAGAATGTTTCCAAAAGTGTCTCACAGCACAAGGATAGCAAGATAAGTGAAGGATTGCTTAATGCAAATTAAACTCAAGTGTAGATGGAATGCCACTCAAAATTAGCAGTGGTTTTAAACCCAGTTCACACTAAACTAACAGCTATTGCAGTTGTTGCCGCATGACGGGCTTTGATTGAGCAATGGTACCTATCATTCAGTTCTCTTCATAAGATAAAATCTCCTTAACTTTGGCATGATATTTTTTTAAAGTTGGCAGACATACAGCCATATCAGTGTTGCTCATGTGAGGCATGTGGGAAAATGTTTATGTTCAAATGAAACACAGGTTTGGTGGGGCAGGGAAAACTGGTTCTTACAGAATAAATTGTGTAAGGAACACCTTCGGTTCATCACAAAGAAGAAAGGACAAGAGACATTTTCAATACTAGGGGGTCAAAGGAACAAACCTACCAGGTGGTCTGGAGAAGACCTATTTCCTCCCGCCATGCTCTTTTGATTAGTGTCCCACAGGGCTTGGTGCTTGGCTCTTTTTTCTTCTCTCTGCACTAAATCAGATGGTCCAGTTTTCTTTTTCTCATTTAGTTGCTTTAATAGTATAGTAGTAGTTCTGGCTTGTATCTCATCATGCCTGAATGTCCACCCACTACCTGAAGCTCAATCTTGGGTAGAGTCGGTGAAGGGTTGCACCTGAATTAATGTTTAAATCACTGATGATGGCTGTGCAGTGTCTTGATCCTGGTTTACGAAGAAGCTTGATGTGATGCTGGATAACCAGTTGGCCTTCTCTGGACACATTGTAGCATTCGCCCAGTCCTCCAGATTTTTTTTTCACTACAGAAGAAGAATCCACCCTTTTTTAAAATGAGAGGCAACTCAGCTATTGGTCCACACCCTTGTAATTTCTTGCCTGGATTGTTGTAATGCTGCAGTACGTCCCTACTTAGTCAGGAAAGCAGACTCACTGGCTGTTTTTCACAAACATCTGGAACCCCACCTTTTCAGACTACACAACGTTTTTTAAGCCTTCTTGTTCTCATTGTATTTATGGCACAGACCCTGACAGATGTTAAAGGCACAGGACCTTTCCAATGCTATATAAAATGATGTCTACAATAAAACATTGCTAGAAAGAGCAGACCTTCATTGGCCCGTTAAAAATTGGTGGTATATGCTTCCTGACTCATGGGCCTCATATATATATGCCCCAGGCCTCAAAAGGGAGGAAAATGCTATGTGCACATTTCCAGGTGTCAGTTGACTGTACCATAATGGTGGACCACCACTTTTGTGACTTACATCACCATTTGAGCAAGCTATTCAAACAAGTGAGAAATGAGCCACAGGGGTCGTATAGCAGGAGCACTGAGGTGAGGTTAGTAAATGTTATTGTAAACAAAGTGCTACACTCCAGATGCGAGACTGGACCCAAAAGCACGACTCAGAGACAGATTCCAGGGAAAAGCTCACGAAGAGCGATTTAATGAGCAAAAAAGACAAGGGGGCTGAATCCGGGGATGGTCAGGCAGAGGAGCAGAGCGGGAGCGGGTAGTAGAGCGGGGAGCTGGGTGAGACTGAGTTCTGGGTAGGCCAGAGCAGCGGGATGAACTGGAGCGGGAAAACAGGGAGTGGTGAATGTAGGCTGGAGCAGCAGGCTGGAGGGTGAGCAGAATGCAGGTTAACAAAACGCGAGACAGGGAATTTACAACTGTTGCTGCTGTTGCGTCCGGTGTCAGAGGTGTCAGAGATAGGGGGTATTTGTTACGAATGGTGATGGCGTTGAGGTCACGGTAATCGATACAAGAGCAGAGGGAGCCGTCTTTTTTTTCTTACAAAAACAACCCTGCCCCCCCACCCCCACGATGAGGATGGGCAAATAATACCTGCGGCCAGGGAGTCGTGGATGTAGTTCTCCATGGCGGCTTTCTCAGAAACGGACAAGTTGTAGAGGCGACCAGACGGGAGTGGGGCACCAGGCAGCAGATCAACACCGCAGTTGTAAGGTCTGTGAGGAGGTAAGGAACAGGCAAGAGATTTACTGAATACTCTGGAGAGGTCATAATATTAGTTAGGAACAGAGGACAGGTCAGGTTCAGGGAGCTTGAGGAGAGGACAGGAACCTCCTGAGGGAGGTAGAGCAGAACGCAAACAAACAGTGACATCTGGGGCTCCAGCTTGAAATTTGTGTCGTTTCCCAATTGAGATGGGGGTTGTGCAGACGAAGCCATGGTTAGCCGAGGACATCCCTTTTGTACAGAAATTATTCCACTGCACTGATATTTTATATCTGTGCCCTATTCTGGAATCCCATCATATCGCCAATGAATATACAGTCTGCATTTCACACTCAAATATCTTTCTTGTTAAGGTTTATCGATTCCCTCTGGAAAATGTAAATTTTTAAGTGTAGTGTGACAATTTAGTTTGTGAATAACACAAAGAAAATAATATCATTTAATAATAATTTTTTATGTGCAAGGGTGTAATTTGGGTATGGTAGGTGGTGGCACCTCGCATGACTGGCTCCCATAGCAATCAAATTGGAATAGTTCTGGCAGCCAAACCTCTACCATTCTGAAAACTGGCCTGCTGTGCTTACAGACTGATAGACTTACGCCGTGGTTTGACTTTACACCCAGCGTTCGCTCAATCAGGCACCATCAATGCTCTTATATTGCGATGCGTACATTACAGAAGAGAGCAGGAGGATTATCTGCTTCTTAGTTTTGCCTGTCAAAACTGTTGACCATCTTTAACTCAGCTTGATCTTGTTACGATAAAAAATCCTAATGAAAGCTACTTGATCCATTGCTATATCGTGCAGATGTAACTGAGATAATGTGTCCTAGTTTCAAGTTGTGCTTGTGGTCACAGAAAGAACCATTACAAAATTTCTCGCTTGTTTAATTTTTTTCATCATGATCTTCTCATGGTGTTTCTCAGGCTTCGTAACTCACAGCCTAAGCTGCTCATAAGGTCAAACCTATTAAACTCATTATACCAGAAAGTCATAGGCACAGGAAGTGGTGCTGAGGGTGCTGCAGCACCCTCTCTGATCGTCCATGTAACGATTGCTACAATATATTAAATCAGTATGCAGTACATTTAATGGGGTACCAAAGGTAGTATAAATACAGAGAAATTGTTCAGTATCAATGATACAAAACAACCCAAAATCTCCGTTGCGTTATAGCAAATGATTTGTCATTTCGATTTTCAGCACCCTGACTTTAAATCATCTTCCCGCGCCTATGCAGAAAGCTGTATTGTTTCTGTAATTCGAAGATGTGCGTTGTCATTAGAACATTCCTTGTGTTCTCATAACTGACACCACTGTTTATGTGAGCAGAGTATTGTTATGTTCTGAGTATCTGTCTGTCTGTTTTGTATTTTTATTTCGTTATTATTCATGTTATTTATTATTTTCCATATTATCTATTATGTTCCCGGTTCATCATTGCATCCCCCTCTGTTCGTGGGTTGTCCGAGTCTCATCTGTGTGTTTGTTTACCCAGTCTCGTGCATGCACTATTCGGGTGACTTTTTTCTGACTGTTTTCTGCTACTTCCTGCTTTTGTTCTCGTGTATATTGTATATATTACTAACTCGCGCTAACAATCACTCGGGAGCTTTATTACTTACGTACACTATACTAAACTCATTATCATAAATGTATATTAACAAACTAATTGTCTGTCTTGTAGTTAGATACTAACATTTAACCAGCTTCCCCGCTTTATCTTTTCTACCTGCATTACTAAGCTGTTCCTAAGCTACCTGTTAACTTGTTTCAGCTGTTTATCCTTAGAGACCACGCCTCCCCTTATTACTGTGCACACTCCGCTCCTACTCGAGCCCGTTATCTGTCATGCATGTTTTCAGAGTCCCTTCCATTTATTAGTTCTTTTCTCGTTATTGAATTATTGTTTCCCTCACGTTGTTTGTTACTCCTCCCCTTCCTCTGTGTATTTAATATCCACATTTCTTCTGCCTAGTTGTCAGAATGTTGATCAGATTTCCAGTGCCTACGCCTTACTAAGCCTGAGTATATCTTGAAATACCTGAGACACCCTTTGTTTGACTTCGATTTAGCCTAGCCATTTTTGTACCTTAGCCTTTTGATTTATGGTTTTCTACTTTTCTTTGTGCATTTACCGATGTTGATTTAGCCTAGCGATTTTGTACCTTTGCTTTTTTGATTTCTGAATTTTGACTTTTGCTTATTTGGTTTTAGATTTTTGGATACCACTCTGCTTACCTGGCTTTGACCACTGGACTGATTAATAAACTATGTTTTTTGCCTTATCCTGGTCTGCTATTGGGTTTTCTGTGTCCAGACGTTCCAAGCATAAGCAAACAAGCTTGTAAAGTTTTGATTGCAGGTTTAAATCCCGGGTGGGGCACAGCCATCGAACGCTTGAAAAAGTTTACTTGCTTCTGTAAATATCCAGCTATTTTAATGAAAATACAAATGTAGATGTGTAAATTGTTATGAAAAAAAGTATTTGCTGAGGAATTAAATAATGTGCATCGAGGGTGAGAAATTAGGCTTGAGGTAAAATGCACTGTGAAGTAGATCAGTTCTCACACACTGTGGCTTCTGTGTGTCTCTAATGGGTCAAAAGGCAACACGCATGTGACCTATAGGTTTGGTAGTGAAGCCAAACCTATAGACACGTGGCTACATGTCCAAAATTAATTTCACCCGAGGGAGTCCTGCACACGCTCCACCCACGTGCTCCGACTTCACCATACCGACCGCAACGTATAGTGTGGCAACTTCAGCCTTTTTGAGTGTGTAGTCCAGAAACAGCCATGCCTTCAGGGCTAAGCTTGATGAGGTACACTGATAATGAGCACTGACAGCTGTTATCATTGATTAACCGGGCATGAAACAAGTCAGTCTTTAGGCAACAAAAGCCTTTTATTCAATGTCAATGGAAGAGATGGAGGGCATACCTTACCTTTTCCAATGCCTTTTACAAGCATGTGCAGGATATAGTGAGGCCAAGAGTGAGGCTAACTTAGGGCATTAAGCCCTGCTCATGTCTTCTGGCCAATAAGAGGCCAAATGGCTCAATTCTACTGCGCTACATTTCTGAGGTTTTTTCTGCTTTTTTAAACTGAAAGTAACTTAGCTAGTAACTGAAGCTGGAAGACATTTTACATATTAAAACTAAATACCGTGAGCACCATAATTAATTGGACAGTGACACATTTTTTGTTATTTTGGTTCTGTACTCTAGCACTTTGAGTTTGAAATGATACAATGACAAGGCTCGTTTGATACTTCAGCCAACCATGTGTTCCATCCTGTTCCAGTGTAATTTACAGCTAAATCTAGTCACACACCCCAATTCCCATAGAACTCCATTCAAATGCAGAAAGGTTATAGTATCGCTTGTAGAAATACCAGAAAAAAAGATATCAAATACCAAAAAAAAAAAAAAAAAAAAAGATATCAAGAGTCTTTTGATATTGTTGGGTCACAGACATCAGGAAGTCATGGCATGCAAAAGATATGCGACCAAATATAAAAAATGATTACTTTATTCTACATTATATTAAACTGTTCAATATTTTTTGATGGCAGAAAATGGGGGGGACTATGTACAAACAAATTCTATCATTTTCAATGGTTCCTCCGATATGGATAAAAACACCCTCAAAATAAAGCTGACAGTCTGTACCTCAACCTCCTTGTCGTTGTATCATTGCTGTATCGTGCAGAGTACAGAACCAAAATAACAAAAAATGTGTCACTGTCCAATGAATTATGGTGCTCACTGTAAGTAAATAACAAAATATGAGTAAGGCAAAAAAAAAAAGCTCAACCTAACCATAATGCCAAATACAGTGAACTAAATTTTTTGTTTTTTTCTTGGGCAGAAATGGTGCTCCTTGGGTGGAATTTTGCACATCAGGGGATTGTTGTTGTCTGTTCAAAAAACAGAAACTGGGTTTTTGTGTTAAAGTTTCTGGATCTTTTTTCTGATCCATCAGGCACATGCAGCCTGTTCAGAAAGCGGCTCACGTGCTTCCATTCAGAGACTTCAAGCAGTCATGTTACAGACTGGCATCCAAAGCCAGGCAACCCCCATGTAATTACCCAATGAGCAACTTGTGCCCACAGAGATGGGCCTACATCATTAACAAGAGAGGACATACTTAATCATGTTCTTATTTGGACCAGAACTAAATATTGAGTTAGCAATTATGCAAAAAAAATCCATTTGAACCAATTTCTTCATTCAGTCATCATTGGTTTCTCTGTCAACCCTCAACCCCCACCACACTGATAGAGGAATTGTACACTATTTTATTGAGCAGCTGGGGCATTAGACCTTGTAAAAAAAGGAATAGAGAGAAAGCAGAGAATGCTGCAGCACTGCATACAACAAGTAGCACAGACTACAGAGCATGGGCTGAAGAATGAATGCCTTTGTGTGGAGTAAAGCCCCCAGCCTCAATTATTTCTACCGAAGCCTCAGGACTGGCTGCAAACCCAGCAGAATTAGGCCTCCAATTCAAGCTGGCGCCTAATCCTTCCGGGAGAGCAGAAGAAATCCGTCACGTTCGTCGTAGGATGTCCAACCCAGAAACTGCACCATTGAGATGATGTGATATATGGAAGGCGAGCTGAGAACCATGCACAGGAGGGGGGAGGGATCACACAGAATGAGTGATGATAGACTCCTGATGCGAGCGTGATGGCATGTGGCGGGCCCTTCACACTCTTCCCATGCCCTGGGTGATGGATGAGTTGAATCTCATGTGTTTTAGGACAATAGTGAGGCACAGTGTTTCTTGTTCTTGGGTTGACACTGAAATGCATTGTCTTTAATGGATTTCTTTTTTTAAATGGTAATTTGGTTTGTAAAACACATCATGACTCATGACTCATGACTCATGACTCATGACTCATGATACTGAATCTAACAAAAGTTAACTCTCACATTTTGCGCACAGTACGTGTGTGTGTGTGGATGTGTGTGTACATCTGTGCATATGCACAGTAATAAAGGTTCTCTGCAGGTGTACAAATACAATTATTATTATTTTTTTCCTGGCTGGATAGACACCTTTGACCAACCATGGACAAAGTGTGAGATATTTGTGTTCCAGTAAATTTTAAAAGCCCTCTTGTAGATCATGTATGTTTCAATAGTGATAAAATATACTTATCAACAAATATAATATTATTAAAGAAAGGTTTTGTTCTGAATATCAATACAACTAGGGGTTTTCTTTGAAAATTGTCAGGAAATTGCATGTCTCTAAATGTGTCTGAAATATATTTTTATTTCTATATGTAACATTTCAAACATATTAGTAATATATAATAATAATTGGCAGGTCTGAGCCTTAATTATGGTGACGGTTACCTTACACCCATTTATACAGGTTAACATTTATGAAGGCAATTCAAGGTTACCTCCACATATTTACAACCAACAGCTTCTCACCTGGCAGCACTGAACATTAAATCTTCTGGGCACCACCCCAGATCTCTGACCATAGCACCCCAACACTGTTAGCTGTATTGTTACTGAATCTACAAACTTCCCCTCCAGCGTGTTTGTTTTTGGCTTTATTTCCTACAAATTGTACACTGTGTTCTCAGTCCCCTATCACAAGTCCCCTGTCACAAAGCCTCCACAAAGCTCCTCTTTCTGGATCTTCTCGAAGGAACTCCACACACAGTGGTGTAATGTAGGGCGCTGCGTGCATGGCCTCTGAAACTTCCAAGTCATGATGTCGGCATGGCCACCTGCCTACACCTGGGATCCAGGTTTGCTCTCATCTGCCAAGCCAGCAGGTCCCCTCCTGTACCATGCTGGTAGGCAGGCACTGGCTTTTGAGGCTGAACATTTTAAACCCTCAAATTGAACCTCAAATCATTTCAAATGGTCTGCATTGCAAAAAAGAACCCATTCTGAACTCTGTTCTGTGTGGAACTCATTAGTGTGGCGGACAGGAAGCTACAGGGAGCGACAGCCCCACCGCCCCAACGCACTCAAACTACCGTTTGTTCTGGTTGTTGTTAGGGAGCTCCAGGCTGGATTGAACTGCTTCACAGTCCAGAGGCAGCAGTGTTTCTAATCAAGGGCGTAACTTTCATGTAAAGGCTGGGTGGGGCACCTCCCTGTACAGTTCATGAGCTGTAAGAATTAAATCAGCATGGTCTTCGTAGTCTCTAGAAAATAATCAATGAAGAAAAATTATGAGATTAATAATATTGCTGCTGTCTGACACATTTAATGAAATTAACTGTACATAGCATCACAGTATGGTTTACAAGCAATGCTAATATACACCATTCACAATAAACTATTTAGCTATTATCTGATTTGCTGTTACCCATGAAGTTTGCAAGCTGATAACGTATTCTGAATTTTCAATTGATTGCCTTTTTAAAAAAAAAAGTAGTGGGCCATCGGTATCCAACTGAACCTGGATGCTACAATGTTACCAGAAGAAAATGACTTGGGAAAGCTTTGTAAATGAGATGTCATTGGCCAATGAATGATTGCTTTGTGATGGAACAGGTCCATTGTACCTACTAGTTTATTATTGGTTTTGAAAATGCAATATGAATGTGAGGTGATAACTTGTTCAGTAAGACCTCAGGACTGGAGTGTTTCTCAGTGAGGGGGACGTGACCACCTGCAGTCCCAAAATGAAAATTTGACTCACAAATGTATTTATTATTAGAGGGGACAAATCAGGCATTTCACAATATTGCATGGGACATGTTCCCCATCAAAGGTGCAAAGAAGTACGTCTATGTTCCTAATGATGAAATGGCATAACGTAGTCACACCTCATTCCTCAAATGCAGAAGGCACCAAACCCCAGTCCCCCTGCTGCTGGAGAGGTCTGAACATGGATCAGAGACTCCTATCATGTTTGTAAGCCCAGCTTTAAGGCTTTTCATTACCTGTTTTTCTCACCACACCATGTGGGCACACGTCTGACTCTCACCTTACTGGCAAACTTCTGCAGAACAGCATCAGTGCCCTCCACTATTATTGGCACCCCTGGTAAAGATGAGTAAAAAGGGTTATAACCTTTAATTAAAGTAACTTTATTATGAGAAAAAAAAATCCCACATCAAGAAATAATTATTTTTAACAAAACCAAGTGTGCCACAATTATTGGCACCCCTGCATTTATATATAGAATAAAGTAATCATTTTTAATATTTGGTCGCATATCCTTTGCATACCATGACGTCCTCATGTCTGTGACCCAACAACATCAAAAGACTCTTGATATCTTATTTTCTGGTATTTCTACAAGCGATACTATAACGTCTCTGCATTTGAATGGATCTCTATAGGAATTGGGGGGTGTGACTAGATTTAGCTGTAAATTACACTTGATCAGTATGGAACACATGGTTGGCTAAATGGCTCTAAGTCATCAAGGGTCTGACGTATCAAACAAGAGCTTAAACCATCACTCTGCTTCCAGAAATACAGTAGATATGGATGGATAACTTGTTTTCCCATAGAGTTCAATAGGAAGATTTGTCAGGAGAAACAACCCTTAAAGTTATCCATCCATATCTACTGCATATCTGGCAGCAGAGTGATGGTTTAAGGCTTGTTTGATATGTCAGACCCTTGATGACTTACAGCCATTTAGTCAACCATGTATTCCATACTAAATCTAGTCCCACCCCCCAATTCCCACCAGAAAATAAGATATCAAGAGTCTTTTGATATTGTTGGGTCACAGACACCAGAAAGTCATGGCATGCAAAGGATATGCGACCAAATATTAAAAATGATTACTTTATTCTACATTATGTTAAACTGGCCAATAAATCGGCTTGTCCCGAAGTTCTCACATGTCACCCCCCTGCTGAGGTCACTCCACAGGCTGCCAGTGGAGGCCGGGATCAGGTTCAAAGTTCTGACCCTGGCCTACACTGCAGCCAAAAGTTCAGGCCCCTCCTACCTAAATGGTAAATGGAGGGGTAGGTAAACCTACAGGACTTGATCCAGCACTACGCTCCTGCTCGACCACTGCTCGACCACTGCTGCTGCAGGGCGACTTGCACTTCCCTCCCTCCGTGTTAACGGCTCTCGCTCGTCCCGACTGCATAGCTTCTCCACCCTAGCTCCCCAGTGGTGAAACAAACTCTCCACTTGAAATGCACTTTTTCAGACTCCACCTTGACTAAACTACCTATACAGGGCCAATTATATAGTACGTACTTCCTGTTTATCTTTTATTTTCTATTTCTGTTTTTGCTATTTTATAGTTAATGTATAGCCGACTGTATTCTATGTTCATTACTAGGCATAGCTCTTACATTGTGAGAAAGTTGTGCTTTGTTGGATTTGTTTTGTAGTTGTGTCAATGACCTTCAATATGCACTTATTGTATATCGCATTGGATAAAAGCGTCTGCCAAATAACTGTAATGTAATGTAATATTTTTGATGTCCAGAAATGGGGGGGACTATGTACAAAGGGTTCTATAAGTTCTAGTATTATTCTATAGTATAATTTCTAAATTTTCCTCAAATTAAAGCTGACAGTCTGAACTTCAACCTCATTATTATTCAAACTCAAAAAGAGTACAGAAACAAAATAACAAAAACATCACTGTCCAATGAATTATGGTGCTCACTGCATATATATGGTTTTCTTTCCTGCCTGTAGACAATCCTCCATCTGTGTGTGTTAATGGTAAGATTAAGCTTCCAGGGACTCCAAATCCCTGAAAACAGAAAGATGAGAAGAAAATTTTAACCAGATGTACGGTTGGGAAATCTGAGTTATGTGTGTGACCATGTCATATTGAATTATGCACAAGTCATCATCTAAGGAAATTTCTGGTGCGTGCAAGGGGCAAGGCCACTTCAATGCGTGGGTTTACAGGAGCTTCAGCCCCGGGCCTACGAAGATCAGGGGCCTATCACAAGCCAATATATCTATTTTTTTAAATCACATTGTTTTGTAATTTGTTGAATTTTCTGTCCACACCAAAATTGTCTGTGGCTGACGATTGGTCCAATTTACAAGTGACACACCTCAGAATGTAGAGTAATAGCAGAGATTTTCTTATAAAAAGGGGAGATTAAATACTCTGCGTTTTTCGCATTGTGAAAAGCGTAACGTTGAAAGAAGGTTCCGTTGCACGGTTCATAGACAATTATTAGACATAGATTAGACTGACTTTTGTGACTTTAGTATTATAGCCACGAATTTTGCCACCCTGACAGTGAAAATGTGCGTCTCGTTCCAGATTATATTGCTATTGTTTTGTGGAAGGTTCCGTTGCACGGTTTATGAATTATTCACGTTTTGGTAGAGAAATATTTCCCATAGGAATGAATGGATGGAATGTTCAGGATTAGAGGTGTGTCGCTCTAGTTTTGAAAAATCTCAACACATTTTGTAAACTGCCGCCACTCCTACAGTTTTAAGTCCACATACACCTATTGTATCTTACATCAAAATGTCAGTTCTTCACACTGTCACTCACATGTGAATATCTAAACCATATCATTAATAGTTTTTACTTTATGACAGTTTGTTTGAAGATCACGCTTCCCATAGAAAATCATTGCAGGACGTTCAAATCTCCACTCTAGCTGAAAGTTGCTCATTTAAAATTCATACCCCTTATCTAACCTGTGATCGTGCCTACAGTTTTAAGGTTTCAAAGACCTATCATAAATTAAAATGTTTCACCTGGTTTTTTGGAGTCTACGGAGTCATTATCTAAGCTGTGAGATGTATAGTTTTTATCTGAGAGCCATTTGAAGACGGCCATGCCTTCTTCATAGACAATTATTAGACATAGATTAGACTGACTTTTGTGTTTATGCTCAAGAAGGCCTAATTTATTTGGTCATCTGTTAATATAAATATTGGGGTGGTTTCTGGCTCAGAGAGGGATAAGACGCCGTTCTCCGGACACAAAGGTCGGAGAGGGGGGGGCTACAAAGCTTCAAAGCTTCTCAGCCCCAGGGCCTTATGGCAGGTTAAGGCGGCCCTGGCAAGGGGGTGCTTCTTCATTTGAAAATTTTTCAAAATGCGACAAACCAAATGGTCAGCAACAGTCCTAGATGGCCTGCTCTGTACATCAACAAGCAGTCCATTTCTATCAGTCAGATAATCCGTGGATGATATTGGTTATGCTTCTATGTCAAATTGTGCATTTCCATGACATTCTTATTGGATATGATTTCATGGGCTTGGAGGGCTGCTTGCTTTTCATGGATGTTTTTTGCAAGGGCTCTATTGCCATTGTATTTATGTGTAAGAATAAATCCCTTTCAATCGTCAAAAAACGCGCCGCATTTTTCACTGTAAGAATCAGATTTAAGTGATGTACTGCGATCATTGCCATGCCAAAATCCACATTTATTAACTAAGAAGTTGAAGGGTTGGAGACAGATGGATGAAAAGTGTAGGTGTGAAAGCTGACGTCTTTCCCATTTACCAAATCTCTTGAGGCAGCTTTTAGGATGACCGTAACTGGACGTGACCTGCTTGTGAGGTCTTGAAAGTTATGATGACTACCAGCAAAGGAGTACTCCCTTCTAGTTTTTTCAAAACCTGTTTACTTTATTGTCACAGAACAACATAGCAGACAGCATTCACAATGCTCCTCACTAAGAGGAGGTACCGCCTTCAAAGTTTAAATTATTTCAGTGGTGTTAAATAAACAAATCCTCTACTACTCTAAAGAAATTTTTTGAACAGCTAATCATGCTGAGAAAGCACCATAGTGAGGTCAACATAACATCTGTACCAAATAATCTTTTGCATATGCGGATTCTGTCTGTATTTTGGGGGACTGATGCACCTGAACTAAGTCTAGATCTCTTTCAGTCTGCAATGAACACATGTTACATTCTCCATACGCCACATGTCCTCCCAGAGGAAATTAGTTGTAATAAATTACAAGTTCCCGGAATTTAAAAAAGCTTTATGACTTGATGATCTGCATTTAGACTTACAATGCAGTGACTTACAATGCAGGAAAACATAAATGTGTTCAGCATGCCAGAACTGGCTATGAAAGTCCTGATTTCATACAGATTGCACCCATGATAAGCCTTAATAAAACTCTAAAACTAAAACATATCAGACTAATACAAAAAGTATGGCTGTTAGGGGGTGGAGATGAATGGGGAACCAAGATGAAGTCTGAAGAGCTTCTGATATGAAAGACTGTGTCAGTGTAGACAAGCTAGCCACATCAAAACTACAAGAGAACATTTGTTTATATCAAGCTTTTAAGTGCTAAATAACCCTGTGTACAGACACCCTGGCAAAAGCATCTAATATCCACATGCCATGATGTTCATCAACGCCACCTACAAAGGCATGATCTCAGCTATGCCTTTTATGCACTCCTTTTGATTAATAGTATTGGTCGAGGGAAACCATTTGCATATTTAATTGTCAGTCAGGAATCAACAGCTACACTCGCTCTCTGCTTGGAAAAACTTTCTGTACACAACCCTGGCTTCCTTCCCAGGTCAGTGGTAGTTTAGTACTGTGCAATTATTTTCTCTTTACGACCTGAAAAGACAGTTAATAATGCAAAATAAGTCTTATTTGGCTTATCAATCACACATTTTATTGCCAATAATTCATGGTGCCTTTATAAAGCTTAGTATGAGTTGTAGTATATTGTAATGTCTTTGAGAGTTCAGATTATGCTCTCAAAGATTTCACAGTATTCAAAAGATTGCACAAATAATGCTAACATCAAAAAGACCTTTTGATTTTGTGAACATCTGTGGAGGCTGTGCATAGGTGGTTGGTAAATCTGAATAGATTTTTGTATGCATAGGACAAAGATCACAAATAGACCTTTACTGTCAAAGAGCAAAAGTCGGGGAACTAAATTTGCAAGAGTAATCACGAAAAACTCTTATAACGTCAGAAGCTCAGAAGTGTTCTGTGCCATAGTCATACAAAGAACATATTAAGGAAAATGTGTGATTGAGAAGCCAAATAAGACTTGTTTTGCGCTTTTAACTGTCTTTTCAAGTCCTAAAGAGGAAAATAATCTCACAGTACTTAACTACCACTGACCTAGAAACTAAGCCAGGGTTGTGTACAGAAAGCTTTTCCAAGCAGAGAGTGAGTGTAGCTGTTGATTTCTGTCTGACAATGAAATATGCAAATGGTACTCCTCTACCAATACTATTAAAAGGAGTGCATAAAAGGCATAGCCATATGAGACTATGTCTTTGTAGGAGGGGTCCATGAACATCATGAGATGTGGATATTCCTTGTAGTTGTTTTTGCCAGGGTGTCTGTACTACAATTATTAAAGGGGAGTTCCACCGAAAAATTTGATTTGTTTGATTTGTAGAAAGGTAGCTCTCCTCTTGATTAAAATGAGCTCTCAACCTACTTTCTACCTATAGTGAGAGCATAGATATAGCCCCAAACCACTGTGCATGTACCAGGTACCTGCTTTACTGTGAACTACAATGGCCAAGACCGCTTACAGTTTATGGACGGTGACAGACAATGCCAGTCACATTGAATAACAAACAAATGTGACTAACAAACTAACAAAACAAAAGAACTGATCTTGGACTTCAGGAAACAGCATGTCCACCATCCCATCAGCATCAGCGGTGAGAGAGTGGAGGAAGTCCAGCACCTCAAATACCTGGGAGTTCACATCAGCCATGACCTGACTTGGTCCGCTAACACAACAGCGATGGCCAAGAAAGGTCTTCAGAGGCTCTACTTCCTGAGGTGTCTGAAGAGAGCACAACTACCACAACAGTTGCTGGTAAACTTCTACAGGTGCGCTGTAGAGTCGATAATAACTTACTGTATCACAGCATGGTACTCTGGCTGCACCTCTGAGAACAGGAAGGTCCTCCAGCGCATTATAACATCAGCTCAGAGAATCACCGGCTCTCCACTCCCAACACTGGAAGCGATTTACAGGACCCGCTGCTACCGCAAAGCCATAAAGATTTGCAGAGACCCGACTCACCCGGGACACAGCACTTTCACCCTTCTGCCATCTGGAAAGCGAAACAGATCCCTGTACGCTCGCACAACCAGAATGAAGAACAGTTTTTACCCGAACGCTGTCACACTGCTGAACTCAAGGCGTCCCCTCCGCCTCACAAATTGAACTGACCTAACTGTTCTTGGAAACTGTGCAATATTTAAATGCTGTGCAATATTTAAATTCTGTGCAATATTCTACTCTGTGCAATATTTTTATTTAATTATATTTACATCACTTGTTTTTGTACTTTACCCCACTAGGCCATACCCTCAATTGCTGCACTTCCCCCTCCCCCATTGTAGGACACTTTATTCTTCTCTTATTCTTTTATATATTTATATTGTTATCTTGTGTATGTGTGCATCTATGCTGCGGGCTCGAAACGAAATTTCCCTGTACATGTACAGTGACAATAAAGTATTCAATTCAATTCAATTCAATAACGTTACAACAAGAGGCAGGGTTGCCAGATCTTGCAAGAGTTTCCAGCCAAATGGCGACTCTAAACTAACCAAAAAAATGTTTTAACTGAAACCAACGTATATCTTTTACTTTTTAAAAGTTTTTGATTGGTGACTTTTAATTTCCTCCCTTTGCAGTAGTCCAATTTGGCTGAAAAACCACAGACATGGCAACACTGAGCAGAGGGACTGGAAATTTTACTGAATTCGACACTTTCTCAATCTTAATTGTAGTGTAGTAATTGTAGCCATTTTTACAAATAGTCCCCCCAATTTTAGGGGACCAAAAGTAATTGGACAAATTTACATAAACTTAAATAAAATCATCATATTTAATATTTTGATGTATATCCTTTGCATGCCATGACTTCCAGATGTCTGTGACCCAACAACATCAAAAGACTCTTCATATCTTATTTTCAGGTACTCTTACAAGCAATTATATAACCTTTCTGCATTTGAATGGATCTCTATGGGAATTTGGGGATGGGACTACTCTAGATTAAGCTGTGAATTACACGGAAATAGTATGGAACACATGGTTGGCTAAATGGCTGTACGTCATCAAGGGTCTGAGGTATCAAACCTCGAACCATCACTCTGCTGCCAGATATGCAGTAGATATGGATGGATCACTTTAAGGGTTGTTTCTCCTGACTTCTGAATTTTGGCACATTTTCTGATGTTGTGGATGTTTACCACAATGGCTTACATTTTAATTCACCTTCAATCTATGGAGGCAACCACAAAATAGACCAATGGATTTGTAATTTCTCACCAAAGGCCACACACAAAAACAATGAAATAAAACCAATGGTTCACAGAATGCCATTAATATTAAAGCAGATCATATTATCTAAACCAGAGAAAATCACAGGGGCCAGAGATCTGGGCTTTTTTTGTTGTTGTTTATTTGCTTATTTTTCCATCTACTTATTTAATATTAGCTGATCATGACATCATAGACCAAATTTTATTAACCTCTACACCAAACCCAACTAATGTGGACTTGATTACCACAACATCTAGATGGATCAGATGGCCAAATGGACATAGAAGATTAGTACCGAAAAAGCCAACTGGAAAACCCACTCAACAATTCCCCCAAGGTAGACAATTTCAACAGGGTCGAAGTCAGTAAGTTTGGTTCAGAATTTGGAACTCTTTCCAAATTGAATTTCTGGCTACGCCACTGATCCTAGTGCTTAAAAGAAAACCACAAGTAAAGAAAATCCAAACAAATTTATAATTTAGAAATTTTTCTGGATTGCCTTTCTGTTGACATCCCATACACCAGTCACTCATTATGTTAAAGGTGTTATGTTGAGTTCTGAGTGCTCCATGTCTCCTTATTTCTGGTTAGTCCCTCGTTATTCTCCCTGTATTTCATGGGTCAAAACCTAGTATTTTGTCTGTATCTATAAAAGACCATTTTATGAATGATGTCATGGGTATATCACTCTGCTTTTTGACATATACATTAGTGAATAGAGATGTCTTTTCCACTGGAACAGCTGTGCAACAGCAACAAATACGTTGTTTTCTCTATTTTTCTGAAGTCCCAATCACAATATTTGACATTTTAAGGTTTGGAGTATTATCAACTGCAGCCTCCACTAAATATTTTAAATCCATTTTCTGCAATGGGAAAATACGTCATACCTAGGTGACATTATACATGTTTATAATACTGGAATTAAACTCTAAGTATTATTGATTTTCAGTCAGTTGAAAAGCTTACACCAATCCTAAACAACACGCACACACACACACATACAAAGTAAAGAAAAAAAAAAAAAGATAACGCTATCATGATTAATGAATAAAACATGTCCAAGCACACAGATACAAACACATACATGTGCACACAAACATATACAGTAACACATAACATCCACAGTCCTGTACAAACAACCTGGTAGATCTAGCATACAGATAAATACAGACATAAGCACATTCAGTAAAGGTGTAGATTAAGGCACAGATTTTGCACACACGGGGCCTGATTTACTAAGACCTTTAGCATGTGCAAAATATTTTAACATGCAAAACTAATAACACAGCCAATGAATGGTGCAAAGCAAATGCCATGACCAATCATTGGTCGTGTTATTGGTATTGCGTCTGCTAAAGGTCTTAGTAAATCAGGTCCACAGCCTCCAAAAGCCAGAGAGATGGCGGCTGGATAAAACGAACATACAGAAACAGAATGACTCAACAGACAATGTCACAGAACAACAGTTTGGTCCCACAGATTAAATAAATCATCTAATTTTCTGCAACTTTCCATCACTTCCCTCTGCTCTGAAGGATTGTTTCAAGATTAAACGCTCAAGAGTTTTGACGGGTTCAGCAGGAAAGGTTCAATATATCTGACGTGAATTAGGAGAAAATTTGCCGTCAGGCCGTTTTTCCTTAATCTCGAGATCTGGAGTTGAGGGCAAACTAAGCAATGCAGGTGCTTCTAATTCCTCTGTGCCTGCAGATTGGTCTGCTTGTGGCAGTGACAAGCAAAGACCTGCAGATCCATACCCAAACACCCTTCTACATAAACACTCCTCTGCCCACTGGGCTCTCACCTGTTCCCTTCCTCAAGCTCTGCCCTCGTCTTCATTTTCTATTCACTATGACCTGCAGGCCCTCATCAGCCAGGGTTTTAGAGCATAAATTTCTAATTCAAAGTGCTAAAATTAATTCAAAGCACCCTTCCAAAAATAAATACAAGAGTTGTTTTTTTCAATGCAAACCTTTTGGTCAGGGTGAAGAAGCATGCAGCATTTCACAAGAATCAATGGCTCTGGTGATGCATAGTATCATTATGTCTGACCTTGGGAGAGACAGGTCACCAAGCAGGAAACCAAACTAATACCTAAACCCCCATTCTGATAATGATGATGCAACGTGTGTGTGTGTGTGTGTGTGTGTGTGTGTAACAGAACCTCATCTTAATTTGTGATGAAATGAGCCTTCTCCCTGGTTTGTCTTTGAAGTAGGCCTACAAATCAGCTCATAAGTATATCTTTCTGAATGCTTCACATCCTTTTGGTCTGATTTAAATATATGTGCACCCTGAAAAATATGCAGCCTCCCCAAAAATGAAAAAAAAAAAGGGAAATCAAGAAATGCAGCCTTTGCTGGCCAGGGTGATAGCATGAAGGCGGGGATGGATGATGGGTCACTTGACTTGACAGGACTCCGCTTGATATAACTGTAGGACCATTCTCCTAATTCTATTTTAATTTTTTATTTAAAATAACACTTCCTGTCTATCAATTTCCCCCTACCTCCATTATTTGTCTTACTTTTACCTCTGCTCTCCTTTCCCCCTTGTTTCTGACATATTTCTCACATTCTCATTTCAGAGGGTGGGAGAGGCAGGACGTGGCCGCCTATCCTGGCCTCTCTTTCATTTCTCCCCCATATTATCGTTGAAATGAAAACAAAAGGCCTTTTCGGTCCAGTCCCGGTAGCAGTGTGCCCCTTCCAAGCACTTCTAAACAAACAAGAGAGGGGATGTATATAACAGCAGATCCCTTGCTTGACGTCAGCGTAAACGTGGTGTCCGGTTTCCCAGAGCACAATGAATCACGTCCACACGACCTGGCCCCTGGAAACGCTTCACGAGAGGTCCGGAGCAAGCCAACGAGCCATGGTATGTCACATGGCCAGGACCAATGTGAAAAACAAAGGAGAAGAGCATGATGTGACACATATAATCATGCAGGGTCTACATGCACTAACAAACCACTGATTGACCAATTTCCAATTCACCTGCGAGGCTAATCGAGGACTACAACTTAAGGCCCCAAGGCTAATGAAAAACTACTGTACTGCAGCCATCTTCAGTTCCTGTTGGTTTCTGGGGCATTTTGCCTTCAGTATTGTCTTCACAAAGTGAAACATATGCTCAATTGTATTCGGGAAGGGTGATTGACTTAGCCAGTCAAGAACATATCTCTTTTTGGCCCTGAAAAACTCTTTGGTTATTTTAGCAGTGTATTTGGAGTAATTGCCCAGCTGTAAGGCGAAGTGCTGTCCAATGAGTTTTGAGGCATTTGGTTGGATCTGAGCAGATAAGATGTTTCTGTACATTTCAGAATTCATCCTGTTGCTGCCATCTGCAGTAACATCATCAATGATGCGAGCCAGTTCCAGTGGCAGCCATACCTACCCAAGCCATAACACTCCCTCCTTTTTTTCTCAGCAATTTTACTTTTGTGTATATATTTTTTTAGTTTATGTTTATAGTACTAGTATATACAAATATGTTGATGATATAAAAATTTATGTAATGCTATAAAATAAACTTTCTGTGTGGAATATGTCCAGGCCAATCACATGCACATGCCACTAGGCACTACATAGCAACAAACTGTCAGATTTCATAAATGCTCATTTATGCAAATGTAGCTATCCATGCATTTCCTATGTACAACTATCCAAGTATTCCCTGACCGGCTTCTCCAAAAGACATAACTTGTCAGAATAACAGTTTATTTTCAGAACAAGGTCTACAGCTAGGCTGTGTCAAAGTTGTATTGTATGTATCTGTGCCTGTTCTTTTAGCATTCACCTTATGTTATATTAATCCTCATCAGCATCCTCCCTGACCTCCATATTTCTGTTGAAAGCATTTGTTTTGGCAGGATTGAAAACATGACCAGTACAGTATTTTCAAAACTATATACAGTAACAGCATGTGAGATCACAAAGTTAAGGAAAATACATTGTTCTGCGAGATATGTCACATTTTCCAACTGACCTGAGCAACATACTTTGGTCTAGAATTTGACTTATATCATCCCTAACTGGTCCCAAGCCCTCATCTCAAATAATACTTCTGTCAAAATGGCTATTCATTGTGAGCTATGGCTAGAGGCTCAAGCATGGTTATATAATCAACTTAATTTAACAATAAGTTCATTTGAAACGTTCATTAAATATGTTGTGTATTTTTTTAGTTCAAAACTGTAGAAAGAAAGATATTTGTTGTGGGGACGGAGGCATATGAGAAAAAAAATATATCCAAAAGGGTGCCCCAAAAATGTTTGTTCAATATTCTGTTCAGAATCAATCACCAACATAACCACTTAGGTTGAACCTGAAAGACAGAGAAAAACAAACATCAAGTTGGGAACCTGATCTTGGAGTAACGTGCCGATCAGCTCAGAAACGAATCATTCTCCAAATGGGGGTCATCTCAACAAAAACACATTGTTGGCCTGCAACCACATGGACCCCTGTTCAGCACTGCAGTATAATGTCTATGAATATGTAAATTAATTTGGTTCTCCATGCACAAACTAAGATATTAAGAAGTATATACACTCCACCCCCACCCCAAAATAAGAAGATTTAAGAGTGATAGCCTTTCTATTACGGAAATAGTTCAAAGGGAATAGTTTTCCATTTTTTTCAAATGCAACCTATTTAGCCTTTAGCCTCTTCATTTATAACAGTGTTTCATGAACTGACTCTGACAGCGCACACATTGCTCCGATTATTTCACACATGGATGGAACCATGGGAACCGGGGTGTGTACAGGCAGGACATGACCAGGGGTTGTGCGTGAATTACAGTTAATGTGAGAAAAGTGAAGTTGTTAGACAATCACTGGCCTATGAGCCATAAATATGCACATTTCCAATGTGCATTTATGAAGACATACATACAGATGAGATGTCAGTGGTCCTTAAACTAAGCTCATTGGACAAAGAAATGGACCTTGGCAGATATATAGAAACATAAAATAAATACAGTATGTCATCCTGTCCCGTACAAAAATGTGAAACAATGACGCAAATATTTATAATTTCATTAATTTGATATTGGGTCAATGGTATTGCGGAGAGTTATTGCCAGGATTATGGTCCTAGCTTGTGGTTCGCCCAGGTCTATGGGTAACATGCTGAACTTTTATTTCTGTATTTGTGTTTATTGACCCCTCCCCTAATGGGAGCATGACCTGGGAGAAAACAGGCTCAAAGACAACAAAGCAATTCAAACAATCTGATGGCAATATGAACTGTAAGGATGGCAAACATAATGTTCTGCGATTCAAAATGTATAGTCACGGTGGCAAGACCTAATACACACCTTATACACGGCCAACACCCACTTTAATTTTCAAAATAAGGAAACCTGTTCTTTCAAAAGGCTGATTTCCCTGAAATTATTTGGAAATAGGAAAGTTTGCAGCTTTGGGGTTTCAGTCACTCTGATCACACAGAGACAACAAGCATTGTTCTAGTAGTAATTTACCAGGAAAACCAGGAAGTAACACAATAAACAAAACTATGTTTTAAGTGAGAAGCTTGGCTTGGTCAAAAGCCACAAAAGGCCATGTGCTCAAATGAACACCACCAAGCCAAACTTCAGCTCTCTGCCCTATCAGGGATTTCCAGGACTCTTTTTATAACTGAGTGCTATACAGTTCCGTAGCTACAATGGTCAGAAGTAAACAGACGCCTGCTCATCCAGCATCTCATTCCACAATCTCAGACATTAATAGTTTGTCCCCCCTTTGCTGCTATAACAGCCTCCACTCCCCTAGGAAGGCTTTCCACTAGATGTTGGAACATTGCTGTATGGATTTGCTTCCATTCAGCCAGAAGAGCATTAGTAAGGTTGGGCACTGATGTTGGGCGATTAGGCCTGGCTCACAGTCAGCTTTCCACTTGATCCCAAAAGTGTTTGGTGGGGTTGAGTTCAGGGTTCTGTGCAGGCTAGTCAAGTTTTTCCACACCAATCTCGACAAAAAATTTTTGTATGGACCTTGCTTTCTACACGTGGGCATTGTCATTCTGAAACAAGAAAGGTCTTTCTCTAAACTCTTGCCACAAAGTTGGAAACACTGAATTGTCTAGAATGTCATTGAATGCTGTAGCGTTAAGATTAGCCTTCGCTAGAACTATGGGGCCTCACCCAAACCATAAAAAACAGCTCTAGAGGGGTGCCTGGATACTTTGGCCATATCGTGTATGTTGGTCTATTGTATTTCAAACAACATGTGCTCATCACTGGGAAGATTGATTGAAACCATTTTGTTTTGAAATGAGTTCAATGGTACATCTGGTACATCTAAAAATACCATTCCAATGATTATTGATTTTCCAAAAATCTAAATCATTTCAGGATCCTATGAAACATAATAAATGGGAACTTTAAAAGTAATATCCTGCTCTTTTTTCAGTAAACAACACTTTATGTAACTTCAGTATTACTACAAGTATAATTTACTGTATATTCATTTACTTTGTGACATATTTTTTACATTATGTTAAACTGGAAAGAAGCATCTTCAAACAAAAGTTGTCCTTTCCATTGGCAATATTGTTGGTGGTTTGTAGAGTGTACTTGAGTGTACACATTCTCCATCACACACACACACACACACACACACACACACACACACACACACACACACACAAGAGATCATGAGAGAGAGAGATTTTTCTCATGACAGTATGCCTTTGACTGTGTTTAACTTTAAGGTGGTCAGTTCTTGGTGGATCTTGGTGGATTTTTACTCTTATTATTACAGACTGCAGTGTGTTGCAATGACACTTTAAATAAATCAATCAGAAGTGTGTTTGTTTTCACCCTTGTACTGTATGTGTCTGTGTGGTGTGTGGGTTGTCTCATCATCCATTTACATTACATTACATTATAAGCATTTAGCAGACGCTCTTATCCCAGACTTACACACAACTTCTTAATTATTATTACATTACATTTTTTATCCATTTATATTTTACCATATATACTGAAGCAAGCAAATCAGGTTAAGTACCTTGCTCAAAGGGTAAACGGCAGTGTCCTACCTGGAATCGAACCGGCAAGCTTTTTAAGTTACAAGTCCAGCCATTCATTATCCTTTGTGGTGACTATGATATCAAAGAAGCTTTGTGGGTGGTTACAACTTGCGTGGTCAAACTCCTGTAACATGTTGACCGATCAGTATTATCACATAAATGTGTAAAAAGACTGGGCCATTACTGTGCATTAGATCAACTGATGAGCACTTGCTTCTACAGGCAGATGCAGGGGGATGGATTTGTCTGTCGATAGTTTTCTCTTGATTTTTTTGTATCATTGGGACTGTTAATGGTAGCCATGTTTGCAGGGGATCTGCTTTGGCACACAGACACCCAAAAACATACACGCATAGTCGCATACACAGACATATTCACATATTCAGTCATTCGACAGACTCCTGTTCTTTAGCCGCAGAGCAGTATGCGATTATGTGGTGCAATGTGTTTAACCTTCCAGTCTCCAGGCAGCATGAGCAAAGGTGTTTGAGGGTCCCAGCGCACATCAATGGACACCAATCCTGAGAGCAAGTCTCAACAGCTGTTCAGATGCAACATCTTTCCTGTCTGTTGAGCTGCCCTCTCTCTGTGTGTTTGTACCGTTGGCTCAGAATCAAAACTCAAAACCAATTCCCACCCTCCCTGCACGCTTTCCAAATCCCTGACTGTCAGCTGTGCTGTATTCTGTTAATTACAGAGTAAATACACGTGCTGGGCTGCACATCTTGGATTTCTCCTACAGTGAGAGACACAGACCATGGGGCTAAGGTGTGAAAAACATTCTATTATTGTGGAAATATGTTTGTATACAGTAAACCAGTAAAGATTAGATATGTCAGTTATGTCTACTTACATCCATAGTTCACTAATGTTTAATGATGGGTTGGACATGCCTTCATACATTTATTCTGGAACTGTGCCTTTGAGTCATAATATTTATACTATTTCTGCTTCAAGAACAAGATCGATTTTGGTTTCATTGGACCAAAGAGTTGCATACCAATATGTTACACTATCTTAGTAGACCACGCTAAAGGTTTGCAGTCTTAATTTTTGGCTAAATAAATGGTCTGACTTCATTAGTTGAGACAATTGTTTTACTTTTCCACAAAACATGAAATATTATTATTTTGTAAAGGCTTGGCCTGCCTCAATAAGCAGTTTAGACCTCATTACTGAAATAGTGTCTTTTTTTCTGACAGTGTGTCCATGTATTTGTTAATCAGGCACGTCAGTGGTCACAATTCACTCTTCCGTCAATATTGTTCTTCTCTCTGTTCTTTCTATCCCATCTCATACATCTTCTTTGCTCAGTTTGCAATTTGTTCCCCCACCCTCAATCCAGGAATTCCATACCATCTCAAGCCATTATTTAATACATCACTGAATTATTCAGCATGACCCTTTGAGGTATAATGAAACAAGATTTGTAGCACTTAATCTGTTTGTTGTTTTTAGTTTTCCAAATTCTTGAATATAATTATGCAATACCTTGTTTTTCTCTGCTACCTTTGGAATCCTGGTCATGTATTCCACACAAAACAGTGAGGAAAGATAAAAAAACGTATCATTAAAAACCAACCAATTTTAGCAATAGCCTTCCTCCGGGCTTTTTTCAGTAAACCCTGAGAAAGGCTATTGCTGAAACGCGTTGGTTTTTAAAGATAATAAGTTTAAAGTTTTTTATCTTCCACCCCACTTCAAGTGCAGCTGGATTTTTTTTTTCTCATTCATGTTTTTTTTTTTCATGCGACTTGATTGTTTAGCGAAGTATCTGCAGTTTTATTTTGTCATTCATGATTATTATCATTATTATTATTATTATTATTATTATTATTATTATTATTATCCATATCTACTGTATTTCTGGCAGAAGAGTGATGGTTTAAAGCTTGTTTGATACGTCAGACCCTTGATGACTTAGAGCCATTTAGCCAACCATGTGTTCCATACTGTCCCAGTGTAATTTACAGCTATATCTAGTCCCACCCCCCAATTCCCATAGAGATCGATTCAAATGCAGAGACATTATAGTATCACTTGTAAGAGTACCAGAAAATAAGATATCAAGAGTCGTTTGATGTTGTTGGGTCATAGACATCAGGAAGTAATGGCATGCAAAGGATATGCGACCAAATATTTAAAATGATCACTTTATTCTATATATAAATAGAATAGGGGTGCCAATAATTGTGGCACACTTGGTTTTGTTAAAAATAATTATTTCTTGATGAGGGATTTTGTTTTCTCATAATAAATTTATTTCAATTAAAAGTTGGATTCTTCTAATTTTTTCAGTGTGAGATTGAACTAAGTAACCAAACGGTGAATTTTTTATAACCCTTTTTACTCATCTTTACCAGGGGTGCCAATAATAGTGGAGGGCATTGTATCAAGATATATAGTATAAATGGTTATGATGTGAAAATTTAAACACATTAAGTTGCCATGGAGTGTCCACTGAACCAATATTCAATGTAACATTCAAAGCTTCTGCTCCTTCACAAAGTGCCAAATAATTCACAGCAACAAGCAAAGACCAACGTTCTCTTTTGGTCTGTGTGCTTTATGTAATAATCTGCACCACTGAGAGTTTCAAGTCCTGCATTTGTACATACGTGCACATGTCTCTCATCACGGAGGCCTGTTTGGGCAACACTGATAAAGTCCGTTGGTTTGTTGGCTCTTATCCAAAGATGAACCGTTTGAAGTCTGGAGAATCTGCCCAGCTGTGTAGTGGGGCAAGAACAGATGACGTACGGCAGAAAAAAAGATCATAGTAAACAGTGATTATCTATCACAATCCATCAGAAATAAACTGCTGATTTATATTTTCTGCACAACTTTCAGAGATGTTGGTACCATCTATACAGAAAAAAACTATGGAAAACGACAAGTACCTCTTGTTTTTGACAAACGATGAGCTACAAATGTATGCTAAGAGCAGGAAGTGAATACCAGGGTTGGGTTTTTGCACCTCCTGCCCCAGTCATTATACCCGCTGCAGGAAGCCAGAGAAGAACATGTCCACCAGGCCAAACACAGCCATGATGCTGTACTGTAGAAGTAGGGGACACAAGGATTCACTACCTAAGTACGAGAGAGAGAGAGAGAGAGAGAGAGAGAGAGAGAGAGAGAGAGAGAGAGAGAGAAAGAGAGAGAGAGGGAGAGAGAGAGAGAGAGAGAGAGAGAGAAAGAGAGAGAGAGAGAGAGGGAGAGAGAGAGAGAGAGAGAGAGAGAGAGAGAGAGAGAGAGAGAGAGAGAGAGAGAGAGAGTACACATGCACATGAACACAATACGAACACACACACACATACACACACATACGCACACACACACATACACACACACAACCACATGTTACGGTATTAGTGTTTATTAGTTTATTATACAAATGTATTGTTATTGTTACTTTTTTCCCACGTTGACCTTTTTCTCATCCAACAGGCTTTAGCAATACAAATGTACAATTTTGTCATGCCAGTAAAGCATATTGAATTTAATTGAGAGAGAGAATGAGAGAGAGAGAGAGAGAGAGGGAGAGAGAGAGAGAGAGAGAAAGAGAAAGAGAAAGAGAAAGAGAGAGATGCATTTGCCTGTTTATGTAAACCAGGAATGTAACAATGTCGTTAGCTTAACAAGGTTAGCCTGTAGACAGACAGATGCAACCCAGACTGTTGTGATAAGAGGCACAGTTTTACCACAGAGATAAAAAGTAACCCCCCACAAGCAATGGCCTCAGCTTGGCAAATGTTTCATACACAGTCTAGATGATCTTTTCATTGCGTTCAATCACAATTGGCTACAGATATCATGCAAAAATATCTAGAGAGAATATCTTGTTCAATTTAAAGATCACCCCAAGAGTCTTAAGTCTGTGACACTTAGAAAAGTGATGTGGTACATCCTATGACAGATATGACTCGTATAGTTTACTCATGAATGAAGTACTAATTAAGGTGATATTCAGTGCTCATGAAGGCTTTATGTCTCTCCTATGCAGGAGCTGTAGCTATAGCAAGTATTGCAACAAAAACAGAAAATTGTGAAAGCTTTGCAGCAGAGAACTGTTTATAAACATGAAAGACATTTATAAAACACTATGGGCCTCATTTATCATTCAGGCATACATTCAAATATGATCGTAAAGTGAGCGTACGGCCATTTTTAGGAAAATTTCCGGATTTATCTAAATGAACGTGGGTGTACGGTGAAATCTCAAGACAGCTCTCGAATCGTGCGTTGCTTCGCTTTTCCCAGTGGCGAGGCAGCGACATTGCATCCAATGAACAACGAGGTAAGAGTTGTTCTGCCTATAATGAAAACGAATAACTTTTGTTCAGAGCACTGCGGAGTCAACAGGTGATAAATAAAAAGGTGCTCTTTGAAAAACATAGGTTATGTGAGCTTTAAAATCCGAGTTTGACTTAAATGAGTAGCTGATCATAAAAATGGCACGTCCAAGTCATTCCATTTATGAAAATATTAATTAATGCATCTGGGCAATATTTTAAAATGCACTTGACCTACGCGTTGTGGCTATAGACGTACGTTGCTTATCCTATTGTCAAAAATAGTATCTGAATAAGTTGATTTTTAATCGCTATTGTGCAGCCTAAATGGAATGAAGCAGAAGCCGATTAGGCTACATCAGGAATAGCCTCTGTATAAGTTATTTATTGGAGATAGCTATATGAAAATAATTACGCCAGTCATGTTGTATGCAAGACGCAAAACTATTAATATTTTTTCTCTATCTGATTTATCACACATTTACGCTCAGATCAGTGATTTACACAAGTTTGATGAATCACACGTGAGAATTTCGTACGCAAGCTGGATCCGTCAAATGTACGCTATTTTTAACGACCATAAAATAAAATATTGATAAATGAGGCCCTATATGTCCAGCTTTTCACCAAGACCGTGATCAATAATTGGTTCCTGCCAAAGTAGGCTATGCAATTCATGAGCATATTGCATTTATGTCTGTTATCATGGCTCCATGACACTATATTTATTTAATTTTATGGGATGAAACTTGATGGAACGGTTGTCCTGTGGAAAGGCAATATTTAACTTATTTACAGTGGCGCAGACTTAAATTCATGTTGGCGGAATGTTGTGTTAAACATGTAATGCTGCAAATGTCTTTATGAGTGAAAAGGGATTTAATTGCAATATATGCCGCAACAACGACTACTTTATTTATTTTCTGGGAATCCAAAGTTTGTTGTCTCTCTCTCTCTCTCTCTCTCTCAAAATGGGCATTCAGTGGGTCATATGTTTGTTTGTTTTTCATCCTGGTTGTTCTTTTTACCCCCAAGGTTTTGTGGATACTGAACCCTAGTTCTTCCGCTCTATGTACAGGAGTTTTTTAAACACGCGCCTCAACTCGAACAACTCGACTGTGACGCTTCTCAGCTGGGATCTCGAGGGACAGCGGAGACACCAACAGCCTCACTATAAAGCTCAAAACTGTCCTTAGCGGATCAGAGCGCAACAGAGCGAAATGCTCTCCGCCAAACTGAGTTTCAATGCGCGTGGAGGAGCTTAAGTGAAACCCAAGCATACACAAATGACCACAAAATACATTTGTGAGTGAACCGGTCAAACTGTGTGAGGCTGGGAAAGTAAGGGGTTAGCTAAACCTCAGGAATACTTATCATTATTCAGGGGATACAAGAAGAAAAGATCAAGCGATAAATCAGAGCAACGAAGGTAAGACACTGTTTTTTAAAGCGCACTCTAAAGTCTCATAATTTGAAAATGGAAGATAAGAGAGGCTCAAAATAAATTAGAAATTTAAAAAAGTATGACAACTGAATTGCAGTGGAGATGCTACTGCACTATGGCACATATTGAAAAGGCTATTGTAATTTACAGTTGATCTCATGATACAGACGATAGAAGACGACAGACTTATAAATTATATGGTGGCCGATGGTGCATTTGGCAGGCTTTATTTTATTTTCTAAACCCTTATTATTATTTTTTTAAAAGAGGTGATGTAGTAGCCAAGCTGTGAACTAAACAAACTAAAAATGCACAAGTTGTCTTTTTACGATACGCATGTAATTTCTATTTCCAAATTGCATGTGCTAACAAATTTTGTGAGGATCACATATTTTTTATGGGTTTCACAAAATGTATCACTAGTCTACTTTTTTATGATAAAATTTCAACTTTTTTAACTTTATTAATTGCACTACATAATACGCTAATCACATTCCTTTCTATAAGTTGTCTTACATTCAGGAAAAACAAACTAAAAATATTTGAGGATTAATCAATAAAATAAGATTATTATTATTATTTCAAGATAGTCCTTCGTGCAATTCAATACAAATGGATATTCACCGCATCTTTAAAATCATTAATAGACTATTTAGTTTGTGCTTGTCATGGCTAATACTGCTTACGGAAGAGACAGAGAGCAAACTTTTTTTAAATTTCAAAATTCAAAAAACGAAACCAAAATTTTCTGCCACCATATTTACAGTTTATAAGCTGCATATGAACTGCAAATATCCACCCATACTAAAAAATAAAGAAATTAGGGTTAAATCCCGTGCTAAGATGTACCTGAGTAGACTGCTGTATAAGATAACAATGTGAGATATTAAACAATGTGAGACAAAAATATTACAACAAAAATATTTTCATTTGAAATGTAAAGATTAACAGTTGGGTACAACTATTAGAACATTTTGACTCCTGGAACACAATGATAATGCTGTTTTATGTTGACTTTTAGTGCAGTCTGGTTTTGAACCCAGGTTTATTGAATTGGAACATTCTTCTATTGATCCGTATCATTAGGCTGTTATATCACAAGGTGTAATGATTAACATATTATTTTGTATTTCTGATTATCGTGCAAACTACTAAAATTTTGTCTCTGAGTGTTGTGGCTTATGGCCAAAACATAAGACACCAGAGTCACAGATTTCACAGTCGCTGAAGATCTGTTTATTCTGTCAAAGCTGCATGAGTTTTCACAGAGCCATTTAGATTGAACACATAATGTGAAACAAAAAACTACCAGATGGACTTGTCTTAGTTTAGAATGCATCTTTGGCATCTGGTGTGTCTATATACATTGTTACAGCTCCAAATTGCACAGTTTTGAAAAATAAGAAAATGACGTTTTACAGTTCCTTAACCCTATGGTTTGGGAGTTTTTGTTATTTTCAATAAGCCTTGCTGCAAAGGCGCCATGGTTTTATAGATTATTTGTTAGTCTTTTAAGTTAAAGTTAAAGGAGATTTAAAGTCTCAATCCCTGTCTCCCAGAAAACAACCGAGAGGCAGCCATTATTAATCATACCATTAATGTATAAATTAGATGATGTTTGGAATGTGAAATGCGTCTAGTCTGCGTTAGAAGAAAGTCAGTTGTATTAGTTGCAGCTTGTTCACTCAAGCAGTGCAGAACCATGAAATTAAGACTTTCCAGCCTCCCTATTTCAAGATAAGAAAAAAAGAATGAGGCTTTACTCACCAAAGTGTCTGAGAAAACTAAATGATGAAGTAGATTGTGGTTTTGAGCAGGACTAGAACTGTTCAGTGGTCTAATGATGTCAGACTGAATTAAAGTTCATAACATTGTTCATAGAACAGAACTTTCCCCAGCAGCCTCGCTGTAGTATCGTCATTTCTCAGATGATTGCAAGCAGTGTTGATTCATCCAGTTTAATGTTCAACTCTTTCAGACTCTTACTTTTACTGTAGAAACCTGTGTTTTTTAGTGGCCACACATCAAACACTGAGGCAACTAAAACTCTCTGTGGTAAACAGAGGATTGTAAAGTCAGGTACAATAATCCATACCATACCATACCCAGAGCTTGTTCAAAGCCCTCTGTGTCATGATGTTATCTGTGTCCAGCACAATCTGCCCTCTCGGGATTAAGAGTGGTCCCTCTTCACACTGCTGTCCCATAAACCTACGCTCCATAAAAGGCAGCCCCAGTAAAATGGCAAGGCAGGAAAAAGCATTTTTTCATGTGATGTGAAGGGGGGTTTGCAAGCTGGCTGGATCCAAATTAATCTACAGTCTACACCCCAAAGGAAAGGTCCTTTTTATTTAAAGTTTTAAATATATATATATGTACATTTTTAAATTGATAAAACTTTATAACCTTTCACAAAGTGACAACCACTTTAGTGTATTTTATTTAGCGTAATAAAACGTGCTATGAATACATCCAACAAAAGAAAATACACAACATTCAGCTTGTAGTGATATCAGACTGGACAGACGCTTAAAAGGGATCATTCCGTTGTGACACATTAACTTGAAGTTGCCTTCAATCGGGACTCAGGACAGAGAGCCGTTTGTTAGACTCAGTATCTCATGACTGAAGAGCTCCCCGGCACTACGCGGCCCGACCGACAGTGTAGTCTGATTGTTTAAAACAATTTGCTCCCCTGGGTCACTTTGCTTTGAAGACGATAGGTCCCATTTTAGGACATCTCCACCCCCTGCTGAACTTGTCCCCAGCCAGTAATGCTCAGACTGCTCAAACAATAGCAAAATTGAAGGGGAACGGCACAGTTTTCCTCAGGCTATGTGAGGATTGCTTGATGAATCGACAAATGATGTCACACCTGCTCAGACCCCGCAGGGCTGCTGTTGTCTCCCATGATGCAGATGGCTCCAGCACACAGGAGGCCTGTGTTCTGCCCATGTCCCAATTATTAAACTTTAGTTGGGCACTGACCTCCACAGCGGTAGGCCAGAGACCTAGGTCAGTGTGACAAATGAACTGCTTCCCTGGCATGTGTCCCCAACGCTGACCCCTATTGTGCATTCATTTATACTGAAATGAACAGGAACAAATTAGCCCTATGTGAACTTTATGTTTGATGTTCATTTAGCATCCTTTGCACCGAGGTTCTCACACTGAGATGTAATTGCCTGACTTATCAATGCTATTAGGTAATTAGGCCACCGTTGTACGACACAACAAAACGGAATTTAAAAATAAAGCTTTATAAATAAAACTATATCAAATAAAGTTGAGAAAATGATTGGACAAAGAGTAATGACACAGATCAGGTAAAAACTGAAATGCGGTTTGGTATTTAAAACAAAAGTGCCCTGAAAAAGCAGTTTTGAACCAGAAGTGGCATTAGCTCTGCTTCATCATTTCAGTTTATAGAGACCTGTATGTCCATTTTCCTTTGCTCTGTTAATCAAAGTAAACCTCTCCTCAAAACTCAAGCCTCATGCAATCGCACCCCCCCCCCCCACCAACACACGTCAAATCTGAACTCACCCATCACTGGTTACATTGTAAGTATGTTGTGATATTTGACCCTATCCAGAACAAAATTTATGTATTTTTGAATTTTTGGGGAGAGGATATTTATTTATACTTTCTATAATATTCTATTAATATTTATACGTGGGATGTAATAATGCCTAGCAGAAATCCACATCAATATTCCTGGGAAAAGGCCTTAAAAATCATTATATTCTACTGAACAATCGAACAAAGATCCCTTATGTGGACTATCGTACTCACGTGCTTACTTTGCACATTCCCAATTTCATGTTGAAACTACAAATCCGAGTGGGACTGTGAAGGAAAAGATTGCAGCATGTTCAAATCGACTTTTTTCCACTGTACAACTTCCAACAGAAGACTCCTGTTATTGCATAATTTCTGGATTTCAATTGCGCATAACTGGAAGCCCAGATGTTGAGGGTTCACATTTGAGTTTTCGACTCTGTGCTACCGACTACGGTCTGAAATAATGTTTGCATTTTATTAGGCAGGCAGTTTTTTGTTAGAAATGTGTTATCTAATTATTTATCTAGCTCTCCAATTATACATCCTTTGCATAGATCATGGGTAGAAGTTGGCAATGTATGCACAATATGTTAATAATGTAGTCTGAAAACAGCAAAATTAAATGAAATAACATCTTAAAATATTTATAAAGATGGAAATAGGACATGATTATTGACTGCCACCAAGCTTTTTGGAAATCAACATATTTTGCAATGCTCTTTTTGACTGTACAATGACTGAACCTCAAACACGAAGCTTTATGTTTTGAGTGATGAGTAGTTTCATTTGGAGGAAGTTCAGAGAGCGGGAAGCTGGGGTACCCATTAGCCCCCTAGAGTGTGAGGGTGGAGAAAGAGGAAAAGGGTGTAGAATCAGTGCAGTGGAAGCCAGAAACACCACAGAGAAAAAAGACACATCAGATAGACACTAAACGCAGTGGGCCTGGCAGCCAGGTGGCTGCTGATAGTATTGTTTTTACACATTTTTTGATAGAATGGGCAAGACACAGTTTACCAGTGGACCAATTGTGTTGGTCCTGATAAGCGGGAAAAAGCGATCTTGTGATGTTTTTAAATCATATGAAATGGCGATCTGTCTGTACTGTCCTGCGCCTCCCTGCTCCCCATACCAAAAAAAACATTCTAATCCGACGCATTATGCCGAAGGCCTAGATGTCCACAGAGTTTGGGCTTCAGCTGCAGTGAATGCGTCAGCGATCAGCTCGGTGGTCAGCTATTGAATTCAAAGCAAAGGGCGAGCATGTGACCGCTGATAACTCTCCAAAGAGAGCCTTGGGAAGACAAACAATGTCTATCTCATGACCGTCGCCATGAGAGTAATCCATTAACACGCCCAATCCCTACAGGCAGACTAGCATGTACCCGACATGGAAGAGCAAAGGGGAGATTATATGGAAAATCAAACTCTTCAAACTAATAGCACGTGAGAGTAATATTTACAGTCTGTTAATGCTTAAAGACAGGACAATCAGTAACACTTTGATTCTCTTTCTGCAGAGCAGTTACACTATATAATCTGCATTTGTGTCGCTGTAAGTACGGGCAAGTGGAATCCTATATTAACCCAATATTGAAAGGACTGCAGTGAAATCTGATTTAGTTATTGAGTTTGAGTTAGTTATTGAGTTAGTTTGATTATGAATAATTCACCAAAATTACCTCATTTGACTTCTCCCAGTTAGTACAGCTCGACATGGAAAGACAGATTAGAATAATGAAATAACAAATTTATTATTAAATTATTATTTATTATTTGTTCAATACTAAATCAAGACATAACTAATGCTAATAAATCATATAATAAAAAATATTATTATTATTATCATTATTATATATTGACCAATCTCAAGGCGCTACAAAGTAAATAAATATAAAAACTAAAAACTAAAAATTAACAAATATTATGATATAAAAAAAACTTTCTCTTACTTGATTTTTTTTTTTTTAGTCACAGGCAAATATCCGGACCAAAAGGAATATTTTAATGCAGTACCATGCAGAATCAAAATAGTGCTCTTGCAAAATAGATTTTGTAATCACTGCTTGAGACTTTGTAGTGAAAAATATGTGAACGCTTTGGAACTATGTTGTAGGTTTCTATAAGCTGTGACTCTCAATGAATCATATTTAAATAGGCTAAACAAATGCTATGAAGGATGTAGCTGTTAACACTGTACATTCTACATCAACATAGATTTTCATGCAGATAATTATTTATATAAACCTATCATGAGAATGTGAAATAAACAGAACATTTAACATTTAACCATCCAATTTTGTTTGACCAGTTTCCCGTATAACCTACAGCCCTAAAACCGTCCAGGGTCAACGGGCTGTTGTTAATATTTTTTAAATATACTATTGGCTAATCTGCCATTTTCTACTATATTCAAGAAATATTAATATTTCATTACATGGAATATGAATGACAAGCTGACTAACTTTGCATCTCTTCTTAAGTGAAAGCCTATATAAAATGATTTTGCAGTTTAAGTCATGTGTTCAGCTCACAACTATTCTCAATGAAGAGCCATGATCTCTTTCATGGTTCTGCAGTGTAGGTGTGGCGGAGCCTGTGAGCGGAGCGGAGCGTGTTGAAACTCCACTCTCACACTTCAAGACGCTTTGCTCACATGCTCTGCTTTCAGGTGCACCAGATTCCACTTGGGCCAGCGCTGCAAAGGGATTGACAAAAGGGGCCAGCTGGGCCCTTTATCATGCCATAGCTAGGATATATGATGATAGGTCTATCCATTTGTGGCAACCAATTCAGTGGTCAGGCAAGGGTGTAAATTTGGGGTGCACAGATTAAGTAATTTGAGGGTGCCAAAGTACCTGATAGTTTCTGGCGAGGCCTAGAAAGATTATTCGCAGTGAGGGCAAAGTTGCAAAGTTTTTGAAGGATTAAAGCTGAACCTGATGAGGTGTTTTATGTTTTGGCCCCAGGTTCCCCATGTGGAAACCTACGGCCTGAATTGATGATTGGCAGATTGAAAAGGACACGCACACTCATGTGCTGTATATTGACTAAAATCCCACCTCTTCAATCTGAATCTTAGGCTCATCAAACCAGCCTTGCTTCTCTCCCCTCTGTTAGATTCACTGACCTTCAACCACCTGCTTCCTGCCATTTTCTGTAATTAGTGCTACAGCTCTTTGGCTGTGAGCTTGTGTTAATATTTGACTTTGAGCAATACATTGATAGATAAATGTAAATGTTCCGTGCCAGTAAAAGAGTGCACCAGCTGTGTAAAATGCTGAGTAAGACCATGTTGCTGCATTGCTTTGTCTACAGGTCCATAAGAAGTGACGGTGGGTAGATCTTCCCCTCCTTGGTTGTGTGCAGAATGAAGTCTCTGGTGCTGCTGGCCCTGGTCCTGCTCCTTGCCACCTGTGCAGGGGCCACACGCTTCGCTCGTGACACCACCGAGAGGGGCCCCCAGGAGGGGCCCGTCAGAACAGTCGCCCCAGCAGGGAACAGCTCCTCCCCCGAGGGCCTCCCGACCAAACTGGCCCCGCCCCGGGGCCCCTTCCCGCCCATGTGCGTCAAGCAGCCCGAGATCAAGAACGCCTTCAAGTACATCAACACGGTGGTGTCCTGCCTGATATTCGTGGTGGGCATCATCGGCAACTCCACCCTGCTGCGCATCATCTACAAGAACAAGTGCATGAGGAACAGCCCCAACGTGCTCATAGCCAGCCTGGCCCTTGGGGACCTGCTGTACATACTCATCGCCATACCCATCACTGTTTTCAAAGTGAGACCACGTGTCTGGCTGAGCTGGGGGCAGAGTGAATGGACATGGCGAGAAACCCTTGCCCTGCCAGTCTCTCCTCACCCTGAAGCCAAATATTCTGTTGACTTTTTAAACGTATTTCAGTCTGGCAAATGCCTTAGGGCCTGATTTACTAAGACCTTTAGCATGTGCAAAACCTTTTAGCACACACAAAAACAATAACATGAGAAATTATAGGTAATGGTATTTGTTTTGCACCAATCATTGGTTGTGTTATTAGTTTTGCATGTGCTAAACGTTTTTGCAAAAAGGTCTTTTGTAAATCGTTTGCTAAAAGTTTTAGTAAATCCGGCCCTCTGTAGTTCGCCTATAAAAGTTCCAGAAAATTGAAAACACTTTTGATGAGTTCTAATGAAAGGCACATGCATGCTTTTTTGGCCTGGGACACCTGACAGGTCAAACCCTTCAGAGTGCCAAAGCCAGAGGCAGTGTTTCAACCTCTGGCTGCTGTCAGGTTGATGGACCTGCTGACTGTTTGATTGAGTGGATGCCTGATCTCCAGACTTTGTGCTCTGCGGCTCAGTCCAATAGGGTCTCTTGCTGAGAAACAGAATGGGCCCTCCTCTCCCCTCAGAATGGGCCCTCCACCTGCCCTCCTCTCCCCTCTAGTCGCAGAAGTTGTGATAGGGCTGTCTATATGCTGCTGATGCCCTGTGTGGTATGCCAGTTACAGTGCAGTCTGACCTATAGCCCTATATCTGCACAACACATGAGCAGGCATAGCAAACATTCACATTCTCGTCTCATTTCATGAGCTGGCATGCTTAATCTCACTAAAAATGGTCATAAAGGGGTTCATTCGAGTGAATGGACAAGATGGTGGACAGCATAGCTCATGTTCACTGAAGCACTGCAACAAAAACAAGTCTTTTAAGTGATTATTTTAATGAAAGAGCATCTGTCCAGTGTCTGTGTCCAAGCCGCTGTGGGGAATCCCCCCATATCCTGCTGCACACTGTCCCTCCACTGTCTGAACACCCCCCCCCCCACACACACCCACCATCCCTCTTCCCAGAGCCAACCGAGCTCCCAATGACAACCACAGGCATCTGAATTAAATTCTATATGATTCTATAAGCCTGGCAGGCACTTGTATGTAACTTGAGAAGAAGAACAATGAGACTAATACAACAGGAAACAGACCATGTCTTTGACCAAATGACCAGATGTTTCTTCTTTGCTGAACACATAAATGCAGAATCCTGCAGAGATGTACTGGCGTATGCTGTGCGCTTACATTAATTGCTTAAATACCTACGTGTTTATTTGTATATTTATTTGCTTGTTGACAGACTCTAATTTTCTGGTCACTGACAAGATTAGAAACTACATTTCAAAATCATTATCCATTATTGAATAATTTCCTCTGAAGGGATTTGGCTTAGACTCCAGGTGGCTTTAATAATAATAATACACTTTATTTGTATAGCACCTTTCATACATACAATGCAGCCCAAAGTGCTACACAACAATAAAAACAAAATGCAGAACAAGAGCAATATAAAATAGGGCAGAAAATAAAATAACAGACACATGACATCAGATAAAAATATGAGACAAGCATAATATGTGCTCTTTAGCCCCTTAGCCTTTCTGTGGGTGTTTTTTTAAATACTTTTGCCTGCTAGCAATCGCTGCAGGACTTTTGCCTCTCCTGAAAGGTTTTGTGCCTTCTTTTTATTAAGAACTTTTCCTATACTATATTTTGCTTCTCAGCAACCGCTAGAGGACTGCCTTTTCCTTGAGGTTTTTTGCCTCTTTTAATAGAGGACTTCACCTTGGCTATGCAAAAATGACTTCCTGCCACCTGTATAGAGGTGCAAGTGCTCAACAGACAACAAGCAACAATTCATAAAATAACACGCATGTAGAATGAAAAAACTAAAACGAAATAATAATCAAGTGGGTAAAAACTTTCAACTAAAAATAGAAACGAAAAATACAGATAGATAAATTAAATAAAACAATAAACAAAGTTAAGAACATTAGAACCTAAGAACCTAATTAAAAGCCAGCTTAAAAAGATAGGTTTTTAGTTTATTCTTAAAAGTAGCAACTGAGCTCGCCATTTTTATATCTAGTGGGAGGGTGTTCCATAGTTTTTGTGCATAAAAACAGAAAGCCGCCTCACCAGAGCTTTTGTGTAAAACTTTTGGAACATTAAGTAAGGCGGCGGTGGAAGACCTGAGGGTTCGGGTGGAGACATAGTGGGATAAACATTGATGTACGGGTGGCCACTAGCCAGTGAAGAGTTCTGGAGTAATATGATATTTTCTATTAGTTTTGGTTAAAATTCTTGCTGCAGTATTCTGTATCAATTGTAGTTTTTTGATAGATTTTTCTGGTAGCCCGGTAGTCCAGTCGGCTAGTAATAAAAGCATGTATAAGCATTTCAGCATCTTTCTGATTTAGAAACGGTCTTACTTTGGCTATGTTCCTTAGGTTCCTTAAGGCTGTCTTAGTTACTTTGTTAAAATGAGTTAAAACTTAGATCAGAGTCTAGAATCACACCCAGATTCCTAACCTCAGATTTGCTCTGTTTCGCCAGACAGCCTAGTTCTGAGTAAAATCTCAGTTTTATTTTCATTTAATTTTAAAATGTTTTTTCTCATCCAGTCATTGATGCTACTGAGGCATGCAGTTAGCGTACTCAGGCCGTTTGGATTTTCAGAAGAAACAGAGACACACAGTTGTGTATCGTCGGTATAACAGTGGTAATTGACATTGTGATTCTTTATGATAATGCCTAGCGGGAGCATATGAAGTGAAAATAAAATGGGACCTAGAATGCTTCTTTGGGCAATGCCATAATCAATGTTGACTGTCTGAAACATGGTCACCCAGCTGGATAAAGAACTGCGTCTCAGTTATATAAGAGCGGAATCAATCAAGGACACTGCCAGAGAGACTGGCCCAATTTTCAAGTCGGTCAATTAAAATGCTATGATCAATTGCATCAAAAGCAGCGCTAAGACCTAAGAGGAGGAGAACAGCCACATTATTTGAATCAACAGTCATTCTCAGGTCATTAACAACTTTTAAAAGAGCCGTCTCAGTGCTATGGTTGGCGCGAAAGCCTGACTGGAATTTTTCAAAAATATTATTCTCATTCAGGTGACAGTTAAGTTGGCTAAAAACAATCTTTTCCAACACTTTACCCAGGAAGGGGAGGTTCGAAATCGGTCAATAATTATGAAGAATAGACATGTCCAAGTTTGATTGCTTAAGTAGGGGTTTTACCATAGCTGTCTTGAAGGCTCTGGGGAAAATACCTGATTGTAGTGAAGAGTTAAGGATCCTATTTGTGTCCAGGGAGATTCTTAGACAAGCTGTCTATCTGCCATCTCCAGATTTTTTAAGCAAAAACAGATAATTTGTTCATCATTACCTATGTATTTGCTCTTATGCAAATGCTATTAACCGTAGAACCAAAGAATTGATTAAGATCTTGGGTGTACACCCTTTGATCCATAAGCTTGTCTCTTCTGCCTCCTAGCTACTGGCAGGAGACTGGCCGTTCGGGGTCCATGTTTGTAAGCTGATGCCCTTCGTCCAGAAGACTTCAGTGGGCATCACTGTGCTGAGCCTGTGCGCCCTAAGTATTGACCGGTAAGGAAATACTCAAACCATCATTATCATTGTCATCATCACACCTGACAGAACTGACATGTCATCGATAGCCTATGACACCAAATATGTGGTTGTATGTGGTGGAGGTACATTTAGCAAATGGATTACATCATATCAGAATCAATATGGCAGACAGATTCACGGTATTAATATGCCGAAACAGAAAACATGAACCACCTAAAATATTATTTTTTAAGCAGTCAGAACAATTAAAGAGTATACGCACTATGAAGACAAAAAAAGACAACATTCCAGTGCTCCACTGAGATCAATTTAAATCAGATTTTATACCATTGATATTGAGTCCTACACTATTGGCTATATACCCTCATGGCTATTTATCGCAAATATTACCATAGTAAAATGCTGGGTAGGGCGTATGTTAGGTGCAGTAGAGTGCTGACCTGCCCCTCTCTGATTGCAGGTACCATGCGGTGACATCATGGAGCCGGGTGAAAGGCATAGGCATTCCACTGTGGAAGACTGTGGAGGTGATCCTCATCTGGCTGGCTGCCGTGGTGCTGGCCGTGCCTGAGGCCCTGGCATTCGATATGCTGGAGATGCAGTACCGCGGGAGCAAGTTGCGCGTATGCCTACTGCATCCTCAACAGAACACGCCCTTCATGAAGGTAGGGCCTGAAACCAACCTAATGCAGTCACACACATGTACACACACAGACTCTCACATCTACATTTATGCACATGCTTACTTAAGTTATATTCATATAAATACATCGCAGAGCAACAACGAGCTTCTGGATTAAATTGCATAAAGGTTTACATTACAGGCATTTAGCAGACGCTCTTGTCCAGAGCGGCTTAAACAGCTTTTTGCATTTTTCCACAGATGGATATGTCCTGAAGCTATTCAGGTTAAGTACCTTGCTAAAGGGTACAACGGCAGTGTCTTATTTAGAAATTGAACCTACAACCTTTTGGTTGCAAGGGTAACTTTGATTAACCATTATACTACACTGCCAGACAAAACAGGACCAGATTTGTATTTTTTAAAACATTTTGTTGCACTCCATTTGTTGCGTATCAGAGGGAAGGAAAATTCTAACATTCTTGCCAACATTACTTTATTTGGATAATAAACTAATTATATAACTCCATGAACCTGGAGAGCCACAGTCAGATGGACAGAGGTAGCCTAAGACCTGCAGTCTCATTACTGCATCATCAGGGAAAAGCCCAGACAGGCACCTCCTCTCCTGAGGAACATCAAATCAAATCAATATTTATTTATATAGCGCATTTCACAACTAGTTGTCACAATGCGCTTCACAGAAAAACCCAGCCTAAACCCCCACAAGAGCAAGCCAGAGGCAACAGTGGCAAGGAAAAACTCCCTGAGGTAACTAGGAAGAAACCTTGGGAGGAACCAGACTCAAGGGGGGAACCCATCCTCCTCTGGTCGGCTCAGGGTCTAGATCTTAATGACCAGCATGGTCAAAACTGCCAATGTCCATGAAAATTGCAGCAGAAAATGGCAAAATCATCAGAAATTGCAGCAGCCAGATGACAGATGTGGCGGCAGTGATGGTGGGGAACCGGGTGCCGATGGCGGCAGGAGCAGCTGGCAGCGGTGGTGAGGAGGGAGGGGCAAGTGGCGACGGACAGGAAGCTGGATAGCAACTCTTGTGATGCGGTGCATGAGCCCCGCCGGCAGAATGTAGAAAAAGAAAGAGAGAGAACAGTTAGCGAAAGTGTAATAGAGCAGGCAGCAGGAACACCAACGGGGGGGGGGTTGGACAAGTACCCCCGCCAGGAGTAATTTATGGCTGCATAGCTTTTCTCACCCCCTCTTCCTGACTGGCGCTAAACCTGAGTACTTAAAAAACCTATAGGAGACGCTTTATTAAGTGCAACATATTCACCAGGTCTTAGCCAAGTTTCAGTCAGACACAGTACCTTGAGATTATGATCTGTGATCAATTCATGTACAAAAATTACTTTAGGAGCAAGAGATCGAACATTCTGTAGTCCAATTTTTAGGAGTGATTTACACCAGCTGCTAGCAGCAAAATGGTTTAATTTTAGAGTAACAAGATTATCAGTGTTAATACCACGGTTTGCTTTACGTTTAGCATAGATGCGTGGGGCAGACACAGTCTCAATATAATAAATATTAGTTTCTAGCTCAGTTATGTTAGATAATGGGGCGCTGGGATGAGTGCCATTGCTAATTACTAGCTCTAAAACGCACCTTGCAGACAACGGCGTTAGGCCGTGTGTCTGAGTCACAGGCATTTGGAAACACACAGGCTCCGATGTAGGATCAGAGACCTGCTGACTGGCTGGTGCCCTGATACGGTGTCAGGATCTGGCCTTACTAAGACTAGCATCTATGTTTTTTGCTAGGACAAGAGCACCTCTCCAGCTCGGGTGGAGTCCGTCTCTCTTCAGTAGGCCAGGCATTCTCCAGAAATCAGGCCAATTATTGACGAACCCTATGCCACTAGTTGAGCACCACTCAGACAGCCAGTGATTTAGAGACGTAAGTCTACTGTAGACCTCATCACTCCTACGAACTGGAAGCGGGCCAGAGAATATTACTCCCCGACACATATTTTTAGCCACTGCGCACACCGAAACAAAGTTATTTTTGGTGACCTCCGATTGCCTCAATCGGACGTCATTTGTGCCGACATGAATGACAATTCTAGAGTATTTACGTTTACTTTTAGCCAGCACTCTCAAACTAGGCTGAACATTGGTAGCTCTGGCACCAGGCATACACTGCACTATGGTCGCTGTTGTCGCTAAACTCATGTTTCTCAGAATACTATCTCCTATGATCAGGGCTTTCTCAGTAGGTGTGTTACTGAGTGGAGAATATCGGTTTGAAACGTGAGTAGGGTGGTACTCGGCGGCTCTAAGCCGACAGCTATGTTTCCTTTGCACCGTGACAAAATCGTCCCGCAGTGAGGACTCTGACGGGGGAGAGATACTAGTATCTAAACTGGCATCCGGCTCAGGTAAAAGGGAGTCAAGCATATTCTCACTATCCTGGATCTAATATAACGTCCGGATGCGGGCCTCTAGCTCAGCTATTTTCCGTGCCAATTTTGAATTAAGCTCACACTTTGCACATATACCATTACTGGTAAAATTGGCAACAGAACTAAGGCTAAACATGAAACACTTGGTGTGGAAGCCATAATGTGCGCTTACCGTATTTATTCTTGGTTGTTGTTAGATGTTCTGGGTCTGGATGTGATCAACTTCAGAGTGGTAGTCACAAAAAAGTGGGGGGGAAAAAAGTAGTCGTTGAAAAATCTAAAATAGTTGAGTTGAAAAAGCGACGCAAACGCGCCTTCAGTTCAAGTTCAAACAGGAAACAGGAAAATGTCATGCCAGCCGCCACTGCCTCCCACTGAGCTGCACTGTTATTGTGTGGAAGGAGCTCACTTTGTGTGCAGCTGACAATGGCCTGATGCCATAACTAAAGTCACAATTTAAGCTATGTAACATGTAGGGTAGCAGTGTGAGGTAGTGGCCAAGGGAGTGGATTGTAGATTCAAATGTCCACTACTATTACTATACTGTTCTGCACCCATGTTGTGCAGTGTATTATAATGTATTATATCTGACAGAGGTCACCAAGTGAAGATAATAATAATATAAGATGGTAGTTTATAAAGAAATAATATAAATATTAAATTTCTGAGTATCTGCCCTGTCTTGAAGCCCTCAGTGTACTGAAAAACACAAGAAACACCCTGTCAGGAAATTGAATTAACATCCAAGCCTTCTTGATCTGCCAATCCACTTGAAAATCTTACTGTAAAAGGTCCTCTTTTGGATATTATAAGTTTGATACCTGGATAATCATTATTGCGACCCTTTTCTTAACTTGTACTGTACATTTTGATCATCTTCAGAAAACCACACTTAAGAGAGACATCCCAGTAGACATCCCTGCAGTGATGTACATGGGTATACAGCTTTGTTTCTCTTCACAGTTTTACCAGGATGTTAAGGACTGGTGGCTGTTCGGCTTCTACTTCTGCCTGCCGCTGGCGTGCACAGGCATCTTCTACACCCTGATGTCCTGCGAGATGCTGAGCCGTAAGAACGGGATGCGCATTGCCCTCAATGACCACATGAAGCAGGTACCCACTGTTGCTCTCATGTTCAAAATGCACAGGGGCCAGTCCACCTAAAAGGCACACATGTTGTCACTCATGTACTAAAAAGCTATAGCGTTTTTGAGGGGTCAGGATAGAGGTCATTGGTGCTTACTGTCAAAATTCCAATGGAAAGGAGGGCCGACTCTCAACTTTGAAGTCTTCTGAGGAGACTTTTTTTTTAAATAAGCCATTGTCCCCGTGATAAACCCTCACAGTATTCGGCATATTTTTTATATCAGAGGAAGCCACATCCCGGATACGGAATTTTCCTTTATCTGTTCGACTTGGGCCCCAACTCCGGCAATGGTTTCTTTTCCATCCAGTATTTCCAAGGCATCATTGTCTTAATCAACTGAACGTCTTTTCATCCCATTCCAGCCGCGTTTTGGCTTCCAGTCAGTTCCTCATTTCACAATGGTTTAGTTATGATGCACATGATGTGTGCGCGCGTGCACACACACGCTCACACACACACACACACACACAAAAACCTCTTTGGAAGACCAACCAGAACTTCAACAGTATTTTCTTCCTCAGTGGGTTTTTTTTTTGCATTGATAATAGGTTGAAACAGAGAACTGAGCTTTCAGCCTCTGGTACTGCAATCAATCCCATAAGCAAATAAGAAAGCCCCAAAACAAATATCTAGCAAGGTCAATATAAACAGACTGAAGAAATGTGGTTTTAGTCAGGACAAAACATTGACTCTGGATTACCATTATAGCACAACTGGGTCTTTAATAGTGGGCTGGACTGCATTCTTTGGTCATTGATAAGAATCCATACCAGAATCTCAGAAAATGATCTTTCCAAATTGCCCATGTCTTAAAATATAGTACTCAGTCAGTGATTTACTACTTTCCAGGGTGAAGCTATAATTGGATAAGACTTGGCTTTTACTTGGCCAGAATAGTTCTAGAATATTATAAATAAAAAAACCCAGACAAATTGTTTGGTTGTGCATATCAAGAGCCCCGCAAGGGCCAGTGAATTGCTATGTGCTTGGTGCATCCAGCCAAACAGTGTCCCCTGGAATGACTTTTTTAAAGCAGGTTGTTTATATTATCCTGAACTTGTAGACTCGATGCAGCAGAGACTGGCCACTTCATGTGCTCTGTGATAGAGTCAGCGCTGCTGCGTGCACTTTTTAAATGTGTTATGTTGAACATACGCATCATTCAAAATCTTTTGAATAAAATATTTAGATTAAAGTGGGTCTTTAAGATATTAAAATCCAGACGAGGATAAAAAAAAGAACATGCCAGAGGTTATGCCATGAAGTTTGCCTCAGCGTGGACTGGGGTGGGGGGGGGGGTTCAGGTCATTTATTGTTTTACTTCACATTGTGTCCCACTGTCCCTTTCACCAGCGCAGAGAAGTGGCCAAAACGGTCTTCTGCCTGGTGGTGATCTTCGCTCTCTGTTGGCTACCTCTGCACCTCAGCCGCATCCTGAAAAAGACCATCTACAACCAGAACGACCCTAACCGATGTGAACTCCTCAGGTAAGTACCTCCCCTTCTGCATCTATCTATGTGCATCTATCTTAGAGGGCATTTTTGGTTGATTCAGGGAATTTCTTTGGCCAGTATTGGATTTGTGTATATATATATATATATATATATACGGTATATATATATCTTTTTACAGATGTGTGCTATATCTGCAACAAGTTATTTTAAAGGGCCATAAAAAGTATTTTTATTTAGTGCTAAATAGTTTTAAATACAGATTTATCTTCCATAAATTGTCATGGTTTCTCAGCCTGCTCTTCTGTTGTTGGCCACTTCCCTTGTTGCGTCTCTTTCTTTTATCCGTTCCGTGTTTTGGTTTTCCTTCCTGCTCAGTGTTTTCACCTGTGCCGCATTCCCTGTCATTATTTAAACCTTGCGTTGTCTTTGTTTGACGCTTACATATTTCCATTGATTTGACAAGAAAAGCCGGTAAAATTTACGGTATAGGACTGACAGTTTGTTACGACCGTTTGACTTAAACTTGTTATCGTTGCACGGGACTTGTTTCAGGTGTCATAGAGTTAGCTAGATACTTAGCCTTATTACTCTCTACCCTGTGTTTGTCCCTTTGCATAACCTCTCTGTCTCCCTGTCCTAGACAGACCTGTCTCGCCGTTTTGTTTTCTTTTTGTGTTTTGCGGCTCGCTTTTTGTGAGCTTGAGGTCTTTCTTTGTATTGTCTTGTCTTCGCCCTAAACGGGTCGCTTTCAGTTTGGTAGCGCCCCCCCGCTTTTGTGGTGTTCAGTTTTGAGCACTTAAGAATCCCTTTAAGAATCCCCACTGTCGCGTTTGGTCTTTCATTCTGTACGCTACCCCTGACATAAATAGCTTAAAATTAAGTAAAGGCTCCAATTAGGTAACATTAAAAAACAAATTGTAGCACTGATAATTTGTCAGGGAACAGTCCAGAGAATGTTACATAATTGTTACACCCCAAATAAATCATACAAGACTTGATATGAAGCAGGCTGGATTTAGGGAAAGCCATGCAGATTATGTGCGGAGCAGCGTTGCAGTCAATGCACTTTGAAGCACACGGCCTGGGAACAATCATTCATCGACCCCCTGTTAACCTTTCTCTCTGTTTTCTCTCCTTCCCAGTTTTCTGCTGGTTATGGATTACATTGGCATCAACATGGCCTCCCTTAACTCCTGCATCAACCCTGTGGCACTCTACTTTGTCAGTCAGAAGTTCAAGAACTGCTTCAAGGTGAGACAAGGGGGAAGAGACTTTGACTAACTATTGGTGTGGCAGCCATTATTGGAGAGGTCAAGAATACATCCAAATATTTGAAATCTATTAAAGCAATGTACAATTTCAGGATTTTTATGCCACTACTAAAATGGCAACCCATAAAGAGGATGTTGTCCTTCACTGTCAGTATCGATGATTTTAAATTTGTACAGAATCGGCAAGAATTGTGACCAATAATGCAGATAGATTAAGTATAATTATCAGAAGTATCTTCGTCTTTATCATCTTTATCTATTGCAATAATTTGCGTATAGATCCAACATGTCATTTAGGACAAAAATCCAGTGGACTTACACTATTATTTTGGGCTCTCTTCTCTAGTCTTGTCTGTGCTGCTGGTGCCAAAGAAAATCGAGGGACCTTTCTCCAATGGATGAGAGGGGTTCCGGGGTACGCTGGAAGGGGTACTGCCGTGAGAACGGCCTGGACTGGACCAGTTCCCGGTCGAGCCAGAAGTTCAGCTCCTCTTAAGGGCCCAGCACTCCTGGGGGCTGGACGGAGACGCAGCCAGGCCACCTCTGGCCGAGTTCTGGGGCTCAGCCCTCACTCACTGGGACTCCCTCTGTGATGAGGGGACTCCCATCAAGCCAAATGTGTTGCAGCCACCCTGGACTGTCCTCATGGGGAATGAAGGCACAGCAAGTGGAGCCACCGTTTAAAACTGTATAAATGTACTTACTCCCCCAAGCCAAGGCTTATACTAGTACTCCTGTGGCACAGTATGACTTTGAGAGTGTTTGTTTCCTTTCCCTCACCAGTTAAGTGCTTATGCAAACAGTGACAATGACACACACACACTTACACATACTTATGGAAAATGAGAAATTACCTGCACACTCGCCTGTCCACCTCCAAAAACACTCACGTTCATAAATAAAATGATCCGTTGCTCACGCACTCACATCCAGTACAGCCCAAGTAGATATAAATCTTTTGAAGTCAGCACATCAACTGTGGCATCGTCAGCATGGGATGAACAGTCCTGTTCACCTACCTCCATCAGTATGGACAGACCAGCCCGGGAGGTCATGGGTCACACTTCAAAGAGTGTAACAACGGACATTCTGTTTCAGGTCCCATTTATTGGGAAGGGCACAGGAGCAGCGGCAGCAGGTTTATCACAGAGCACATCTTCAAAGTATCCCAGCTTTATAAAGCTAGATTTGAAGGTTCCAACAAAGGCTACGTTCACATTCCAAGGCTTAATGCTCAATTCCGATTTTTTACCCAGATCCGATCTTTCTGCCTTCACTGTTCACATTCATGTTTGTAAGTGACCCATATCTGACATCAGTGTGAACGGATCTCTGCCCTGAAACACCCCACATGCAACAAATACCGTAACACACGACCCACATGCACGTTGGAACAAAAAACATCACACAATGAATAAGAGACAAAATTAATGACACAGCGCTGCTAGCGTTCATCTCCCGAATGATTTGCTGCGGAGGTCGGATGACAGATGCTGTGTCATCTTCCCATATCGCTATCAATTGATGTACCTCGCTGTGTCTCCACTGTCCTCCATTTCTGTTCTTCTTCTTCTGTAGTTTGAGCAGACTGCTCCCGACACTGTATGATGACGAGCGATCTGCTCCTGCGCAGTGAAGTACGATGTGAAAAACACACATGAATTGCTCTGACCGTTCTCACAGCGGTCACATGGCCAGTCATCGGGTATATATTGAATTTAGGACCAGATTTGAAAGTGGCCCAGATCTGATTGGAATTTTTATTTATTTTTGTGTCTACACTGCTCTGAAAAAATCAGATCTGTGTCACCCGAGAGTAAAAAAAACCTGATTTGGGCCACATTTGCTGGTATTGTGAACGTAGCCAAACACCGTTCTTTCTCTGCAAGTGCATCCATAAATCTTGTAATGGTACAAAATAGCTTTCTGTTCTTTTCTTTATTTGCGTGTTCTAAGACTTATCCTGTAAATAAATATAAAAGAACGTGACAATGTGATTTTTATATACATTTGATTTTTAAGTCAAATTTGATACAACTTGATTTTAAGTCAAATTTACCTCTGTGGGGTGAGAGGGTATATGTATGTATGTTAGTTTAAAGCATTTAATTGCCATATGTGCGTGTGCCAAGTTTCTGGCCTAATCTCCTCCAAGTAATTGTGTGCACTGTGTAAACATTTGTAAACTGTGTGAAGTATTACGCTGAGACATTATGCAATGTTTTTACTTTTTAAATACCAAAGAAATACCAATATTTTTTTTCCCATATTTGCTACGCTTTTTTATACAATATCTAGTTGGCCAATATGCAGCAAATAAACACCATTTTTATCACATTGCATTCTCAGTTTTTCGTTTTACACCAATTACGCACAAATTGTATTTCAACAGCTTAAGTACATTAAGGAAAATGAACCAAGTGCTGCTGGGGTCACTGTAACTCAATTGGATCTACGCAAGCCTACGTAAAAAACAATTTGCAGTTTGACACTGAAAAAAAGCTCAACGACTATCAAAAAAAGTTCCAGAGCCAAGCGGTCTGGTTCAATATAACCCGTGCCTTGTGCCCATGCTAAATCCAATATCTCTCTCACGTCAGCAGCATCGCCCTTTCCATCCACATTTCAACACACTAATGAAGCCTGCCTGGAGACACTGTTCAAGTCACATTAAGAGAAGCAGATGTTGTGAGGAGTATAAATGTCCCAATAGACAAAAATAGGGGCATTCTTCTTTCAAATGCACACAAAAAAAGAATAGAAAGTGGTCAACTTTTAACCATAAAAACCTCACTAAAAACATTGATACCTTGATTAAACTCAGAACAGGAACTTGTTCAGATGAGACTCAATACTGCAGCTACTTAATAAAAGACGACTTCCTAATTCACGTGTCCGCGCACACACGCACCCCACCTTTCAAGAACCTGCTAGGCATTCTTTACTCACTACATCATAATATTTAGTGCAGCTCAAGCCAAACATATCGCAGGCTTGTTTCATTCCAGTGGTGATGGAAGTTGATGTGCAGGGCGAGTTCAAAAGCTTTCCACAACTTCCAACCTTGGACTTCAGGATCCATCAGCACCATTGCAATCACCGCTCAGCATTTTTCTAATAGACCTGACAGGTCAGATTCCTGCTGTGAGGATAGATGAGAGACCAGACATCTGGTGAAGACCAGAGGATAATGCCGAGTTGGTGATGTGTGCAGTGATACATCTGCACAATTCACTTCCTAGTTACAACAGGCCATTTAAACATGTAACATCAAAGTGAACTGTGTAACATGAGGTGAAATGTTTTTCTTTTTTTTAATGAAAATGGTAACTGCAGACAAACTTGAAAACTCACAATTTACTCCAATGCTCAAAAAAATGAAGGGAACACTTAATCAACACAGTATAACACCAAGTCAATTAAACTTCTGGGATATCGATCTGTCCAGTTAGGAAGCGTAAACGATTGTGAATCAACTTCATCTGCTTTGGTGCAAATGATGGACAGGAGAGGCAACAGCAAGACAACCCTACAAAAAGTATTTATCCAACCATTTCTCTCGCATTATCCTTCCCGACTGATTTTTCTCTAGTTTTGAATTATGCCAGTGCCCTTGTCACTACTGGTACCATGAGGCAGTACCTACAGCCCATTCAGGTTGCACAGGTAGTCCAGCTCCTCCTGGATGGCACATCCATACGTGCCGTGGCAAGGTTTGCTGTGTCGCCCAGCAGTCGCAAGAGCGTGGAGGAGATACCGGGAGACGGGCCATTACACGAGGAGAGCTGGACAGGGCCGTAGAAGGGCAACAACCTAGCGGCAGGACCGGTATCTGCTCCTTTGTGCACTAGGAGGAGCACTGCCACAGCCCTACAAAATGACCTCCAGCGGGCTACTCTTGCGCATGTTTCTGACCAAACTGTCAGAAACAGACTCCATGAGGGTGGCATGAGGGCTCGACATCCTGTAGTGGGACCTGTGCTCGCAGCCCAGCACCGTGCAGCTCGATAGGCATTTGCCATAACACCAGAATTGGCAGGTTCGCCATTGACGCCCCGTTCTCTTCACAGATGAGAGCAGGTTCAAACTGAGCACGTGACAGACGTGAAAGAGTCTGGAGACGCCATGGCGAATGTTATGCTGCCTGCAACATCATCCAGTATGACCGGTTCGGTTTAATTGACTTGGTGTTATACTGTGATAATTAAGTGTTCCCTTCGTTTTTTTGAGCAGTGTATTAACCAGGATTATGGTCTAATAAACCTGGTGCTGGAAAAAATATGAAGTGTCCAAGTTTCCGTTTGTACTGCTTTTTGGATATACTTTCAACAGTCTTTGACCAAAATATTGTGCAGATGCTTTCTCGTGATTGTTCATAAAATAAATGTACATACATTTACACGAGTACACTTATGGAAAATTTGTGAAGCAAATCAATACTTGAAGGTATGACTTCCTTGGAATTAATCAAGCCATTTTAATCTACAGTTAAAATGGATAAGGACTGCTTTAAAAATCCCCTTTTCAAGCTTATTTTACAAATATATAACCGTTAAGATATTTCCACATCTGACAGGAAGCAATATTAGATAAAAAATCTGAAGGTGACCAAAATTTATGACCTTTTGATTAGTAAAACTTTCTGCGATTATCAAAAACAAGATTAATAAAGAAACAGTTTGACATTTGTAAAATAAACAATGATAATGATAAAATGGGGAAACCATAGTGCATTACATTTTCAAGCTTACACCTATAGTGCTCTAAACATGAAAAAAGCAGATGACTTGATTTTGGTAAAATGTTGCATGAGTTTGTTTTATTATAAAGCATTCCTTCAAGGACCCATACAATAAAACAAAAGGTAACATTTTTGTGACAAAAAAATGAAAGGTTAAATATTTTAAAAATATATAACACCAATACAGCATATTCTAAAAACAGAATATGGAAAAAAAAAAAAACAGATATAAGGCCTTCATCAGACCAATACAGAACTAAGAGACATGTGAAAGAGACTGAAAGATTTCTGAGATTTCTGTTTGTATTGACAGAATCCACTTTGTTTGCATTCGTATACATGCTAGAAGTGTCATTTTGAGACCGCACTATAGAAGGGAATGGAGAGCGACAAATACCCTATTCTGGATTATCATCCCAGAGAAGCACTGAGCAACTAATGAACATATTTCGCCACCATTTGGACTCGTGTCATGGCCAGGTAACTACACTACCCAGAGTTCTACCAAAGTTCAATCCTGCTTTAAATATGTGATTGAAAAGTTAGGACAGACATTTGCGTTCTTCATCCATTCACATCCTTTAGCTTGCTATTCAGACTTTAGGGCCGACAGATACATTTTTAACCAAATCTTCCGACTATTATTGTGCAAATGAGTACATGAAGTCCATGCCAGTCTTGTGTTGGCTTGATTGCCCATTTGCTCATTCCAGAACTGCTCTTCGAGGAATCCTGTGCAATTTTGTTCCAAGAATCCTTTGCTTCAGTCCATGACATCTTCCTGTGTCTCCTTGAACTCCTTTACTCGAGTCTACAGTGAATTAATTAAACAAATTAAACAAGCGATCAAAAAATATATTTTCAAAGAGACGGGAAGGGCTAATTACTGAACTACATGTACAGCTGAGAAGGCCTCAATCATGAGACCAAAGTAGTTTGATCTGTAATTTAATAAAATTTACGAGAAACATATAAGTGACAAATACATACAGCTCTTAAGTTTTTGGGGAAAAAAGACGAGTATGCTTGTGGAACAAAGTACCCTGTGTTTGTGCAAAACAAATGCACGTTTGTATGGGAGAACTGGCATACACAAACGAGACACTGACACGCAGGCCTTTTTCATATCGGTCAGTTCAGGACACTTTCTGTAAACCCCATTCCCACACACGGACATGCACATGCTCCACTTCCCACACAAACATACATGTGTATGTATGCCCACAATAACACCCCCCCACCCGATTAGATCAGCCCCACTGGAATAGTACTCAATCTGAAATACACCACATACCACCCTCAACATAAACCTCTGTACTAGAGGCCAAAAATATGAGAAGCAGGTAAACGTTATTATAATTATGAGAAGCAGGCAACCCATTACCAGGTATCCATAGGTACATTAATTATTTGCCGCAATACACATGTGAATCCATACTATGGAGTTGAATTAACTGTAAACAATCAAATATATTTAATACAATGATTTTGTGTTGGTTCATCTATATACGTGCAGCGGACAGCTGTACTCGTACATTTTGTTTACTGACAACGCCAGTTAACACTGAATTTCTAACAGCGACAGGCAGGCAGGCAGGTAGGACAGTGGGGGAAAAAAGAAAAACAGATAGATGAACCACCAGCGGTTGGAAAGGATTTAAAGCGATGCCAGAGATGGACCTTGGCTTATCTTTTCAGTATAGGGAGGGGAGGTGGCAAGTTGTAGTGAGGCCCCCCTCCAGGGACAACAGAGCTTTATACAACAAACTGTAGCTTATGTGTACATGCATGCAAGCAGAAGAGCTGGTAGGGTGAGGCAGCAATTACTTCAGCTGGCAAAGCTCTGCATTTACTGTCAGGACTAACAGAGAATAAACTAAAATGGGGTCCGAAGGGACGGTGGCAAGCTCACCTCAAAAGTGTTGAGGACATACTGACACACCACCGTCAGGTCGTTCAAACCCTTCCTAAGAGGCTCCACTGCAGGCAACCCACCTGGAGATGGACGGAGGCAAAAATTGGTCACCCAAACATTTGTATATGGTTTTCCCATTGCGCACATGAACACTATAAAATGCTTGCGTCAAATGCTTTTCACACAGGGAAGTGAAGCACTTTTACTAATTCTTTCAAATTAATAAAATATATTACTACTTTGCTGAGAACATTTTTTTTTCAGTACAGTTGTAGTAGCTTGGTCATAAAAATGGCATAACATACCAATCGATAAGAATGCCTGACCTGCAACACATAGGATCAAGTTCTTAACATTCTTGGCCAGATTTATTGAAGGCTTTTAAATCTTCTACAGAAAGAGTAGAGCAAATGTGTCCAAATGCAATAAATTTACAAATTCATGCAATCCATTAAATTTACTTTACGGTAAATGCTGTATTAATGACATACGCTTGTTTGCCTTTCATAATTTCTTTGAAACGGTGCTGCACAGTGCACGCTGAAGAAGGCGATCGTCTAATCATTCGTACACACCGTGGGCGTGCAAAAATAAAACTTAGTTGTAGATTTTTGGATACAGGAGCCAATATTTAGCATCGTTCTTGTCACTATTTCTTATTTAGAAATGTAGTGGTCTACTCAGACCTGAATACACACAGAAAATCCACAGGAAAAAGATTCTGCACCAAACACTGCTGTCATGTTGTACTGGTGTGAGTTAAGCCAAGGACAACTACAATTTGTGTAGATACTGTTTAGGACTGAATTGCTCTTCAGTTCAAAACACCATGAGGCGCTCATCAAAGGAAAGGGCCCAGAGAGCTCTACTTAACCACAAACAACCAGAGTCGTTTTGAAATCTTTTTTGTTACATTTTTGGCCTCACTTGGAATCTCACCACTTTTTTAGTTGCGAATGTGAGAAATGTATTTAACCATTTAAAGCAGAGTGGTGGAAGTGTCGAGGAACCACTTCTGCGTCAAATATGTTCAGCAATGCATCAGTTATTTGAAAGATAATTGTATGTAGAATAAAGTTGCAATCAAAACTGTTTCTTATTAATTAGGAAGTTACACACTAAACACCAAAAATAACTGTTGACTTATAAAAAATAATAATAAATAAACTGTCGAAATACATTGATTATATTCTTGTATGGACACTCCACAGTAAAATCATGACGATAAAAGTCTCCCATAATCTTTATAGAAGTCAATAGAAATACATTGTGGTTTCCATATTCATAAACTAAACATAAAAATGCTAAATTACTCTACATGGAACAGCTGATGACTACATGGGACTTTAGTATGAACGTGTGTGACTGACAACATTCCTGGAATTTGAATCTAATTATTTAAAGTACACAAACCAACTTGTGTATACCCCCCACAAAAAAATGTAAAATACACCTGGGCGTGCAATCTCAAACATTGCATGCTGATCAGAAGCTTAGTAAACAAGCCACTAGCCTGACACCCAATGTACATTGTACCTATATTTTGTAGGAGATTCCTGAGAGGATGTAATTGCATCATCACCCGCCCATCTGTTTCCAAACATCCCTACCAAGTTTGGTGATTCTAGGCCATACCAGCTGACGATTATTTAAGGGGAAAAAAAATAATCCAAACAAAAACAACAAGTTTCCAGCAGACCAATAATTAAAAATTGCATAATAAACAAAAATACTGAACCAACATGGCTCCTACATTATGTTTGGGTCACGTTCTACTATCCTGCTATCCGGAATTTTCTGGCGCCACGGATTCCTGGAGGGTGCCAGGTAGTTGAGGTTCTATTGTATTCCAACAAAATACAGTAGGGGGGGGGGGTGTCGTATATACAACATCGCCCAGCCCCACACATATGCTCAAGTGGCACAAGCTCACTATGGTTCTGCTGCACCAGCTGCTTATGTGCCTGCTTCTTTTCATGCCAAAGATCCCTGCATGTGGATAGTGAGGGAATGGCCATGGTCTTTACCCAGACACCGTTAAATTCACATCTGACCCGATTAACCTCAGTCCACAGACATTGCTGGCGGGTCTGTAAGTACAGGGGAGACTAGCAATGAATAATATTTTTCCCCCCCTTCCAAGCTTAACCCACTCGTAGATTAGGGTTTAATGCCCGTTTCAAAAACTTAATTTTATGCCTTTCACAGAATGGGTTAAATGCGTAGATGTCTGTCGCAAACAGAGGCGGTTAAACAGGGGGGGAGGGGGGGTTAGTGATGTCAACAGACGTTCGTTATACTCCCCCCCCTTTAATCACCAAACCAATTAAATTAGGAGCCTGGGGGAGTGGGCTAGGCACCCTGTCCTACACTCTGACACACAGCAACAGTGGTTTATCCAATAATCTCATTTGAGAAAATAGATTCCTTTCTTTTCAAGAATTCTGGGCAGTAAAGAAGAAAAAAAAACATTCTTTCCCCCCTAAAGGCCACATGAGACCAAAGAGACAGCAGACAGAACCTTTCTTTCAGCGGGGAAAGCAGATTCTCTCCGGCGGGCACCCCGTGGTCTGCCTGGCCCATGGTCATGGGAACAGCACCACTGGGTTTGAGTGTGTTCTAAAACACTCAGAGTATACCCCTAATGAAGCACAAAAAAAAGCATGGATGGCAAGCAGATATAACAAAACCTGAATTTGTGAGGGGTGTGTGTTTTTTTGTTTTTTCGTGTGTGTGTGTGGGGGGGCTCAGACACGTGGCCCAGTTTTCTTTCAAGTATAAATGTATTTTGTTCTGAGGCCTGCGCACATGCACGCACGCACGCACACATAGGGGGATAAGGTGTGGCTCATGCAAGGTAGGGGTCACCTCGAGTCTGTATGCGGAAGTTGATTTTGCTCTCCGAGGGGTGGGTTATGCTGTAGCCACAGAAATCCACATTTGGGCTGAGGACACAGGAAGGCAGCACCATGTCATTCACACACTGCTTTACATAGACATACGGTAACGTTAGTCTGTGGTTTGTCTTCCTTCTCTTTTATCTTAAAGGGCCCTTATGTAGTCATTTGTGTTAGAAACCTACAAAATCCAGAAAATTGTATCATATGTTGTATCAAATTGAATCTGTCCATATCAAATAAAACAAAACACTAAAATATGCCCTTTGCTCTGATGGACAGGCCACTCAGCCTCTATCCCATTTCCTGTTTCACCACTTACTAAACTTCCCAAATGCTTATGAAGAATTATTCCAAAAGGCATACAAATCACCCAGCTCATGAGACTCATGTTTACACAAACATCATCTAGTGAGAACACTGTGGTACATAGACTGATACCACACTTTGGTACTAAATATCTGATCACGCTGAGAAATCAAACCTTGTGTGTCAGGAACATAGCAAATCCTTAAAGCCACACAATACTGAAGACAGCAAAAACAAGCATGTGACAAACGCAGAGCTCAGGAAATGCTGCAGTGAGCAGTCATAAAAAATGCAGTTGCAGCTTATTAGTCATTTGTCATGAACATAAGCAAACAAGGCTGTTGCAATCATTCCAGATCATCCTGTCCATTAGCATAGAAGTTGCTTGGTTGTCATTAGTGCTTGCAGGCATGTGGTTACTTTGTAGCTGTTCTTAGTCTCGCATTGTTTTATAAGCTGTCCATCAGTTGAATGTGATCATTGTCATTAGAAAATGTTGTTATGATGGTCATTTGAAAGCGTGGTTTGGTAGTCACAAGATGACGGATCAGTCAAAGAAAAGAATGTGTTGATGGTGTAGACGTGGTCATGGCAGTCACTGCAAGGACTTACTTCTTCATAATCACGTATCTCAGAGCATTCCCCAGTGTGTGGTCCTCCTCATTCAGCACAAAGGTCACACAACCTTCATCCGCACCATCCGCCTGCACCTGCAACGCATAGAAAATGTACAATCTGTGCAACGTCTCGTCACTGCGCTGTAAACTTCATGCTCAGGCACAGAAGACTAATTATGGAGAAGAAATCCTGGCTTTATTAAGCTACAGTTCAGAATAAGTCTAGGAACCAGACTAGTAACAACTGCCATACTAGCTATAACAAAAAAACTATTTTTAATAGCACAAATCAGCAGAAATTGCACACTGTTGGTGCTATACATACACTATGAAGGAGCGGAGTTAGTTCACAAGTTTTACAAATAAGTCAACCGTTTAAAACTTGAGTAAACATATTTAGTGTAGCATGACACTTCGGTGAACGATCATTTCTACCACCTGATATTTGTTCTGATATTCTTCTGATATTTGTCACACCCATATGTAACCTTAGAGTAATGACCATAGTAATACTTTTGAGAGAAAAAAAAAAAAACAATCATTAATAAAATGAGTGTCAAATATCAGAAAGATTTGAGAGGTCTAGGTTAAAAAGGGTCAATTTCCCCCTGGAACAATCCAACTATGCTAGGCTACTATTAGTGCAGGGCACAAAATTTACTTTTCCCACCCTGTCCAGAATGGCTTGAGGATTTAAAAAATCGCCAGGCATTTTCAACATTTTACCAGCCACATGACCTTTTACAATACAACCCAACCTTGTTGTTACACAAACCTTGGTTACCTGCCAAAGTGGCTGCTTGAGTAGAAAATCTTAAATTGGCATATGAAAATGTTACAAGAATTGGGCTGGCTGGATTTTCCAATTCTGCATAACTGGAACTTTACTACCCTCAAGCGGTAAACAGTTCCGTTTATAAAGTGAACGGAATTAACTTCATGAATTGAGCCATTATGCTCGTTTGCTTAGGTAACTTCGACAGCTACGTATTACTGCGGCAATTACAAACCTGGCGCGTGACGCAATCAGAAAGTATCATTAAACGCTGGTTATCCAGCTAAGGTTGATTCATCGCAAAAAAAGCTATCAAATGACACGAGTTAGACCAAGCCACCTCAGTTAAACTAACTTAAATAATACGCTCGAAACACACCACGCACATTACAGAAGATAATCAACGTCAAAAGGCAAAACTGGCTCAATTTCTTAACTCAACATTCGCTATTCGTGTTTAACCTGACAAACATTTTACTCTAGTTTTACCATTTCCAACGCCGCTTTCTTATTCTCTTCTACCCCCGCCATGCTTCCAACAACAGCAGCGTTACTCCTGCGACGTCTGATGACGTCACATAGCGCATGCTCGCTTTCACCTCAATTTGAATGGAATGGTGAGCAGCCTTTCAATTTGGACAAATTATTATTATGGAAGGACGTATTACAATGCACATGTTATTCTGTATGAGGTCAATAAAATAAAGACTAAACGTATTTTCAATAGATTTGCGTTTTAAACATATCTGTGTTTTTGACTTTTTGGTTTATTTGGGATCCAAATGTGTCTTTTTCTTTCAGAAAATAAACGCACAGCTTTAGCCCCCTTTTCACCGCAGGAACATTCTTCGGTACCCAGGAACCTTTTAAATATGGACTTATGGGAAGTGCATGTGATGGTGTATCTGTGGGCTAAGACTCTGCGATAGGTTTCTTCCATTGAATTTCAACGAACAGAAGGAAATATTTTTTATGGGATTGACGATATTCTATTATATTTTCTTACAGTCTACCTCTCGGGCATCACGCATAATCTTATACATTTGTCATACTGGTATCTTAATGGGTGCCCTCTTTGCTCTGGTTTATGTGGCTCCTTTTTGCTCTGGTGTATTTAACTTTTGTTGAGTGAAATTATGATTGAGGCACACATGTCACCGTTTGCGTTAAAACAGTTCTGGGAATTTCAGTTCAGTTGGCCTTGAGGGGAAAAGCTTAATTCTGTTCTCGTAGTTTCCAACAGTTGTGAACTACATATCCCACACACACTCGTAGCAGGTGACTAGAAAAATATGTGCTCAGCTCCACACACACGCCAGCCAGTGAGTGACTGGTAAACATTAACAGAAGATTACTGGGCAGCAAACATTTGAAGTTTTCTCATTCTAAAACTGGTCATTGGATTTATTACAGTAGGTAGACAAATCTTTACAGATTATTGCAATGCTAGTTTATAATCTGAGGTGCTTGACAGATAACAGTTAGCGAATATTAACGAGTTAGCCCTATCTGTATTTTCTGTTAACGTTAAGTGCTGTTCGCTAACGTAGTAAACATTGTTTTGTAGATGGCTAACAGTAAGTTAGTGATACTTGACTTGTTGATACACTTAACGTGCTAGCTACCCAGCTAGCACACAGCGTTAATGGAAGCAATGGTTTGCGTAACGTTATACCGCATAGCTAAACGTTGAGTTACAAACTGTACGTTATGTCGCCAACAATAGCAGAGCTAACATAGGTTTCTACCTGTCTCCTGGGTTATCGTTTGCTAATGTAGATTGTCTAACTACATCATTCGTGTGTGATTAGATAACGTTAACGTCAGCTATCCTTAAATCACCTTCACGTATGACAAGGCAAGGGCCGGTGTTCTGTCAATTCATCCTACCCACCGAGTTGTCCTACTGACTATGAGGTATTGCGCATGTGCACATCACAATTGCATACTGGCTTGTTATCTAGCCTTGTGTCTTAGATAACATATTTGAAGGTAACTGCCAACTAATTGCCTAGCTATCGTTCTCATGTCTGTCTGTGTGTGTCATAAGAATATTTACATTTTTTCCTGTTCTATTTAAAAGCTGATCTCAGCCTCGGGTTATGATCTGACCAACCCCGCACGCCGTTGCCCTATTAATTCCGTCGGTGACCAGTGTGCTGGAATTACCTGCTGCCATGGCAATCCTGTTTGCGGTGGTGTCCCGAGGTACCACCATCCTGGCCAAACATGCCTGGTGTGGCGGTAACTTCCTGGAGGTCACAGAGCAAATATTGGCCAAAATACCGGCAGAGAACAACAAGCTGACCTACTCCCATAGCAAGTGAGTGTCACTTCTGCTGGGCCAGAAGTAAACCTTTTCTTATGTACAGGAGTGGCTGCTAAACAAAGAATGTTCAGCCCTCACACCTTCATTTTGCTCTATGCTTTGGTCCCAGTCCAAACCTGTATATACTGCATTATTCACATTCTCAGTTGTGTAGCTTTACTTTAAAAATGCAGCTATAGGAGAACAGGGCTTCATAAAACCAAACATGGGTGGCATAATTGCCGTATAGCCTATAGTGGCTTACTGACTACACACAATTTGTCCTGCTGTATGAGAGCAAGGGGTTTTTATTGGCTCAAACAAGTCAATACTTGACAGCACATTGTAGCTCCACCTATTGTCAGGTTCATAAAACTTCACTCTTCATTCACCATTCAAATGGTTTTAGGTTGGGTGATCACAAGCTTGGAGGTAACCTGACTGGTATTTGTTTTATGCAAGGTTGTATGTTGTTTATAGTGTTTGACTAGCACTAATACATGGCTTTACTGTTCTCCCTATCTGCAGTTATCTGTTCCACTACATCTGCAATGACAGAATGATCTACCTGTGCATCACAGACGATGTGAGTATCAGCAAGGCTCCATGGCCACTTCCGCTTTCACTTCTAGTTTTTCACGTAGGGCAGTGCTTTGTGAGGAATGTTTATTGGCTTTTTATAAATAACAATTTGAAATGACTGCAAGTATTAGATATGACACTCAATTGTCTGTGGGAAATATTGAGTTTTCATAGCAAAAGTGTGTGTGAATACAAATGAGCTTATTACTTAATGTACATATTTTCACTTTAAGCCTAAGGGCTATGAATGCTATCAGTGATGAATAGGAAACAGTGAATGAAAGGTTTTGGTAGGTCAGGTTATGTACTAGGACTGGCTATCTCTCATGCCTGGTTGTTTTAATGAATATGGGGAACATATGTAAATAAGGCCAGCTGGCATGGCTCATGCACTAAGCCTGCTTTCCGTTGCAGGACTTTGAGAGGTCACGGGCGTTCAACTTCCTGAGTGAGGTAAAGAAGCGCTTTCAGACCACCTACGGGTCCCGGGCCCAGACGGCCCTACCCTATGCCATGAACAGCGAGTTCTCCGGTGCACTGGCTGCACAGATGGTGAGTGGTTCAGGAACATGTGCACCTGCTCACTGGTCACCTGACACTCCTTGTGATCACTATTAATAAAGCTTGTCTTTGATCGTTTTCTAGGAGAAGTAAATATCCATAGAAGTTGAAAATTAATTAAAAGTTATCATACTGCTATGATTCGTTATAGTCATTTGTACTTAATAGTTTTGTACTTAAATTAATAAAAAATACATCAGGGCGGATTCATAAAAATGTTAAAGCTCACCTGAAGCTGTCACAGATTTTACACCTGTTTTTCAAATGACAAGAAGTTATTAATCTTTTTATGCCAGCAGAAATTTGATGTAGGAGTAAGGTAGTGCAGGGGACTAGAACTAGTTAAGGACTACAGAAAACCTATGAGATCTGCATGTTTTCAGTGGTCCACATTGCTCTGACCGGTTGTCAAGCCTGAACAGAGCTTTAAATTATGGTATGGGCGGGTCTGGTGGGGGAGATTAGCTTGGTGTGTTGCTCCCCAGACTGAAAGGAGGCCAAGGTCTTAGGTTCCATGATGGAGTATTCTATAACACTGTCTCGTGATACAAGCATGACATGAGTCACTGCCTCTGGGGGCAATGCACTCTGGGAAATACTAAACTTAAAGCATATCTCTGTACACAAGGCCCCTGGAGTGAACCCAAAAAGTCACTGAGCCAGATTTACTGGGGGGTTTTTTTCCGTAGCATTTTCCTGAGTCAGATTGTGTCCTGTGCATTGGGGTTAGTGAATGCAGTTGTAGTTTGTGTTCTGACTCAGACCCATTGATTTAAAATAAAGGCTGTCTCAGGGTCTGAAATGATGTGAAATCTACCCTCCCTAACCCCAAAACCTCAACAGAAGCACCACTCAGATCCACAGGCTACAGATCGCGTGACTGAAACGCAGGTACAGGTGGATGACTTGAAGGGAATCATGGTCCGCGATATCGGTAAGTTGGAGTGAACGAATAGCACACATTTTTCAATATTTTTTTCACGTGGCTGATGAAGTGTAGCGTTTATACTCCTATAGGTAAAGATTATCGTATATCACTTTCTGAATTGAAAATGAATTTTGACGGCTTCCTGTCACGAAACAGGTGGCCAGGAAGATGACCGGTGTGTAGAACGTTGCATTTGTACATCGCTGTGTGGTGTGTTCTCACCTCTGCGTCCATACTGTCTCTATTACTACTGTCTCCATACTGTCTCCGTTACTACTGTCTTCATACTGTCTCCATTACTACTGTCTTCATACTGTCTCCATTACTACTGTCTCCATACTGTCTCCATTACTACTGTCTCCATACTGTCTCCATTACTACTGTCTCCACACAGACCTGGTGGCTCAGAGAGGAGAGAAGCTTGAGCTGCTGATTGACAAGACCGAGCACCTAGTGGACTCTGTGGGTGCTATTCATGTTCTCCAGATTCTTTTCCATTTCTGTACAGACCTTTGACTTGTAGTACTGATGTTCTCTCTCTCTTTCATACGTTCCCTCTGCCAGTCTGTCACCTTTAAAACCACCAGCCGTAACCTGGCGCGTGCCATGTGCATGAAGAACATGAAGCTGACCGTCGTTGTCGCCAGCGTATCCATCGTGAGTGCTGCCCTTGTCTTTTTTCGAACGCAGCTGAACTAGACTTCTGTTTCAATGCAGTTCTGGCATTCAAGTTCTTTGTGGAGTTGGTGCTGTGTCCATTAACCGGTGTGTGTGGGTCTCTCCAGGTGCTGCTCTACATCATCACTTCAGCCGCCTGTGGAGGACTCAGCTGGCCCAACTGCGTGAAGAAGTAACAAGGGGGGCTATGGAGGGACACTTCGACCCCTGCTTCAGCCAGGGGAACCAACCACTGTTAAGACCAGATACTTGAACTGAAGCCCACCTTCCCTCACCACTCATCTTCTGTCCTCTATCTGTCCGCTTTTCCGGGTGGGTGGAGGGAGAAAGCCAAGATCATGCCTGCCTTACGCACGGGCTACAGGCAGCATGGAACTCAGAAATGCTAACCAATGCTAACAAGATTGTCACGCCATTCTAACATGTTGCACGCATATATGGAGTCGGCAAAGGCTTACTCACTTAGCACTTGGAATTATTAGCTCATTTAGGTAAGAAGGGAGCTGTTCAGAAGGTCTTGGCTTTAATGTTAATTCGAGAAGCCAGTCTCGTGGTAGACAAAATAATTTGTTGAGTGGTGGTGAAATCATCTGAAGTTTTGCTGACTCATTCCTAGAGGACGCACACAGTGCAGCCTGGCTCTCACTTTTGTGTCATCAAGGAAAGTGTGTATTCTACTGATATTTCAACATTCTGCCATAAGCAGGGTCCCCACAGTATTGCTGTCTACACAGCATAATGAATATACGCACCCCACTTCACGTTAATAGTGATTTGAGGTTTGTACTATACAAAGTGCGTAAGGTTGGTAGCCTGCACCAAGCAATTTCTGAACCAACACATTGTGTTATACATAAATGTATAACCCCTAACCCAGACTGTCCATACATGGTCACACGTACAGTGGTGTAGTAGTGCCTGGAGAAGCGGGCGTACTCTAATTTAGCAAATCCATGACTACTAATTGATACGTGCACCAGTGGGTATTAAGAAGTAAGTATACTCTATGCCCACTAAGAAAGAAGTGGGTGTACTGCATATACCCGTGTATACCCTCCACTACACTACTGCACACGTACCTTTACATCTCAAGGCATACTGAGAAAAATGGAAAAATTTTATAATTTTCGGCGCCGCCTGTTCTGTGCTTGGGCCTATTGTCCTTCAGAAGAGCTAGGTTAATTTGATTTGTTTCATACATGACATTGGTCAAAGTGCCGTTGACAAATAGGTACATCTTTTTTAATGTTAATTCCCCACAATTATTTTTACTTAGCCGTTTATAAAATGTATGATGTGACTTTACACAAATTGTGTTGAACGTTTATATATTGCAACTTTTTTATGTGTGCTGTTTATCAAGAGCATATATAAACGTCTTCCATGATGCAATTTTATTCTTCTAAATCAATACTGTATGTACACACGTAAAATGCACTGATTTCTAATGCAGAAGTATGTGATATCTCATTTATTTTCTCATTTTCCTTGTACAAGTTGGTACAGAGCTTTGCGGTATGTTGATATTCGACATAAAAGATATTTTTTATTGCATTGCATTCCTGCAGCTTTATTTTCTTAAGGAGTTGACCTTCAGACGAGTAAAATCATGAGCCACAGTTCACATTATTTTGGCCCGATGCCCTTTCTCGTGATCCCATACAGATCATGTGAACACAGCTGCTGGGCATAAAATGTGCAGGTTTTAGCCTGCATACCAGTATATACCGTTATATGGCAGTAAAGGGGAGGTCGATTGATGCATTGTGATATGACTGAGGTAATGAGCTTGTGACAAAAAGGGAACCTCATATTGCTGCAGTCGTATTGACTGCCACTTGAGTGATTGCCCTTACCGTCCTCTTTGTTTCCATAATATCCTGTAAGTGCATTTCATGCAGGGGTCATTTCACTTTCTGTTCTTGTTACTGTCATTTTCTTGCTATTTGAGGCCAAAATTGTAGAATTGGTCCCGTCTTCAGAAAAGTGTCCGCTGTTGGCCCATGTCTGCCTCCAGTCCTGGGCTGCGTTCATATCTGAAATTTATCTTTTCTTCCTGTCATTCTCTTCCCTTGTTTCAAGGGTGGAATCTCCAAAATGCCAGGATGAAATATGACAGCCACGCCATTTAAGAAAGGGGAGGGAGAAATTATATTCCCTCGTTTATCTTTTCTTCCACCAAGGGTATAAAATGCAAGCTTTCAGCAAGAAGGGAATACCACAATGCAATGCTCCTTGCTCCACATAGAAAAAGTGGGAGGTCACCACAAAACTATGTGGCGGTCACATTTCAACTCTATGGTGTTGCACTTCCAAAATGTTGCGAGGGCGGTTTGGTTACGTTTTTTTTTGTTTCTCGTCAATCCTCTCCTGCAGAGCACCTTTTAAGTTTGCTTGCTGCCCGTAGTAAATTGCGTCACAAGGTAGCTCCCTCGAGGGAAGTGTTGTTAAATTGGATTTGAATGCACCCCCAATGCACAAAGGTGAAATGAGGTGAAGTTTCACAGGAAGTGATGAAAGAGCACGTTTACTCATGCTTTCAAAAAGACTGGCGGGGGGGGGGGGGGGGGGTAGGAAGGATCATGGTTTTCTGTCTTAAATGAACTGCACAGATTTGATGAAGTGCCATTTTTTTGGCTCTTTCATAGAGTTGAATTAACTCTACAACCTGTATTTAAAATTAAAGTAACATGCCGGACTGAAGTAGTATGGTTTTCTTAGTGAATCGCAACTTGTTCTAAAGCAGCATTATTTATGGCAATTTTCATTGAGATTTTTTATTGGTTATTCAACCACCATGTTTGGCTGACGCATGATGTCACCGTTAGCAGGGATTTAGAATTCAACATCTTGCAAACCTGATGAGAATATGCTTCATAACTAAAAAAGAAGTAAAAACACCACTACTGTAGAAATGGCTTTCATCTTGTCATTTGGTGTTGAAGGCGTTGGAAAGTGAGGGTTTAGTTGGGTGGCATGTATTTCTATTCCCTCCTTAGGGGTCCAGTAGCGGTTGGTGGTGAGGAATGTGTCTATGTTGAAATTTACAACAAAAGCCATGACAAAAGACTTAAAATAGCTGCAAATTCATAGTAATTAGGAGGCCATAAAATTTCAGGAATACTTTAAATAATGCACAACATCAGACATGATTTCCATGATTTTATTGATGATAAAACACTAATTATTCCTCTCGTCAGGGTTTGTATTCACCCTTCACTAAGATGTTTTATTTTTTTCGGGTAAACTTGGGTAAGTACAAACAGTGTACACAGAGAGATAATTTCTGTTAATTATGTTGTATGTGGTGAGCCATAATTACAGTAACTTAATCTGCTACTCTATGGTGTTTGGTGCCCAGCTTAAATTAAAGCTACTTACTCTGTTTCCTGGAGAGACCATGACATAAAATATACATCTATCAGTATTGTAAGTAAGATTATCACAGGGGCAGACTTGCATTCACTATGTAGATAGCATTTCTCTCATGTACTGGACTGTACAAATCCCTATAGCAAATTTAAAAAGTATTATTCACCAGCAACAGCAATTATCCTTGGAATAACAACAGAACTGACATTATTTGCACGTGACTTTAGTCACTTAGGGCAGCTATCACTTAGGGTTTGTACTGTACTACCATTATTCCATTATTTTACTCGGGACCCCCTCGAAAACGAGATGGTACATCTCAAGGGGTTTATCCCAATAAATAAATTTTGATCAATTCCAAGCTCCTCTCCTGACCCTAGAGAATTCTCACATCCCTCCCTGTGAGTCACAGTTGAGGCCCATATTTGCCTCATTCTGAGACAAAAATGAGAGTTTTCATTTGTTGATTAGTCAAAATTTTCTTTAGCGTAGCTCTCTGTCTGCTTTGGAAACACGGCAGGTCCAAAAATAATTTGTTCGTGGTTAAGCCTTTTATCCAAGGCTTAGGTTCAGTTCAGGATGCGTAGGTAAATAAGTAAATAAATAAATAAATAAATACATTTAGAAAAGAGGTTCCGTGACAGCTGCTTCAGTCAGGAGTGAAGGGGATGCTTGCCGTGCTGTTCAAGGTCACAGTGGGGATTCTGAAGTACACTGCAACCTAACTCCCCCGGTGCTGGTCCAGTTCCACAATGCCATAGAAACCACAGAGGCCTGATCTAAGGGGAGCACTAAGCACTTACGTCAGCAGGATGCTGAGCATGGCCAGGGACAGACGGATATGATGCTCTGGGCCCTCACCTCACCGGCACATAAAAAATCTCGTCCACAGTCTGCCACCACCACCTATTCCCAACTTCACCCCTCCAAACCCCAAAGGGGCCAGTCAACTCTCCCACTCCTACAGTATGAACAGTACTTTCTTTCTTTGTATGTGTGCATTGTTCTGCCAAACACAAAGCAAGTCAAGCATATAAAAGATATACAAAAGGAGAGTAAAAAGAAATCCTCAAATAACAATGAAGAAGTTGCTATTCAAGTTGTGAGTTAAATGAAGCCATTTTGCGTGCGTGTGCATACATGAAGAGATAACGATATGGAACACGTATGTGTGCGTGAGGGTGTGAGCAGTCTTAGCATTCGGCGCACAACAGCGCTCAGAGCAGGACATCGGCCTCGCTGCGGGTTTCATCTGCGTCATTGGGGCTCTTGTTGCCATCCGTCTCGGAGAGGAAGCCGCTGCCAGTCTGCTGGAGCTCGCACTCGAGCACGGTGAGCCGCTGCTTGAGTCTCTGCTGCGTGGCCGCGTACTCGCTGAGCAGCCGGGCGAAGCGTGTCTGCAGGGTATCTAGGGATGCCTCCAATCGCTCCACCTTCTCCTCCAACTCCACCTCGCCCAGCCTGACGCCCAAACTGTTGTCCAGCAGGCCCTCCTTCTGCAAGATCTCCCGCCCGCAGTCCTCCAACATCTTCTTGGCTTCCGGGAACTCTATCACGGCCTCCATCAGGTCGTCTTTGGACAGGCAGAAGAGGTCCGAGTAGCCGATGCTGCGGATGTTGGCGGTGCGGCGGTTGCCCATCTTGCTGCCCTGGATGTTGAGGATGCTGATCTCGCCGAAGCAGCTGCCGGCGGTCAGCATGGCGTACTGCGTGAAGCCGTCATCCGCCACCACCGCCAGCCGACCCTCTTTGATGATGTACATCTCCTTGCCGATGTCACCCTTGCGGCAGATGTAGTCACCGGGGCTGAAGACCTGGGGGCGGAGCTTGAGCACCAGCTCCACAAGCAGACCCGCCTCACAGTTCTGAAAGATCCGCACCTTCTTCAGGGTCTCCAGGTGCACATTGATGGCGATCTCAGCCCGCAGCTTGTTAGGAAGGCTCTTCAGCACCTCCTGCTCATCCATGGCCTTCTTGTTGGTCCACAGGTAGTCAAACCACTTAATGACACGTGCCTCCAGCTCGTTGCTCACCTTGCGGAACTGCATGTAGTGCTTGATGGCGTCGATGCGGCCCTGAAACTCCGCCCGCGTGGCGTTCATGTTGGAGATCATGGATCCCACGTTACCCACGATGGTAGCAAAAATCAGCACACCCACCAGGAAGTCAAAGACCACAAAAAGGTACTCCTCATCCTCAACAGGAGCGGGCATCTCCCCGATGGTGGTGAGGGTGAGGGTGGACCAGTAGAGGCAGTATATGTAGCCTCGAGCCAGCGAACCGTGTTCCGGGTCTGAGATGTTTGGGTAGACCCAGGTGTCCGAGCCGAAGCCCAATGACTTGGAGATAGCGAAGTAGATGCAGGCATTCCAGTGGATGATGACCAGGATGTAAAGTATCAGGTTGCTGATGCGGAACAAGTTGGGGTAGTTGGTGCGTGTCTCTGTGCGGTCGAAAAACTCAAACATGCGGGGGAAGCGGAACAGGCGGTTGAAGCGCAGCTGGGGAGTGTGGATGCCGGTAGCCACATAGGCGAGGTCAGTGGGCAAGATGGACAGCACGTCCATTTTGAACTGCAGCGTTCGGACATACCTGTCTCTCAGCTTGGACAGATCCTTCACCAGCAGACCCTGCTCCAGGAAGCCTGCAGGAAAAACAAGTGTAAAGGGCGGGAATAATAAACCAGACCATATTGTGAATTTGGTTGCATTGTGTCCAAGTATAGTTTTAGGTCTTCACATGCAATTTGAGTTTTCCGCTCTGAAGATCATGAGGTGTCTCAAAGTCTTCTTGTTTGTCTTATAGTTCAGGCTTAGAAAGGCTGATAGTTATCAGTCTGTTCCTTTGTTGTCATATTTTATGTCACATAAAGAAAAATAGACATTTATGATATTATTATAATCGTTTCTCTTTTCTGTGCCCGATGTTAAAAATGGTAAATGTCAAATAAATTATCATTATTATGTATTTCAATACCACTTAGGAAGAGCAAATTACATTGCTCATTTAATTAGCAGACACCCTTATCCAGGGTTATTGCTTATTATATGAGGATTAGAATTGATATATTTTTTACATATTATTTATTGAAGCTAGAAGCTTACAGAGGCTATTTGAGCAAAGTGCAAAGGGTGGGAACCAATAACTGTTGCTTTCAATCCCACTTCTTAATGACTATCTTATAGGGGTTGGCAACCCTGATCCTGGAGTGCTGGAGACAGTCCTGGTTTTTGCTCCATCCCAATATAAAACTACATAACTGGATTAATTTTAATTAATCAGGTCTAATGAATGCAGGTAACCATGTGCTGGAGGCACTCAGTGTTTCACCATTCACAATATTCAGGCTCAGGCTTTTAATCATCCATCAAACTCTTGCGATAAAGCTCAGATGGAATAAAAACCAGAAATGCAGCAGCACTCTAAGACCAGGGTTGCCTACCTCTGCTATAGTACCACCTAAACCGGCTGGGCAAGGTGCACATTACCACACTTCTTCACTGAGAGTATCTCTGTAAGGGTCTGGCAAAGACAGGTTACCCGTGCGCAGCCGGGCACAGGAGTCCAGGATGTATATTGCATCTGACAGGTAATCCAGCACCAACCAGATGATGAAGTAACTGGTCTGCAGCTCATCAAAGCAGGCCCTGCATATAGAAAAAACACTGCTGGCCTCAAATGGGCTCACAGCACAGTGCACCTTCAATCTATTTACATGCACCATCAATGCGAAAGAAGAAGCAATCTAAAACAGATGCTGTGCTCAAATTCATTCTAAATTTCCCTTCATTCCCTACCTTGCTTTCTTCCCTTGCTTCCTTCTGAAAACCTCAGAAGGAAGAGAGGAGATAAGGAAACAAGAATACAGAAATATATGGCATTTTGGGAGATGCAGTCATTTACAAAATGCATCCCTTCTTCAAATCACTTCCACAAAGGATACGCATGTCACTTGTCAATGGAGGCAAATGAGGATGTACCTGTACCATGTTTTCTTCCTCTGGTATTAAACATTTTGAACATCCACTGGTAGTGTAGCCAGTTAGTCCCTTCCAGGGTACAAGGTGATAATGGGACAGTGAAGGAAAGATGCATTTTAAAGTATTCAAACACATCCAGAGAGGTGTGTGCCATTACTAATCTGAGTGATTACTAAATAGTGCCCTTATTATGGGTGTGTGCCATTACCAATCTGAGTGATTACTAATTAGTGTCCTTATTATGCAGTCCAAATTTAATGAGGCAGCTGCTGTTTCAGAAGCTTCTCCTCACTGTATTTTTTAGTAGAAGCTCATACTGTGCAACACCAACCCTGTCTCTCTGTGTTTAAAAATGGCAGTCACTTGCATTGGACTCATATTTACTCATGTGCAAAGCAAATTTGTATAAAGTTTTTACTAAAAAACCCTTTTAAAGGCAGCAGCCAAAAATATTAGCAATGAAATGCACACACACGCACAAACACACACAGTATAATACAAGAACAGGGAGCTTCAGATGTGTATTACAATACCTGACCACTAGGAGGCACCAGTTGTATAAAACAGCAGCAGCAATAATGAACAACCAGCGATAATAGATATCATCTGCTTGTGCCATGATAAACACATCTGGCTTCTTTCTGTGGACCCCAAAAAACAGGATGTAAGTATGGATTTCAACTTGTTGGATTCCAGGTTGAAGTCTGACAATGATGTTACAGGGTGCAATTCTATGAGGTTAATAGCACCAGTCACCTACTTTGGTCTAGTTTTGTTTGCTACCAATATTCAAAACAACAAAAATTGGACCAAATCATTTTCAAGAATAATTCATAATGTATTACCTTTGTATTTTTCAGTATTGACAAGAACACAAAATAAAGTTTTACAAATTTTGGGGAAAACATTTTTTTTTATTTTGTAAAAAATCTATTGCTTCCTAAAAATGCAGATGTGCAGTGATCCTTATAATGGTTTCAAAGTTGCTAAATTGTGACCCCTCTATCGACTACGATTCAGACCGCCAATTATTGATTCAAAAATACAGCAGTGACACATAAGAGATGTAACATAATAATTATAATATAATTTTTTTTATCTGTTGAAAAAGTACCACAGTCTCAGTGCTGTAGTTAAAGGGCACAGACAGATTAAATGCACAGCGACTGAAACGTACTTCGCCTGCTTTTTGCTGCTGGAGCTCGTGGCATCGCCTTGGTTGTGGCTCGTGCGGCTGGGAGCAACTTGAAGCTCGGGCCCACGGAACCTCTCCAAGAAAGAGTCGGGCCGCGCTTCCTCCTCCAACAGGCTCTTATGGGCCCACTCCCGCAGAGTGATCACCATACCCACCAACCTGAGAGATAGAGAGAAAAAAGACTGTACTGCTTTGGCAACAATGGTTGATTCATGCCAGTAAAGCCATTTGAACCTGAACTTGAGTGAGAGAGAGAGAGAGAGAGAGAGAGAGAGAGAGAGAGAGAGAGAGAGAGAGAGAGCAGCTGCAATTATGTGCTCCTGCTAAACAAAAAATATTTTTAATCCTAAGTATAGTTAAATGCTTATAGAACACAAACTTAAGTAGTTATATACTGCAGTTGAACTGTATTTCAACCAAATGAAGAGAGACATATGAATTGTATACACATTAAGAAAATTGGAAAAGAAGAAAACTATACTACAAAAGAAACTACATCTTTTAACAACAAAAAATAAGATGCAAGGAACATAATAAAAATAAGGCAAAAGACAACAAAAATAACAAGGACAAGTCAAGAAAAAGGAAAAGAAAAGACTGTAAACAAGAACAGAAGAATAATATGTGCAGGAGAGAAAAACTGCAACAAAAAAACCGAATAAAGACACTATCTATAGGAGCGCAAAAACAAAAGGTAGGCAATATACTATTTAGGTAAAAACCTCATTTAGTGCAGCCTTTAAAACTAATAATTAATAAAGGCGCAACTCCAAATATTTAAGCAAAACTACTACTGAAAATTCTATTGAGAGTTGAGATTTCAGTTAAATAAAAGTTCGCCAGAATCAGAGAAGGAAAATATCGTTACATTTGAATGGTTGCCATTGAGATCGTTTACCCTGCAGATCTCAGGCCAGGGTCCCAGGCCAGAAAGACTTATAAACTCACTCTGATATGTAACAATGCTGAGTGCTTGTATGCCGACATGACCACACTGAAAGACAAAAAGGTCAAAACCAACATAATCTTCCACACAGAATGCAAACATGTGTGGAAGGCAGTTCTGTGTAAAAATGACCTTTTTATTAAACGGAGAGACTATTAATATAACAATGGCACTGTACTGATCCAAAGGAGTGAAGCCAGCTTCCACTCCTTTGAGGAAACATTCGCACAGCTGAAAAGTGAGGTAGAGAATGAGAAGGCCTCAGCAATTAACAGTGAGGAATCGGATGAAGCTCCCCGCTCCACAAACACAGACACACACTGTACTCCTCCCCAAAACACGGTCCTCCCCCCTGACACTGACAGACAGCCTCTGTCAGCCCTACCTGGGCACTCTGACACTACCACACTACCTGTCACAGAGGAGAGTCAAACACACCCTACAAACACTGCTGCTGTTTCCAACACACAGCCCTGCCCAGACACACAGCCTCCCTCTGACACACACTCTCCTTCCAGCAACAGGGCAGAGAAGCCCAAGCCACAGGTAGTCCTACTCATGGACTACCTCCATGAGTAGTTCCTGGAAGCTAAGCTGTTCCCGGGTCAAGAGGTCCAGGCAATCCACTGCAGCAACACAGGACGGGCCATAGAGCTGCTGAAGACGGAGAAACTGGAAAACCCTTCCTGCATTGTGGTGCACTCTGGCACCAATGACCTGTGCAACATGTACCACAGAACTACCAGTGCAGTGTGGAAGGTGGCAGAGAGAGCAGCACAATTGTTTCCCGACTCATGTGTTGTCATGTCAACACTGCTGCCCAGAGCAGACACACCTCCCCACATCCTCCAGGAGATAAATTCAGAGATCGCCAGGGGTTGTGCCACGCTACCCAATGTGCACCTGGCACACCACTCCACCATTCGCTCCTGGCATCTCGATGATGGACTCCATTTAAACCAGAAGGGGGTCAAAATTTTTGCCAAGACACTAAAAGATGCTGCCCTGGGACACAACCCAACAATCCTGCCCTACAGCTCGGCCAAAAGGGGCGCCAAAGAATGCACCCCCCAGCCCACACACCCCGAGCCCTACCCAGACCAGGCAATTCTGCTCATCCACCTGCCCTCCCACACCGCCCCAGCCCCCCACACCCTGAGTACAGGCCCCGCCCCACTAGCAAGAAGGAATTAAACTGGCAGTTAATTACATTAATTATATATTCCACAGAGCAGCAATTGATGCCAACCTTCTAAAAACAAGACATAAAAATTTGAAACAAAATCCTACTGAAAAAGTGTGATAATGACTGGAAAAATATCAGAAAACAATTGAGACAATTATCAAAACAAAAACATAAACAGCAAGAAAACCCAGATTTACGTCTTAAGTATTGTGAAATGCTTAAACAATACAAACAAACCTTGAAAACAAAGATATATCAATAAGCAACTCATTGAAATGGAAGAATCAATCAATCAAAATCAGTTCTGGGAAATGTGGAATAACTTAAGCGCAACAACACCACAATAATTGGTGTCTATCTTTACAAGATAGAATGATTTTAAATGCAATCAGAATACAATTAAAGAAAAACAAAATAACCTAGAATCATCCATTAAAAACAATCAAAATCCACTAGATAACCCAATCTCCTTGCTAGAACTGACTGAAAAACTCCAGTCTCTAAAACCAAAGAAAGCTTGTGGTCCTGACAGCATCAGAAATGAGATGCTAAAACACAGCCATGCTGAGCTGCAGAAGGCTGTGCTGAAGTTATTCAACCTGGTACTAAGCTCTGGCTGCTTTCCTGACATCTGAAACCAGGGGCTTATAGCCCCAATTCATAAAAGTGGAGAAAAATTGGACCCTAATAATTATAAAGGCATTTGTGTAAGCAGTAATCTGGGGAAGTTATTTTGTAGCATCCTTAATAGAAGACTTATAAACTTCCTAAATGAACACAATTTCTTGAGTAAGAGTCAGATTGGCTTTCTACCAAACCACTGTACCACTGACCATATTTACACCCTACACACCCTAATAAATAAACATGTCCACCATACAAAAAATGGAAAATCTTTGCATGCTTCCATGAATGAAAAAAAACATTTGATTCTATTTGGCACCAAGGCATATTCTATAAAATTATTCAAAGTGGTGTAGGGGGTAAAGTTTATGACATATTTAATTGTATGTACACAGAAAACAAGTGTGCGGTACGAATCGGCAAAAAAAGGACAGAATTCTTCACTCAAGGACGTGGTGTGAGACAGGGCTGCAATGTCAGTCCAGCATTGTTCAATATATACATTAATGAGTTAGCGGTGTTGTTGGAACAGTCTGCAGCTCCTGGTCTCGCACTGTTCGACAAAGACATCAAATGTTTGCTCTATGCAGATGACCTGGTCCTGCTGTCACCCACAGAACAAGGGTTACAGCAACACCTGGATCTGCTTGAGCAATACTGCCAGAACTGGGTCCTGGCAGTAAATTTTAAAAAGACAAAGATTATAATTTTCCAAAAGAAGCCCAGATGTCAGGAAAACAGATTTATAAATTTACTCTAGGTAACACCGCCCTAGAGCACACTATGAATTATACCTACCTTAGTCTGACAATCACTGCATCCGAAAGTTTCTGTATGGCAGTAAACGTATTAAAAGAAAAAGCTTGAAGAGCAATATATGTAATAAACAGAAAACTTTTCAAACTGAATATTCCAATTAGAATCTGATCTAAACTATTTTCTTGTGTAATTCAGCCTACTGCGCTTTATGGAAGTGAGGTCTGGGGTCCACTCAGTCAGAAAAACTACACTGCATGGGACAAGAATCCAACTGAAACTCTGCATACTGAATTCTGCTGAAATATTTTACAAATACAAAGGAAAACACCTAATAATGCATGTAGGGCCGAATTAGGCCGGTTTCCATTGGCAATAAGTATACAAAAAAGAGCACTCAAATTCTGGATGCACTTTATCAAGCCCCAATGACATGCTACAATATAAGGTGCTACAATCCAAAGAACTGAACCCTGAAAAGAGCCCCCTCAGTCAGCTGGTACTGAAGTTTACTAATTCTGTAACCCAAACTAACCTACACCATGCTGAGTCCAGCACTGCTAACCAGCCACAAATCAGTGTAACCCAAATTATGCAACAAACATAATTGTATTTGGAACATCGGGATAAAGAAACCAAAACACAGGGTTGACTAATTTGCTATCGGACCCTAAAAAAAGATTATATTCCAGCAGAGTATCTCTTCTCTGTCAGAGATACAAAGCAGAAACTGATCCTGACCAAATACAGGCTCAGTGACCACACCCTTGCAATTGAAAAAGGCAGACACAAAAACTCATGGTTACCAAAAGAACAACGAATATGTGGTCACTGTAAGACAGGAGAGGTAGAGACAGAGATGCACTTCCTCCTTAACTGCACAAAATACACAAAAATAAGAAAGGAATATTTCCCCAAATTTTCTAGAATCATACAGAGCTTCAATTCCCTATCAAACTGTGAGGAATGCGTAATCCTATTAGGAGAAGGACCAACAACCCCAATTGCGGCACGATATATTTCAGCCTGTCATAACCTGAGGTATACTGAGTGACCGTCCACTCATACAGGAGAGACTCTTGAGATACTGTTGATTTAATGTTTATTTATCTTTAACATTGTTGTTGTTATTGTGTTGTTCTTATTTATATTATTATTTTACTGTACATATGCATTTTAAGTATGCTTTCGCAATATTTACATTTGTATTTCCTGCCAATAAATCTATTTGAATTTGAGAGAGAGAGAGAGAGAGAGAGAGAGAGAGAGAGAGAGAGAGAGAAACATTTCAGATGGAGTGAGAAGAGAATATTGTTTTTGCCAGGAATATGTATAATGCATAGTGAATTACTATTCTCCTCTGGTAATCTTGAGGAAATTATCTCTGCACTGACTATACCAAACATAGAATAGAAACCACTCACACTCACTGACTCACAAAGAAAGTCACAGTACTACAAATTACTGTATTAACCAAAAACTGGATCCTTGAAGTTTTACAAAAATACACAAAGACACTCACCGAGACATGGCCCCTCTTCCCCTGAAGGAATTCCTGGAGTTGAGTCCTCGGGGCTCGATTGTTGCCACCCTCTGCAGTTCTGAAGAAGTGTCATCGCACACGGATGGCACACTGCAGGGAAGGGCATAGACACATTACACCAGGGTGCCAACAGACACGGACCAATGAAGCACAGTAGTATCAAACGCAAACTGAAACAGGCTCCCTTTTACCGGCTCAAGGTGCTGTCTGCCCGGTCCGATTCGTCCTCCATCGAAGTTTTCACTGATAGTCTGTGCGTTGACAGGTCTGAGCTCTCTACTGCCACCTGGCCTGTCATTTTGTCACTGCAGCAACACAAAATATTTTGTAGTATACCGTCCACAGATACGTATTAAAAACCTGAAAATTAGAATGCAGTATAAATGAGTAAATGACATGTAGTTGCAGACGTTTTTACCCAAGGTGTGAAACATAATTTAGGTAAGAAATTCAGGTTAAAAAAATGAAGGTACGTCAGCAACTGTACATAGGGAATTCAAACATGCAACTTACTGTTAAGTCCAGTCTCTTCACTATTCCACCGTACCACTGCCTCAAAAATACAAGGTTATAGGGTATGCCAACAAATGCTATAGTAATTTGAAGTAAAACAGAAAAATGATAGTCATTCACTTACAAGAAGCAGAGGAATCAGAGAAATGTGATGGAGGAAGAAAGACACAGCGAGAGAGAGAGAGAGAGGGAAAGGGAGAGGGAGAGAGAGAGAGAGCGTGCGTGTTTAAACATACAGACAAGAAAGTAATTTTAGTCACACAGAAACACAGACAGTCAAATATACAGAGAATAGAGAGAAATACTATCGATACATTTAAATTGTGGAAGTTGTAACATGCTGCTCTGGGCATGCGTATGGCAAGTCAGCCATGTAGGGGTAGAATTATGCGGTCTAGCACATTTTATCTGCCAGGGCATTTACATCCTGTCTCATCTACACTGGGAAGGCAATATGCATAATGAGAACCACCTCACTTAAAGAAGTGTATTAGAAGTGAAATATTATTCAATTACTGTCATAGTATTGCACGTAAAATGCATTAGGCATAATGTAGTGATAGATGATACAAAAATGGAACATTACAAGAATATTCTCCCTCTACTGGAGGAGGCAGTTTAGTGACGTTCCCAAATAAAACTGTGAAAGAGCCTTTTCTGTGGTGGTGCAGCATATTTTCAGCATTGCCCAGTAGCCCAGCAGTCAATGCCACTGAAGGTGCATCGGTACTCGCATGTTCTGTGACCTAACATCCACAATGGGATCAACACTTCAGCGATTTTGAATTCAAGGAGGAGCAAATGATAGCAGGTCCAACAACAACACATCCTGTCTGCGTCCATCGCATCAGAAAAGCCATTGTTGCCATGGAAACAACCTTGGCATCCATAGCAACAACAGGTATGGTTACAATGACTGTGTCCCCCATTCCCATTCAAGAGAGGAGAAAGGGAGTAAGTGAAGAAGAGAGAAAAAAGAGGAAGAGAGAGAGAGAGAAGTAGATGTTCTATTCACACTGGTCCACGTACGGTGAACCATGAGCAGTTATGTGCTCAGACCAAGCTCAAATACGGTCAACTGAAACATCACCTCTGAGTAGCAAAGTACAAAGAAAGTTCAAACGAAACAAGCTTAGTTTTTCACCCTCCAAGCTGCCAGAGGACAGGAAGTGACAGGAGGAGTGATTTGTGCAGGGTCTAACACCAATCCAATCAAACTAGTTTCTCTTTTAATTGTGGCTGGAACGAAAACCAGCATACACAGGGGTTCTCCAGGACTGAGTATGGGAACCACTGGTCTAATGTGCTGCACAATACTATAGCAGTGTACAGCACGGCAGAGTAAATGTTCAAATGCAAGTGTGCAAATAAGTGTGCAGTGTTGGGTGTAGATGGTGATGCAAAGTAAATACAGTGTGCATCTACATGGAGCAGAATGCATTTCACACCACTCCCTGCAATAGCTTATCATGATTTTAACCTTGAACAATCACACATAGTATATGAATGCAAAAAGTATGCAGTCTCCTGTTTGCAGTCTGGGTGCCATTGTTATTGTACTGTATTTTGCATGGTGCACTGTGTGGGGGGGAAAGCCTACTACGAAGCAGGATTACTGAGATGTATAACTGCACTGTATAAATCCCAGAACAGCTCTTTTTACTTCAGTCCATGTTCCAGATTTGGGAGGGTTCCGGGTTTTACTCCAGCTAACTCAATAATCCTGCTTCATAGTTTGCTCCCCTGGTCACCTGACCAATAGGCCCTCTCCTTTAAGAGTACTCACCAGCTTGTCCCACTGTCCTCTGGCAATGTGAATTAGAAGAAACTTCATCAATCTAGGAATAAGCACCCAGATACTGTTAAGCGCTCCAAGCTTGACCTACACTGCCTGTGAAAAGCATCTTCAAAAGCTCTGTCGCTATACTGTACCCAGATCAGTGATCTTCTCCCCAGCGCCTGTGTTCCTCTTCAAAGCGCTGTCGTTCCACTGTACCAAGATCAGTAATCTTCTCCCCAGTGCCTGTGTTCCTCTTCAAAGCTCTGTCGCTCCACAGTACCCAGATCAGTGATGTTCTCTCCAGCGCCTGTGTTTCTCTTCAAAGCTCTGTCGCTGCACTGTACCCAGATCAGTGATGTTCTCCCCGGTGCCTGTGTTTATCTTCAAAGCTCTGTTGCTCCACTGTACCCAGATCAGTGATCTTCTCCCCAGCGCCTGTGTTCCTCTTTAAAGCTCCGTCGCTCCACTGTACCCAGATCAGTGATCGTCTCCCCAGCACCTGTGTTTCTTTTCAAAACTCTGTCGCTCCACTGTACCTAGCTTCTGTTGATCCAAGGTCTGCCCTTCTCTGTCGACCGCTTGGATGTCTGAGATTCCAATTGCGGAGAGAGGAATCGAGCAAGAAAGCAAGGGAAGAGGAATGACAAGACGCAGGGGGCGAGGCTTTCGAGTGTACTTGGTAGCACAGAGCGCGCTGGATTGCAGGGACCTCTTGAAGTTTCGCTCCCTCTCAACCCGAGAAGAAAACAAGAACGACTCTCATCAGCTCTCTCCAGTCATGCTCCCCTACCCACAGAGAAAGTCCTGAAAGAGGCTGGAGGGGCGAGGCCACCCAGCGTCCTCCTCGAAAGCCAGAGATAGACGGTCGTCAGACTCTCTCCTTTGTGGCACGGAGCCCATCATTATTCAGGAAGGTCCTTGTCCTTTGAAGAGAGCTGATTGCGGTGGCAAAAAGGCGGCATCTTTCATCTGCGTTCTCCTCACGAGGGGGCACTCTTCATTAATTATGGATCATTGGCCACCATTTGTTTCCGCATCTTTGATTTCAATATCGAGGTAATTGATTTCCTACGTGGGTGCACACCCTTCGACCACCCCCTCCATCCCACTCACCATCTTCCTCACACCTCTTCACACTGGTTCACAGTTGAAATCACGGAAAGAAATGTACTGAACCCCCATTGGGGCTGTTCACTGTTCACAGGCCGGTCTGCAACAGACACTCAAAACAGTAGAGCTCTATTTCTGAGTCTCACGCCATCAACAAAACTAACCTATCTGCCCACCTCCGTACAGTGGGGAGCTATTACAGAGATAAATGATGCCCTTCGGCTTCCACTTTGGGAAGGAGGGAGAAATTAAATAATGGAGAAGAGATAAAAAGAGTGGAATGATTACTGAAGGGTTTGAGGGCAAATAAGGACATAATAGATGAGGAGAAGTGGGTCCTTAGGAATTGAGTTACTTTTGTGTCTATATTGTGCAATCAAACTTCTTGACACTGCAAGCAAATAATATTATATTGAACACAAAAATACATCTCAACAGTTTTGAGATCAAATTAAATAATTGATAGCAAAAACTTTTGCTCTGGGTGATATACTTTGTTTCGTGTTGGAATTTAGTTGCATATTGAACATAATCCTGTGGAGGTGTAGGTGATGTGTCTTTATTGGCCAGTCTACTTTTGAGTGACAGTTTGGCTACACCCACTGGTTGTTCCTACATGTGACTGTAAAAGTGTTAGCCACAGGTGATTGTTGTCCTCAGGTAAGTTTACACCTATGGTTTACACAAAGCTTTCTGTTAGATTATGCTACGTTGTCAGTGACCTGTCTTTACAAATGCATGCTCTTGTTTGTAGATTGTCTTTTTAAGAAACTATGTGGTTTATGTTTTATAACTTTATTGTCTTTTGATTTGTCTTTATTGTCTTGCCAGTAACTCCAAGCATCTATGTAGGCCTAACGTTACAGCTCAATCCTAGGTAGACTAAGTAGTTATGTCATAATCTTGTGTTTTAACCCAGAACGACATTGTGTCACTACTACAAAAAAAAACTAAACTACCAAGTGGAACATGGCTGATTTGATTGCAGTGTCAAAAAGTTTGATTGCACAATAAAGTTACAATGGTAACTTCATACTGAAAACAGAATGAGATTAAATATTAAATATTAAAAGAGGTTAAATATTGAAGCCTGGAAGACGGTAAAAAAGAGACAGGCAACCAAATACACCATGAGCTTGATTACATATTCTGTGTTCACGTTTCATACCTTCACTGTTGCCCATCTTTCCAGAGCTAACACACACACACACACACAGCAACAAATACACAGACAAATGCACACACAAACAGACGTCCTCTTTGATCATCTTAATCACACAGCTGGTCTCTGATCCTGATTCAGCAGTGGTCTCTAATGTTTCTGCACTATTGTCTTATGTCCAGGCCTGATACAATATAACAGACTGCCTTTCAGAACCAGACAACAGACTCTCACCTCGTCTCTCCTGCTCTAAGTATCGGGCTGGTCAAATCAAGAAACAGACACTAAATAAATGCTTGGAATGGTTTTATTTCAGTTTTACCAGTTGTTACCCAGACACAGGTGTTGTTAGCCTGTTCTCATTGAGCGGTTTTTGTCTGTAGATTACCCAACTTTGCATGGCTAAACATTTCCAGTTTTCTCCACTGCATTAGGTTCTTTGAAGCAAACGGTGACCAGTCTGTTTTCTCCACTGCGTTCCGGCAGCTTCCATCTTTGACAGTGGCCTTCTGTTCCCTGTGTTGCCATCTCCATCCCACCCCCATTTCCAAACCCACGGAAATACAGCATGAATCTGTTCCTGTCAGGAAAAAAGCTGGACTTTTCAGCCACCAGGGTGTGTACTGGTTTACATTAAAACTATAGGTTATTCATGCATAGTTCTTTGCTTTTTCTTTATGTAAAAAGCATTTTTGGGTATACACGTACGTAAGACACGTACTAAAATGCGTTCATAACAATGGAATGTTTTAAAGCTTCTACCTGCAAGGGGATGTTATCTTGTATTGTCTCTCATATCTTTTTTTGGTACACTGTATATAAGGTATAAAAATAAGAAAATAAGCCTCCATCTTAATGGTACAAAAAGCCACAAAAGGAAAGCACTGCGTTATAGCAATACTGTGTGGTGAGCCACTTTCTCACTTCCAAAGCCATTCAAATTGAGATGTAATGTCCATTAAAATAAGCCAAAGCCTCAGAAAGATCCATACAACTAACGACACCCTCTCCATCTACATATCCCCCAAAAAAACAAAAAAGAAACAGGCAAAAATAAAACGTACAAGGAGTCTTGTATTAGCTTCAGCCCACACTGGTAGTGGTGTGTGTGTGTGTGTGTGTGTGTGTGTGTGTGTGTATGTATGAGTCATCTTGCAGGTTTAAGATATGAATGCATTTCAGCAATGTGTACCTTCGCAGATGAATCTGTCACATTTGTGAGGGGCAGGGGGAGAATGACACTTTGGCTTTTCTGTAACCAAACAACAACAGCCCCTCCCCATCACCATCTCCCCCCCCCACCCCAAGACCCCCCACCCCAAGACTTAAGTCCTGCCAAAGCAAAACAAGATTCTTTAGTTTTAATGTCTGTTGATTTACATTTTTTTTCTTTTAAGCAATGGCTGTAGTAATTCCTTTAACCAGAAGCCTTTCAACCAGCAAATGGCTTATGGGTGAGATGTTGGTCTGTGTGCTGGCCCGGCATGGCATGGCGTGGCACGGAATGGCCCATTTATGCCCTCTTCATCCCTCGTCCCATCAGACAGGCGAAGACGGTCATCACCATTTTGGGATTCACCTCCACCAGGTCGTCGGGAAGGGCGTAGACTCTGGTTCCAATCTTCCGGGCCATGGACACAGCGTACCTGTAGCGAGAGGGGCAGGGTTTTATAACTGCGCCCGTTCACACAGTACATCTGTTTTGTTGTGTTGTGTTGTGTTGAAGCCAGAGGAGCTGAAGAGGGCAGCTCATTAACTGTGACGGGTCTGGGATACTGCATTCATGAGCACACTTACTTAGCGTTGTCCAGCTTGTCTTCATTAGACAGGCTGCCCGTCTTCACCAGGTCGTAGTTGACGCAGCCCGGCTGAATGGCATCGATCAGATCCAGCACCGGCATGCTGGTGCTGATCTCTTTGTCCTGCAGACCCAACAGAAGACGCTGTCAGAGGATGTCCTTTACCACACATACGTCACAAATCTTGCATTCAAACCCTTTGTAAAAAGTCGACAATTCCTTGCAAATTATTCTCCAAAAAGGTTCAGTTGGACACGCCCACCCTTGTAAATCGCCCTTCACGCTTTAATGGCCCTCAACCGTTTGGTGGAGCACGTTTTGGGTCTTGGTGTCTTGTTGGGGAGTGTGTTGGACTTGACTCATAAACCAAATGGTAGAGATGGCTCAATCAGGTGGGGTTGGGTCCGGCATGTTTTTCTGCCGGATATCGGGACTCTGGTTGTGCAATACTAGGTGGTTGAGCTGGCCATTAAAGGGTTAAGCTCTATTCGCGTGGAACTAGTTTTACCACAGGACGTCCTGTAAAGTAATTTTAACTCATTATGTGGGTAATTGCAGTGGAACCCTCATACAGGATAAAATAATCCCTGCTTTTATATGCAGTCACTGACATCTACACTGCGAACAGGAACCCCACTTGAACGCATCGGCGTGTACTGCTCATACATGGCTTCTTGTAATTGTTCAGAAGCTTCTCATTGCGCCACCGGCTGGCGTGGAAGCGAAACAGTTCTTTTCTCCCCTCGCACGCACATTCAGAACACGTGTGACTCGCGCGGCGGCTGGAACACTGATGCTGGTCAGATAAACCGGGAGCGGGTGAAAAAAATTGAAAACAACTTTTCGGCAGTGTTATTTTTCTCACCGAGGACGAGTGAATTTTGTACGTTCGTGACTATGGATAGCTGCTACGTTATGATAGAAATGTGCTTTGTCTGACCTGTTGTAGTTGCTTCAATGACATTCGGTATGCACTTATTTTACGTCTCTTTGGACAAAAGCGTCCGCCAAATTAATGTAAGGTAATGTATGTCTGGGCCAAAAGTTGGTTGCCTGAAGTCACTTGAAAAAAAACATGCAGAATTGAAAGAAAAAAAGCCTAGAACATTTGCGCCTTTAATCTGTCTAATGAGGCCAATGTTTAACGTAAAACATGCATCAGGGAGCAATTGAGAAATTTCCGCTGACCTTGAAGCTTGATATTTTCGATTCCTTGCCTGCCTCGGCCAAAACCTTATTGACCCAGTTGACAATGACATCATCATTGGCTTTCTCTCCATCTCCGAGGTCCTCTAGTACGTTCAGGGTGTACCTGGGGGAAGAGTAAACTCCGGGTCAGTCACCGAAAGAAAACAAGGTTTCATAGTCTGTTAGGGCCTGTTAGGTTTTTAATGTCAAGTATTAAGATATTTATGAAACTGGTTTCCAGTGCACTCATTTCTTAAAAAGATTTCACAATAAATATGAAACAATGCCAATAACACGCACAGATGACAGGCACAGGTCAGACACACATCTCATTCAGACACAGACACAGATAATCACACCCTCCATTTTGTCACTACATGTTTCAGTCCCTTTCGTAGTTACTATCGCTCGGATTTCAGAGAAGGTCTCTCAGCAGCGGCTAATGGCATCATTCATATCCCTCTCGTGCATTTAAATGATGTCAATCGCTATGCATCACGCGCGCCTCCTCCTCCTCCTCCTCCTCCTACCTCCTCATGAGCTGCCACACCAGTGCCAGCGTCAGGGTGGTGTTGCCGTCGTTCAGGTCCTGCCCTCCAATGCCCACGAGGGAGAACTTGGCCTCGGTCTTCCCCAGCTCCACGGCATAGTTACAGTTCTCCAGCTGCGTAGACAGAGGCAATGGGTTTGATGTGGGGGCAGTCTCGCAAGGACGCATGAGAACGACTCTGCCACCTCACGTCAGGGTGTTGCTAAGGCAGGATTTGGCCACGTCAATTATTTTACCTGTCAATCATTACAGCTAATTGAATTTGAAATTGATTTGAGTAATGTTCATTTTTCCTGTATTCTAACAAAAAAATAAACAAAACTGTAATATTGTATGAATTTAGGTAAAGTTATTTTGATCTACATATTTAGTTACGCTAAAAAACTATGATTTTACTTAAATAAACTGTAGCCACGTTATATGAGCAGTAAAGTAGACTGTTGATTTTTACCTTTTTCATATTAGCCCCATGTTTGGAGTAGGGTGGTTTGTTGACCTTGTTGGTCCAGTCGACTGGAACCTTGATCTTCTCATACAGTTGCAGGATGACAAGTGCATCTTGCAGGTCACTACAGAAAAATAAATAGAGCTAAATGATACACACACAAACTAAAACTTAATCCAAAAATCAAAATCCCACAAATACACAAAACCATACATTCAGACCAAACCCCCCCCCCCCCCCCCCCCCCCTCCCACCCACCAACCCACCTACGCGCACACACAAACCCACCCACAATAGACAGACACACACAAGTCACCAGGTTGCGGTGATCCCTTACCCGTATAGGTGGTTGACATGGGGGTTGACCCCCAGGGAGTTCATCCAGTTACGGAAGGTCCTCTCTTCCCGCGTCTCACCTGAGGACAGAGAAACGCGTGAGCAAACCATCCACTGACAGAGCTGTTATTCAGTTGTTATCCAGTTTTATTCTGGATTACAGATTTAAGCGTAAATGTACTTCTCATGTTTTGAGCACTATGACTCCAGTACAAGCGGAACAACAGAATATCGTATAATAACTAGAACAGGCCATTCAGCACATCTTTACTCACGCAAAAATTAAACGATCTGGCAACCTATATTTAACCTACCATGTGTATCACACATATCCACTGGCTCACACTGTGACTGTAGATATATACAGTACAACCACAAGGGAGAGCTACATATCCACGGGCTCACACTGTGACTGTAGATATATACAGTACAACCACAAGGGGGAGCTCTAACCCAAAAGAAAGTACATGAAGAGGTTGATGTTTATTTTTAAAAATTGAACCAGCTCTTCCGACTATGCCGTTAATATTTTCCACAGGAGTTCAGACGGGGACACAAATGTGAGTTAAATGTATTTCAGTCGTGAGACTACACTCACGTGACAGTGAGGACTCTGAGCAAACCAATACTGAACTACTACATCCTAAGGCATATTCACTTTGTACACTACCTTCATTCTTTTACTTTTCCAAGCAAAATACATTCCAGACTGCTTCAGAATCGGATCACATCGAACCCAACTGACCAGAGATGGCCTTCAGATCTATTAAGGACCTGAGCACCATGTAGCTTTCTCTACGCAGTATGAAAAAGGTTCCTGTGATGGCCTGAAATCTCAATTCTGAAGTTTGCTCAACCTGCCAAGGGGGGCACACGTACAATACTTATAATATCTTTCAGGCATTAGTGATATCATGCAATGACATTTTTAGAATAGACAGTATAAATATGCCCCTGAACATTTGATTAACTGTAATTGTCATCACAGCAATGAGCAGATCACTGAGTACCATATGTGGAGGAACTCCCTCAGCACCCATGTACCCTGTTAAACTTTCCTCCGTTAAATGTCACACCCACCTTCCAGCCGGGCCCAGTCGATATCCTGGTTCTCTGGCTTGGTCAGGGAGGGGTACTTGTTGAAGAGGTTGGCCACGAAGGCCAGGTTAAGTTTTGGGTTGCCACTGACAACGTCGGTGGCCGTGACGAACTGCCGACAGCCGAGGGCATCTGCCTGCTGCAGCATGTATTCGGCCCTCTTCAGCTCGTCCTTTTCCTGAGCGACACACACACAACACTGGGTCAGAACCTCAGGTCACATGACACAGGACTGTGATGCAACTTCCTCAGTCAGTAGTCACAGCAATGGTAGGATTCCAGGACAGCACCTTAACTCATTCGCTTGTGCCATAATCAGTTACCTTTTAAATGACATAGTTAAATTATACCTCAGAGAGAATTCAGAGACCTCTGTGCCCTCACGTCATTACGTCCCCAGGGAAAAACATAATTTCGTACATGGTAGGTAAACAGGCCCATAAAGCATTCACACCATAAAGCGGTGTGAATATTTCTAGTAGCTCCAATAAAAGGTCTGGGGTGAGCGTTTATCAGAAGGGCTTTGAGGTGGTTACAGTGTAACTCTGGCCTACTGCACAGTCCATCCTACTTGGGCATCGGGGAATTCGCTCAACAAATGTGAGTGTGTGTGCCGCTGTGCGGGGCGACTGCTCAGTGACCCACAGAGTAAAATACACACCCAGATAGGGTTCCCCTATCAATAGGCCTTTCATCCACTGAGTCAGATTAAACCCCCTCTACGCACCTCCCTCCTCCTTTCTCCCTGTCTCCCGCCCATGCTTTCTCGCTCAATAAATAGCCGATTTTGCTGGTCACCAGCGAACACTGACCCCAGACTAAACTACAGAGGAAACATGGCCGACAGCCATTGTCTCCCCACTCAATCGCACCATTCTCCTGTATAAATCGTAGCATTGACTGATTTGTAACCCCGAAGCCGAAATGCACAGCAGTGTTGACTCCACATTATTTTAGCAGAGGAAGCCCGAGGGGGGTGGAGGTGCCAGTCTTTTTTGCGTGCGTTTTTCTGGTTAAGACCCCAAAGCCAGATTGTTCAAAGCTAAAAATACTATTTCAGTTTTCACAGAGGAGCCTTTATGAAATATGATAACTCTCAGGCCATAAATACACTCTGTGGTCTGACTGTAGGGATGTTCCTTCCATTTACTTTTTCACTTGGACAACAAATTAACCCAAGGTGACCCACAGTGCATGTTACATGATCCAATTATACAGGTTTATTAAAAACAACTTGCTTAATTGGTACATTGGCCCGTCTGGATTTTAACCGTAGCCTTTACAAGCCATATTCCTAACCCAAGCCCTTTAATTAAAAGTACAAAGTATTAAGACCTGCTGAGTTTCTACTCCAGCAGAACAAAAGCAGAAAGAAGATGGCTCTCAGTGGCCATAGGGCAAAAGAGGTCTGGTATAGGTTCAAGCTGAAAATCTGTAGAAAAAAATCAGTTTTCACTCGGTTTGCACTTTGTTCCTTTTAACTCTCTATAAATAGGAATATAGGAATGGTTTTGAACTGGTAGATAGATCCTTGTGGGGAAAAGCTAAACGGGGCCACCATGGTGGGTTCCACATGCTATATCTTCCCCGTTCTTCATGATCCTAATTAGAGTGGGCACGACGCACTAAATCTTCCCCAATTCCCTGATCCCCACCAGAGCAGGCAATGCACTAAATTGCACCGCCCGCCCTTTACTTCATCTTCAACAAGGCAGGCGCGACGCACTAAATCTTCTCGCCTCTCCAGTTCCAGCGCAGGCGAGGGTGACACACGCGTTTGTGTTACATCTGCTGCAGAGAGGCCAGCCCTCCCTGAACACTAGGCAAACTGGCTCTCTGCGCCAAGCCTTTACAGGGAGCACACATAGCCTCTCCAATCGTCTGACGCATGTCCAGCTGCATTCTGATTGGCTGCCTGATCACAGACGCGCAGAGTGCATACGCGAGGCACGGCACGCAGCATCCTCAACGAGACATACTCTCTGCAGATAAGCTCTGCGCGCTCAGGCTACGCAAAAGGGGTTGAAGAAACATGTCTAGAAAGCTCTCTCAGTCAAAACCACACAGCCGTTCATCCGTGGTGTGGAGCTGTGCCATCAGAAATTCATTTTACTGGACATTTTTACACACACAGATGTGAGCAATATGCCAGTGATAACCTTACCAAAAAAGGCAGTTGCATGCCAGAACAAGGGCTTCAAAGAAGAACTGGAAACCTGTTAAATAGTGCTGTTAAATGGACTGGATCTTTTTAAACATGCATGCGCCCCTCTGCTTGGAAGAGGCACAGCAGCATAGGGGCTACTGAGCTTGTAATTCAGAGGTTGCATGTTTAAATCTCCAGTGGAGCACTATCACTGTACCAGTGTATGGTTGTTTGAACATGGTCCATATCCCAATTCAGTAATACCAAACTGTATACACAGTTAAAAATACTAGCTCTGCATAAGGGAAGCTACTAATTAAGTAATGCACTGTAGCGAGACCACACCCCACCCCACCCTGAGCCGCAGTGCACCATGGGAGCTGACACTTACCCCGAAGCCGGACATGTCGATGTCGATGCGCTCCTCGCCCTCTTTGGTCCCTTTGGGAGAGATCTGGTTCAGCAGGTGGAAGTACGCTCTGGAGTCCTGGGGGACAGAAACCACAACACATGTCACTCTACCTCTGTTCCACTCAATTTTAAGATACACCGTGTGAGGACATAAAACTGGTCACATGGGGGATGACATCATCACACGGGGACAAGCGCGATGCAGGCTGGGAAGGCATGCTCTGTCCTTGACACGGGGAAGGAAAGTAATGGAAGCGGGAACGGAGTTAAACTTTGACGAAGGACACTGATGAAAATGTACACCCATAAAAAACTTTTTAAAAGAGACCTTCATGCCAAACCATAGATGATCTATTGGAAATGCTTTGTGGAGAGTACCTTCACCGAATTTGAGAAGTCTGCTAGCTGGATCACAGAGAAAGAAAATTAACAGTCAGATTACCAAAATGCAAAAAATACTGTCAATGGGTTCTATAGATTCCTTACGAGATTTATTATGGAAAGTTCACACTATTATGCTTGTTTTTAAAAAAAGCCAATATAAAACAGTGATTACAATATACCAACAAAACAAGGGCCCTAATATATAGTTTGATAGTGTGCATCCTGCATGTTGTAGAAGAGCTGTGGTTCTGGTTCTTAAGGTTCTGGTGTTGCCATGCAACCACAAGCTGCATGACACCTGGAACCATGTGTGATTCAAAGTTCCAATAAAAAAAAGGCTCTACAGAGGAGGCCAATGGTCCTGTCTGTCTAAACATGAGATAGTTCTACAGGCATATCCGCATAACAGCACACCCAGCCAAAATATATATTGAAATCAATCAACAAATCAATACTTTCAACAATGTTTAAATAATTTAGAAACATAAAATAAACAGCTAAGAGGGAATCCTCCACTGAAATCAGCATTTAGAATTAGCCTGAATCTGTAAGGTATCAAGTTACTCTAGCCAAAAAAAAAAAAGTATGATAAAATACACAATATTGTTGTCAAATTGCCATTATTGTGAAACTTCCTCTCCAAAGATAAAAGGAAAACGGGTCCATGGACTGTTTACTGCCTCTGTAATCTTGTCACGGCTCCAGGTTTCCTCACTTTCATTAAACTTTCACTGCTTCTACACCATTAGCTGATTCAGACAGCAAGCTGAATGAGCGGGCGGGGCTATAAATAGAGCAGCGCGGGCGGGTCGATACGTGGGAGACAGCCCGGAAAGAGGAGATGTAAAGCAACAGCCCGGGAGCTTGAGAAGATTTCTGAGCCATGGAGCCCAGGTACTGCTGGAGTCCCGTGGGCTGGGTGTGTAACAAGGCGCTATATAACTGGCCACAACCGTCTTAAGAAAAGCAGTTGCATGCCAGAACACTGGCCTTGTAACTGTTCTACTGTGCATTTCTACAGTTTCATTATTAAAAGGGATAGGACGGTGCCAAGGCAACACAGGCCCACGATGCAGTCTATTTGGGTGCTCAAACAGTCCCCTGGTCTTTTGAAAGACTTGCCAGCACGGGGAGCTGCGGACGGACCCACCTTGATGTCGGAGCTGAAGTTGTTGATCTTGCTCCAGCCGGCGTTCTCCAGGTGGTAGTTGGCCCAGCGCAGGAGCAGCTCCTCGGGGGAGAGCTTCATCAGGTCCTCCAAGGTCTCGCCCTCTCTCAGCAGGGCAGCGAGCGCTGGGGGAACAGAGCGCGCCACACCTCCGTCACCCCGCCTGTCCCCCACACTCCACTGGCCAATGTCGGCTCTGCGTCCCACACTATCCCGCCCGCCATTGCTCAATGCTGTAGTTCAGTCTGTCCCGCCAAACACCCCTATTATTACCATGAGATGTGAAGGATGGCTTTAGCCAAACCGTGTCCGCCTCAGCATTACACATTTTCTTGGTAAAAATAAAGAACGGAACGGTTGTAAATTGTTGGACACGGCTCTTAAGGTTGTGCATGTAATCTGAAAGAGGCCTCCTCTTTTGCAGTGAAAAACAGCACACGGTCGCCCCTTTACAGGTGCCGGTGTGATGGGCGGAGGGTTTGGGGCGGGGAGCTGGAATCAAGGGTGTGTAATATTCCTCTGAATCTGACCAATTGGTGCCTGCCCTGCACAGGGGGTCGTAACGAAGGGGACATAATTAAGGAAGTAAGACGTCCCTGTTGAAACTGGATGGATTCACAACCTTAACCAAGCGGATCCATGCCAAGGAGCTCTAAATACTGTTTACGGACGCATTGGTTAAATTCTTTGCACAGATTTCATAAACCGCTACTGAGGCTGTTCTGTTCCAAAGCAAGAAGAGGCTGAACAGAAACAGATTTCAACCAAATATGCTGGAATTCCTTCAAAACTCATCGGCATGTGACAGCAAGCATTCCACAGATGCCGAGATCTCTACACGAAAATGTCACGAATATCTCTTTAGTTAACCAACATATAAACAATCACCATTCACTTTAGCCAAAACAGGAGGTTCTAGACTGGGTGTCTGCCCTCCCAAACGATTAACAGCCACTGTTTGTCCATAGGCAACAGTCATGGGCTCAACAAATTTTCACATTTTCAGACACTGCAAACATCAACCGACCTGTTATCCAGATAATGGTGCTGAGATTAAAGTATCCATATCATATATATTATTTGGTCTTATCAAAGAGCTGACTATAACTGACGCGCTGTGAAAGTGGTGGTACTGGGCGGTCGCGGCGGCGGCGGCGTACCTTCATTCCGGCTCAGCTCGATGTCGGCGAACAGGCCGATCTTGATGATCTGCCACAGCAGCCCCAGCACCAGATGGGGCTTCCCTTCCCTCAGGTCCATCGCCCCGATGTTGACCACGTGGCAGCCGATGGCAGAGGCCGAGTTGAGGGCCAGGTTCAGGTTCTCCTGCAGGGTAGAAACGCGGCACCCGTTAGTGCCGTTGTGCTGCGCGAGTCGCCGCGGTAACCCTATGGGCTTCCTGCATTACGGGCGCCGCCGGCTTGCCAGGACCCACCTGAATGGTGAACGCCGTCAGCTTCTTCTTGTTTACGGTCCTCTCATCAATCGTATCGGGCACCGACAGGTTGATCATTTTACTGGAGTGCGTTAAGGGGGAGAAAAACACATTGCATGAAAGCCTATCATTAGAAGTAACTGTCAAATATGAGAGGTGATTTCAGAGAAAGTTTCAACCTAGAGGTGGGCATGGATGGCTGTATCTGTTTCCGGATTTCAAGCCAAGTTCTGCTCTTAATTACTGAATTCGCTCACCCATATACACGGTCCGACATTTAACTATATTAATTGACAACCCTATGAATGAACCTCATGAACGAAACCTATTAACTGTTACCGGTATTGGTGTATAGGGCTAATTAGGCAATTGAGCCTGGGTGATTAGTGGAAACGAAAATCTGCATACAGCCAATGGAGTTACCCACTGCTGCGGTAATCACTGCGCTACACTTGCACCCAGAGCAGCACAGCTAGGCCGGAGGACAGACGCGCGGGGGGGACGGAGAGTCTCACCAGAGCACGATGCCGTCGCCCACGGCGCTGAAGAGGGAGCCGTCGTTGGGGTCCATCGGCAGCACATGCTTACAGTCTGGATCCTGCTCCAGTGCGGTGTTTATCCAGTTCACAAACGCAAATCTCTCCTCCTCTGGAGTCGTGTGAAGAAAAGAAAAACAAAGTGATGTCAGGAGGCTCCAGTCCCAGTGCACTATCCCTTCACCTCAGCCCTCAGTTTGGCCCAACTGAAGCCCACACCATAGGTCTTTAACCCTCATATAATGTTTACATTTTAATGACGCATTTGATGTCTGTGGTCAAACTGACCCCAAAAGTTTAAACTGACACAAAACTATTGTAACAGAAAAATTGTCACCTTTTGTGCGTCTCCCAACGGACTAGCCTTTTATCCCTAAATCTGTGATGAAACATCTCACTTTAGAGCCTGAGGTAAGTGAAAGTTTGTGAAGTTTAACCATGTATGGGAAAGTGCCACCAGAATCACCCACAAGAAAGGTTGTATGTATTTAAAAGTTGTATATTTTCTTACATTTTATACAGCTACCCCACAAATGACCCCACACAACACATTTGTAGACAAAGTTGGTACAGGACTTTTGAAAACATTGCATTATGTTTACTGCGTGTTTACTATTTAATCCCAACAAATTAGAAAAAGTCATATAGCGTCCAGGTGAAAAAATAAGGTTAACTGGTTTTTAAGAGATGTCGAACGCTGAATCGGGTCAAATTGCCCCCGAACATAATGCGAGGGTTAAGAATGCACTTGAGAGGTTTCACTGTTTCAGAGGCAGACATTTATAACGTGCATTTTCAAGCCAACCACCTCATCTCAAACAATTAGAGAATTTGCAAAGAGGATAAACAATGTGCTATGAACAGCCTGAACATGTTTTGGGTGACTTGGTGAATTTTGTTCCCCAGTGTCTCACCTGAGAAAGAGTGCTGGGTGCCCTCGCTGGACAGCTCAGAGGTGCCCCCAATGGCCAGGATCCCCTCCTTCCTGTTGATGGCGTTCCTGAAGCTCTTCGCCACTTGACTGCTCTTCAGCTCTTGGAAAATCTGCAGGATGAAAATGATCAGAGGTCACAGAGAGGTTAAAATCGTATACACCCAGACCGCACTGCTTCAGTCTTTAATATGAGGGAGACGGACAGAGAGAGAAAAGGAGAGGGACATTTCTGTTTAAGTATCAGTGCCTGGACAAGCCAGAATGCAGGGCCCTCAGTCGAAAGACAAAGCTCACACCAAATTAAGCGTGACGTGAAAACAGCACATCACACAGCTGAAAACAAACAGCGCTGTTGACTAAACAGTGCAGTGAGTGTGTCTCCCAGGAGGGGGCAGCGCTGGGTGGGGGGAGGGGGCCGGGGGGTGTATTTAATCATATAATGGGAGGCAGGGGAACTGGCACTGCGTTGCATAGCTCCCTCTCAGATTGCAGGTATTCCCCACGCATGCCTGTTCGGTACCGCCAGACCACAGAGAGCCAGAGGAATCAAAGAGGAACACAGCCAACTCTGGGAAGAAAAAAAAAACAGCCTTTTCCCTTTCCCCTAAATATGAAAGTTAAAGTTTAAAAGCAGAAGTTACAGTATTAGGTTCCGCATTTTGCCCTGAAGCCAACATTGTTTGGGGTAATTAGGCCAGGTGCAATGGTTGGAGAACCTGACTTGTGAATGGTTAGAATCCCACCTGAGGCACTGCTGTACCCATGAAAAAGGAATTATCAGCCCAATGCACAAAATACAGTTGTAATGCTTAAGGGGGATAACAGCTTATTATACTAAATTATACGCTTTCTGTATCAGATAATGACTTGGATACATTTTTCCCAGGTCAAACAACAATAAGAGTGCTTTTTAGGAGTGATTGATTTTGACTGCTACAATATTTACAGTCACCTCAGTCAGATAATGACTTGGGATACATTTTTCCAGGTCAAAAACACATATAGTGCTTTTTTTTAGGAGAGATTTTTTTTTGACTGCTACAATTATTACAGTCACCTCAGTTGCGTGCGTGCGTGCGTGCGTGCGTGCGTGCGTGCGTGCGTGCGTGCGTGCGTGCGTGCGTGCGTGCGTGCGTGCGTGCGTGCGTGCGTGCGTGCGTGCGTGCGTGCGTGCGTGCGTGCGTGCGTGCGTGCCCGCCCCTTCGGCTCCATTTTGCTTTATGGTCACAAGTGATAGAAGCTCTGCCGTCCACACAGTTTGAGATTAACATCCAAAACATTCCACTTCCTCTCAGAGAGGAAACTGATTTTTAAAGTTCCCTTTGATCTAACAAAGGGGCTCTGATACAGATTACATTATCCTTTGTCACATTAGAACAGTGCAGGACAAATAAACAAAAACTCACAACGACTGCACATATTCTGCATGTGTATGTTATGACCCTGTCCTGTTTAAGATAAATCATGTATGAATATGAAATGACTCTTTACCAAGGCCATGTATGAACAAATATACTAACAGGTAATGACAGATTTCAGCATGTTTACCATGTTTTTGACACTACCTGGCCTGTTATCGCTGCTGTACACTGGTAAGAAACCTCCACTAAGTGTTCCTGTTCTCAGCCTATAGAAATTCAGTCTGACACATGCACTGTAGCTACTGACTGTACAGACCACAACATCAACACTGCCACCTCAGAGAGCAGTCTCACAAACTGCAGTCTCCTAAGACCATTACACAACACAGCAGTCATTTACCACAAAGCATTATCCAAAGCGGCTTTTCAGAGGATGTAAAAGTGCAACAGTTCTACACAGATGGATAAAGCACAAGTTTCGTTGACCATGTGATGAGCAAGGCTAGACTCAACCGAGTGTTTAGTATGGTCAACTAACTCAATAAGCAATATCAACGACTGAGCAAATTCTAAATGTTCAACATATTCAGGATAAAACAACTTGGTAACTTATAAAAGTATAGTCCTGTCATATAAACAACATCACGGCATTCAGAAGTGAACCAATCCCACCCGTTCCTACAGGGCTTTCTGAAAATGCTAATCTAAAGCCTCTCTGGGTGAAGAACAGTCTGGCCTCAAAAACACATTGCCTCATCATGAAATGCTGCAGCAGGAATAACAATGATATGAAACTGCTTCCTCTGCAACTCCTTACTGTACCTAAGTACCTCACCTGCATTATTAACACTCAGGTTCCATTACCATTGATTCTTTCAATTTAAAGTGAGACCTGGAACTCCTTTTTCAGAACAGGAAGTGACAAAGAGAGCATAATCTCACTAGTGTAAAAGGGCGTCTACTGAAACCACTTTTCACACCACCCTTTCTACGAGCAATGTAAACAGACAGAGAATTATGAGAATTAGAACAACAGGCTAGGCTTTAAAATCTTAATTTTGTAATAAAAACAAAAATGAGCGATACATTAAAACAAAAAAAACAAAAAAACATGCTGATTTTAAAGCTAAAACAGGAGGATATTTCTCACAGTGTGGTTTTAAGAGTCAGTCAGATAGCTGGGCTTACTGGTGATAGAAAATCCAGACAGTTTTTGAAAAATGTATTAGTTTAAGAGGCGAGCCTGAAAAACACGGCCCCTCCCTGTAAAATGACATTTGACAGCCTGCGCACGTAGGCCCGCCGTCTGGCCTGACCCACATGACTGCAGTCTTCTTCACCTTAAGTGTGAGGGCGCTGGTGCAGAAGGACTAGAGAAAGGTCTGGAAAGAGTCACACCTACTCTGCCTGCTCACACAGCAGTAGGGCTGAGGTAATCTGGGACGCGTTTACAGTGCGCTCCGTGGGACGTTATTAGGTTGATATCGACAATGTGCTTCCCATGCCCATGTGCTTCCTGCCATTTTTCACTTGTCTCTAACGACTCGGTTGCGAGCCTATGAGAAGTCAGGCCTTGTCAGGGGCAACGTTCAGAGACAAGAACTGCAGCAACTCCACCCGTTCTACTCTCAGCTGATGGAATGAAAAAAACGGTAGTTAAAAAAAAGAAGAAAGAAGGGAGTTTTTTTTGTCTTTGAAATAACAAGTGGGAGTTCTAAAAAAAGCATGCTGGTCAAAAATAGAGAAGAGCATGTCATAGAGGGCTATTGTAAACTTAAAAAAACTGTACACTGAGCCAAGTGTAAAGATAGAAATGAATGAGGTTTTTCATTCGGCTTCCAGACACAGCCACATCACATTTCTCCCCCGGATGCATGCAAATTCCTCCTCTTCCTTTATTCATGAAACTCAACACAGTTCTGCAGCACTTCATGCAGATCTCATTTCCTCTTGTGAGTGAGTGAGTGAGTGAGTGAATGAGTGAGTGAGTGAGTAAGTGAGTGCATGTGTGTGTAGCCATACAGTATATGTGCATAGGGGTGCAGTTCCCTAAATTTCTACAATTTTCACATGCACACTGTGTTTGAATATAACATGTAGTGTTACAACCCAGTTGTGACAAAAATTAGACAAAACACAAACTGTGTCTGACAGTCACCTATCCTCTTTAACTTCCCTGTTGAAGCTCGTTTTATGAATTATTGCTGCCTTTCATAATAAAACCATAATCCTGGCCTCAGATAACCGCGTGGTGCAAGTGTGTCGTGCAAGAGGGGAAAATAACATCACTCATCGCCCAGTGCGCTCAGACAGCGAGTGACTCACAGAGACAAACTCGTCGAAGCTGATCCGGTTGTCTTTGTCGCGGTCCGCCTCCTTCATCAGGTTCTGGATGATCTCACGCACTTTGTACCCCGGCAGGGGCACATTGGCTTCCTTTAACAGCTCGTGGAGCTCGTAGTCGCTGATGAAGCCATTGCTGTTCAGGTCTGGGGAATGAAAAGCACCAGGCTATGAACAGAGGCACAAGGAGGAGTGAGAAGGAGCGGTGGAGGATCATGGGTAGAGCACCGAGCTCCAAACCAGAGGGGCTGTTTGCTTGCGTCCCAGGGTGCAAATAAACAAATGTCGTACTCAAGCAAGGATTAGATTATGAAACTGGATTTAATATTCCTGTTTAATTAAAACAACCAGCAGCACAAAACGATGGAACGTTTAGAGCATATCGCTGATAATGAAAGACGCACAGGATACAGCCTCTTGTTATTCAAACACGGTCCTAATCATCAAGGTTTCCGAAGGTGGTGCGCAGTCATGGTCAGTGTGGAGAACATAACAGAAAGCCATTTCAATCCTCTCCTTCAGAGAGCAGTGCTTACACGCCATTCAAATGAGCGCTCCCATCAAAGAGAATCCACAGGAAGGTGAGACGCATGTTTGCGTAAAGGAAAGCACCTGATGAAACATATTTAATTAAGCTATGGAGCCTGTGAGGCCTGCAGCCTTCTTATCAGGCCCTCGACCACCTGTCAGCTCCCAGCCGAGTTAGGAGCAGTGATAGTCATATCTGCTCTTACCACAAACTGGTCTGATAGCCATATCTGCATTTAACAAACACTATTTCTATGAAGGCAATAACAATAAGGTACAAACAATAAAAACAAAAAGATTTTGGGAGCACTCCAAAGTTCTGATATATAAATTCAGTGTAATCCTTTCTCTTGGTTCATTGTTTCTGTGTCAGGCCTGTTTGGAAGAGGCTGAGGTAACTGTAACCACTGCAATGCAAAGTAACCATGTTTACTATATTATTATACTTTTACACTTTAGTCTCAGCAGTGAAGCGTTAAGCTCAGCTGACAGGCTTCACATGTGGGGTGTTCCTTTGTGCAGTGTTTTCCCACCAAATTGTATGAATGTCTACGGCTGGGAGGCAGATTGCCGGCTCTCGTGACGCTTTGATGAGTGACGGTGCAAATGGGCGTGGCCTAGCCGGGCTGCACTGAGGTGGTCTCGTTTCCATCAAGAGCAACACAGTGATGCGGGGCATGTCCGCCAACATAGTCGCTGTGCTGATCAACTCATGAATTTTGGACACAACTGATTGGATAGGAACAGCCATGTACTATCTGTATAGCGTCAACGCTCATGAACATGCAGACACGTAGTTTTCCACAGGCAGAAATGCAACTCATTAAACAGTGAACTGAAAACACACTGAAAAGCAGCAACATTGCAGAGGTGGCGTGATTGTGCTGGAGTGTGCTCTCAATTGAGGAAGCGCTGGTGACTCATTCAGAACAAGCATTCATGGTCACAGGGAGGTTATACGAAAGCAAAGACCTTCAATTTTGGGGTGAAGATATAAATGAGATCTGGGTCATTTTCAAATTAGACCAGTAGTCTCAGGTGAATTTGAGTCTACTCAGCTTGTCAGATGCCTTCAAAAGAAATAGCTTGGCCTGGGGAATAGGTCGTTTTGAAGGGATTTTTACCCGCTTTAGAAGTCAGGGGCGGGGGGGTGTTTTTTTGTGACGCGCGGGCCTCACTCTCGGAGCGGCCGAAAACACTCACCCACTTTCCCGAACGCCTCGCGCAGCTCCTCCAGCTCGTCTTTCGAAATCTTTCCCGCCATCTCCTTGGAGACAACCTGCAGCTGCTAGTCCGAGAGAGTCAGTGATCCTGCGGAGAGGGAGGGGAGTCGGTGGAGTTAGCAATAAGCGCCGGGGCTGCACATGCTCAGTAAATAGCAACAGAGAGTAAAACAAGAAAGGACAAAACACTAACTAAAAGACACTGGAAGAGGCTTCCTACAATGTTTTCCCCATAGTGCTTCCCCAGAGCTAGCTTCACCTGTGCGAATGATCTCGGGACTCTCGATCTTGCCACTCCGCACTTCTCTGCACTCGTTTAAAAGAGTACAGACTGACATGCCCACAATTTGGTAGAATTAATTTGCTTTCTGATGCAAAAAAAACAGCATCCTACATACAACAAATGCAAAGCTCTCTGAGCAGGTCTGGCTCCTGCTCCTCTCAGTAGTCCCCTCTTTCGTGAAGCACAGAAAAGGCACTACCTATGAAAGGAGTGCCTCCCTGAGGCCTGACTAGCCAACGTAAAAAAAAAGGGCTACCCTAAATTTCTTTCAGCGCTGTTAAAAAGCAAGCTAATAAAGCCTGGGCTCCCACACGTATCAGCCATGTCTATCAAGCACATCTATAAAATCTGTCACCCACTTCTATAAAGTACATCTGTCACTCACATCTATCACCCACAGCTGTCACCGCAGCATCTACTGAACACATCTATAAACAAACGTCTATCGCCATTAACAGTATATCACCCATGTCTATCATGCACATCTATAAACCATGTCGATTTTTCGACATTTCTCAAGCACATATATCACCTATCACTTGTCTATACCAATAATGTAGGTCTGTATCACCGAAGAACATCACTCATGTATACTATATGACCCACACAGGCCTTCCCCCCCTGCCAAGTATACCCAACATAACATTGGTGACTGCGCTTACCAGCTTCTCTCACACAGTACATCATTCATCACAATAGCCAACCTGGACATTTTATTTTAAAATACAGGACCATTTTGAGCAATTACACTGAAGCTCTCACGGCCCGTATTGGCTATTTGCGGCTTTCAACTCGATGGTAAAGAAGGAAACTGTGTGTCTGTGTGACTGGGGCTCAGAACGTAAAATCACTGTGGTAATTGCTGTAATTACACCCATTCTAGCCACTCAGGGTAGCGTTTCGGAAATCTGCGCAGCAAGGCGAGCACTCTCTCTCCCTTCAAAGTTTGCGTGAATGACGCCACTAGCAAAACAAGCTCCTGGACTCTGGACACATCAGTGCTGCTGGACAGCCCCAGAGCATGCTGGGTAATGACCGCTGCCTGACCTGCCCGCATCATCTGCATTGTTTTTTTGTTTTTTTTACCATCAAGTGTTGACAGTCCTTATACTGCTAATTCAGAGGGAGAGCGTGCTTTCTCATTAAACACAGTCACGATGTCTAAAGGAGCTGAGCACAAAGCCTACGTTTAAATATCGCCTGTCTCGTGCATAAAAGTTGCATGTTAATTTTTTCATTAAAAAATTTTCCACACACATTGAAAGTTCTTAACCAGCAATATATTGTAAATGTATCATAGTTCAAGAACAAAAATAAATTGACAAGCAACCCTTGTCACAAAAATTTTGTGTTTGTGTTGTATTTCTTTGTTATTCTTTAGAATTCAATTTTTGGGCATACAAAGTTTTTTGCAACACAGAAAAAATACTGTATTAGTGTCACTCGTTACAAAGTGAGTGCGCAACTTCTATTGGGATCTATCTCCAATGAAGCAGTCCAAAATATGCAAAAGCGAAGATTCCTTAGCTGATAAACTAAAACAGCAGCTTAGTCATGCTGTCCAGAGCAGCCCATCTCTCAGCTTGTGTGTTACGTTGAGTACATACAGTCCTCATAGGTCTGGGACCCATACGGGGCCTGTACTAGATTCACAGACTTTCTGAGCTGTGGAAATCCTACTGCCAGATCCAGCCGCCCCACTGTTGCTCAACCGCCCGTTCTCCCTTTCCCGTCAATGAATCGAAGACTACAGGACATATTCGTACCGGCTTCAGCCTGTCGCACTAGTAAACAGGTCCCGGCAGGCACAATGGAAAGGTGTGCACCCCCAAGGGTAATACGAGACAAGCACGAATCGCTCAAAACAAACACGGTGTTTAAAAGAGTTCAAGGAGAGGGGCTCATACGCCAGGTTGTTGTGGGACTGATTCCCAGATGGGGCCACTGCCACTGAACTCAAAAACAAAGCGGCTACTTCCCCAGAGACCATTCAAAACATACCTTACCCAGTCTTACAGTGGGATTGTCACTAGCAGTTAGCCTATATAGCCTGCGATGTAAGCTATGCCCTGAATAAGGGGCACAACTAATACAATAAAGTGACATAGCCTCTACATAACAACTACGGTTTGATACTTGAATTTGGTGAAATACAATAACCTCCTTAAAGTGTATTAGGCTGAGGTTTTTACGAACATGCTATTGCATAACAGATCAATTAAAGATGTGTCATAGAAAACTAGGGCGGAGGGAGTAACAGTTAGTCCAGCCTGGTGATGAAGGTGACCCAATTCACTGGATGCTGCCCCCACGTGACACATGTCCCCACACTTCAGAGATGGACACAGCCTTCGCCATTTAAGATTTGGCAGCAGCAGACATTTCATTTTTACAGACAAAATATCAGTTAATGATTAATTCAAGTTTTCAATTCTTTTGTAATTTTAATCCTTCTGATCTCCACATGAATTAATGCATTTGCTAGAGGCCACATTTTACATATGAATCGTCTGCAGGGATTTACATTCCCTGAAGCAACTGAGGTTAAGCACCCTGTTTGCCCCACCCTGCGTTAACTAGGCCTAACGCTCATGGTATTTCCTTTAGCAATTCTTCTCCTTACAGCAGGTTAGCTCAGAATCTGGAAGTTCAGGAGAGAGTCCACAGAAGAAGGCAAGCTGTTTCCCATTTCTTCAGCCTTCACAAAAACAGCATGACTGTTTGGTGTCACCCCTCCGCTTGTCATGACTCTCGAATTTTGTAAAAGCTCCACATGTGGGACACAGACCAGAGCCAAACAGTTATAAAATTTCTCAGAGTAGGAGTACTGATCTTGGATCACTAGTCAGGTTACATGACTAAAGATGCCACTACAACATAACTGGTATCAGACACACTTGGTAACTATGGGTCCAGGTCCCAAACAACATGGAAAAGGGGTTCTGCTGGCGCAGGGTGGCTGCCACGCCTTTACCTGGGGCCCTGAATAGCCTCAGCTTTTCTATACCGACTGTGGTTCCCAGCTACGCGCCCAAACCCTGCCAGCTTCTGTCAGCACAGTGTGCACACACACGCGGAACGACCTGCCCACACCGGGCTACAAAGACACAAACATAATGCATTCACCTTACCTCAACCCCCGTTACCTGGGACAGCAACGCAAACAACAAGACGATAAGATGGAAGCCAACGCTTCAGGGTGAATTATGCTCCCCGTTACCATAATCCAGACCAACTGCCATTTTTAAAACAAGCCAGACGAACAAAACCAAGAGGACAAAGACTTCTCGCTTTGCCTCAAGTCGCACGCTGATCAAAATGCACAGCAAAGAAACAGAAAATCACGAATCCTCCGATCCCTGGGAGGGCCGTTCGGAAACCGACGGGGAGCTGGTTCTGCGCGGACCAGCGCGCATCAGAGCTGCTGTTTTCACGCCCAGAAGAGGCACTGCTCTGCACATGTCCCAGCCTTCCCGACCCCTCACATCCCTGAGCCTGCAGACCCTGGACCGGATCCAACGGCAGCACGGCGCACACTAAACCGAAGCATCGACTGTGTCCTGCCCGAGCCGGGCGGAACGGAACGGGCCGGAGCCGGTTCTGGAGAAGCGGGACACACCTGTGAAGGCTCCTTGCGCGATGGCGAGCGGCAGGCAGTGTGCTCCCTCCACACCCTTCAGAGCGAATCTGGAACACCAGCATTCCTGTCTGGCTCACAAAGACTTGGGGCGACAAGTCACAACACTTCCTGCCCCATTGTGTGTGTGTGTGTATGTGTGTGTGTGTGTGTGGGGGGGGGTGAGAGAGCAATGCTTGTTTTTACTCCAGCTTCTCTATTCCCAGATGGTATGAAAAATGCGCACACACACACACACACACACACACACACACACACACACACACACACACACACACACACATACACAAGGGAGGCGTAGAGAGAGGAAGAGAGAACACAAGTCTCTCCCTGTCCTCAGCAATCCTGTTTCAAATGACTACAGCAGATATTCTATGGTACTATAGAATAGAATAACTTTTATTTTCCCGTTAGGAAACTTCAGTAAACTCACACATTGCAATAGCTTGCAGCAGAAGATCTATAAACTGTTCTCTGAAAGATGACAAATACAGGCCTGGAAATCTGGTTAAACAGGTACTCTGTGGTTTTATTGATGGCTTTATTTTTTTCCCCCACAAACACAATGAAGGCATTTGTACTTCTTTGTACACTTTCAATGTCAACTGCTAATATCACCACAACAAAAGCCTTAGAAGGCATTCCAGGCTGTTCACGTTCACTTCTACAGGCAATAAATAGCATTCACTTTTGGCCCTGAAAGATTTGTGAGACGGCCTAATTATTTTAAAAGTTTCATCTGTATTATACGTTCACCCAAGAATGTAATGCAGTGATATCATTCAGATGCAGAGCAATTCTCTGATTCCAATCAGCAGCTGGCATGATTGGCAAATACTCTTTCTGCGCACAAAATACAAACAATCATTTGCTACCTTTGACTGGGGAGATACCAACACTCCACCAATCGTCCCTGTTCACAGCCAAGCCACACGTGTCATTTTTCATGCGTATTATTTAAGGTGTGATTTTCCCTGTGATTCATCCTGGCTGCAACCAAATAGGCCCTTTCACACTCCACACCCTCAGGCGGAGACCTGATGCAAGGGTCGCCCCTGCCCAAAAGTGCGCAATCACCGCCCAGTGCATTCTGGGAGCTCCTGCAGGGAAAGCATGAGGAGTTTTAAAATAAGGCAAAAATAAATCATTTAAAATTAGATTCGGGCAGAATTTTCCTGCCAGGAAACCTCCGCCCGCTTAACGCTGTGAGCCGAAAGAAGGGGTGCGGTTCCACAGGCTGGGTTTGTGGGGCATGTGCCAGGGGCGTGGGGGTCTGACGCGGGGGTGGGCCTGATGCCGGGCTTTGGCCGCCGACGGGTGGCCCCTGTCTGGGGTTTGAGGGAGGAATGCCGGGCAGTGGTTCAGAGAGTTATTTTCAACCATGTTGAAACTGCTTCATTCTCTGTTGAACTAAAGGAATTAGCCTAGCTATTGCCATATATGAAGCTGAAAGGGCCTCCTGGTTTTGCAAGCATTTAAAGCAGTATTGCATTAATGCATGATGTGGCATGTGGTGCCACGTGTTTAAATGAACAAACAAGCCACCACATTTTAAGCAATAGACTACTGCCCAACCTCCAGCTACCAAAAACAAAGCCCTTGTTTCAGTCCGATTTAAACATTTATGAGGTAAAAAGGGGAAGGGCACCAACCAACACAAGAGGCATCTCATAACCTAAATATATAGACAAAAGTGAGCAATGGCTTATGAAATCCACACACACTTGGGAATAATTCAGAACCGGCATTCCAATACGAGCACAGCCCAACCTATTGTCCCTATATGATTTGCCTGAGATTCTGTCTCTGTAAAGGTGGAAGTGGCAGACTCCCATCATTTTGGCTGAAATAGATGACGTTGTTGTATTTGCAGTCGTTTTATACGCAACATATTTTTTGCCATTCTGCCATAATTAGAATAGTATTTTTAGTGAGCTGATTTGGCAGCTAGCTGGTTAGACGATAATATAATTCACCACTCGATAATTCAACGAAACCGTGGCAATTGAACCCGAAGTAACTGTTGCGAGAAAATATAGGTAGCAATCAAGAACCCAAAAGGATTGGGCATTTAAATACAAATCCGTCCGACATTCAACAAGACTTTTTATATCCTTAGCACACTAGGAGAAGCCACTGGAGGTCAAGATAAATCTGTCATTTACTTGAAAGTTTAAAAAAAAGATGTTCTCGAAGACAAGCTGACAAACCTGATCGCTCAAGTGTTTGCTCACTTTACTGGGTTGTGTGAATAGAGAGCTGAACAGCACTGACAGTTATACAAAGGTTCGTAAAATTTCCCGTAAAATCCCAGAAACTTTCCAGAAACGTACATTTTTCTTGCAAAAAACTCTGCAGCCTGGGAATTTTGCCCAAATTCAATGTAAAATTCAAGCTTACAGCAGTGAATAATTTTGGGGGAAATACACATAAAAAGGCAATTCTTCATATTGTGTTGTGTTTTGGTTTAAATATCCCCATTTGATGGAAATTCAGTCGAATTGCAACCCTGCACTTTGCATTCTTCTCTGCCCATCACATGCACAGACAACTGTCATAATTTTCCAGATTTATGTTGAAAATGACTTTTTTGTAGCGGGAATCAGAAGAAATACACTCCCTGTTTTTTTGTTGTTCAGTGAAAGAACATATATTCCCTTTAGTAGCCATATGGCTCAGCTGGTTGAGCACTGTGCTAACAACATAAAGGTTGTGGGTTTGATCCCAGGGCACTACGAATAATGCTGTAGGCATTCAGATACTGTATGTCCCTTTGGATGAAAAGTGTCTGCTTAGAAGCATATGTATATAATTTTTCTATGTAAAGTTTCCACCCTTGAATATTCCGAAATCTTTGCAACCCAACTGAAAACACTGCAACATACAGGCTGTCTTAAAACACTGGTATTAATCAGAGGCAGTCCTGAGTGGCTCACTCAGCAAAGACACTAGTTCTGTGTGTAGGCTGAGCCTTTTAAAGCAGGCACTGTAGGTTCCAATATGAGCTGTCATTACCTGACTGACTGGGAGTTCACAGTGGTGGGATACGACTGGCGTAAGCCTGCCAGGACACGGTGGGCTTAAAGTGGCCCAGAATCCCCAGTTTGCGGCTTCATAAGTGTTGTTACCAAAATGTTAAAAGAAGTCTCAACCTGTCACGTGAGGCAGGATGTCAACAATGAAAAGGTTCTCTTTGTTTAAAAACAAAAGCTGTACAGGCACACGTATTCTGCTAGACTCATTCCCCCAGCGGTAAAACATTATAGTGGTCAGTCCGCCAGTCATTAAATGAGAACCACAAAATAGTTCCAAGAGCAATTTGTTAACAATGATTTCCTAAACACAGTCAATCAGAACTGGTGGATTCACGATTTGCTAGAAAATACTGAGAGTCGGCCTTTGAGATTTTCAAATTCCCTTGAGCTCATGTTACAACATTACACAACCAAGTCGCTCAGAAAACCTGTCCTAACATGATATCTGATTCAGAGGGCTCTGAAAACCTGTACTTAATTTTTGGGGGGTGGGGGGTTGACCCCCTGCAGGGCAGAGTGGAAAGCTGGGATCAGCTGGAATTTGCAACCCTGCTGTGCCTGCAGAGCCCACTCTAAGGTCACCTCAAAGGCCAGCCTTCATAACGCTCGGCGGTTCTTGGATCAAAAGGAGCGCAGTCAACTCCTTCTCTCTGGCGGTTGGGATACGTGTGAACCTCAAGGCTTGGCTGCTCTTGCGTGCGTTCCATAACGATCACGGGCAGTAGAACTTGCGATTTCCTCATTACCTTCTCCCCTCCACCCCCCCTTATCTACGACACGCCTGTTTCACAGCTCGTTCGCGCGGCACCGGGGGGATTCTGCTGTACCGCCATCTTCACGGTCTGGCTGGAAACGGCCGGAGTAAATCATTTTTCCTGACTGTGAACATTTAACGACAGGACGAAAAGGAAAACACCGGACATTTTCCTTTGGAAACTCTGACCTAAAGAATGTCTTTCACACTGCTAAAAAAAAATGTAATGCTCAGAACATTTTGAGCTTTGTCCACATCTCTTTTCTGTCAGGCCTACTCTCAAGCTATACCACCACACTGGCAGGAAACTGGGGCTGAACGAAATCCATTCAAAGCTCAGCATTAATTGTTGTCACGTCACACAATGACAGAAGCAGCACATGTCAAGTACAAACCACCTTAGAAAGAGAACTGAGTGTGATCTCACCCATGGCAGAGACTAGGGCTGGGCAATATGGCCAAAATACCAGATCATAATATTTTTCATTATTGACAATATAAAGGTATTTGGTTTTCCAATACAAATGACACGAGGAGTAAACAGCAATATACTGTAAGTGTAATAAGGATCAATCAAAATGCAGTTATAAATTTTATCTTTTATAAAAAATATACTTCCAGGTGAGACTGGGAGGTGTTAAACCATAATGACGAATCAAATGTTTCTTTTTAGCATAATAACAATCATCGGCGCTATGCGGCGCGTCGGCTTTCTCTCATCTTTTTTTTCTTTAATCAGATGCAGTAGTGAACATCCAGACCTCCACTCAGCAGCAAGGCCTTGCAGCTTCCATGTGACAAAAACTCATCACACAAACACAGAAAAGAAAGAGGATTGCTATTATGCTCAAAGAAAACGTTCGATGATCGTTGACCAACCTTACTTCCAGGTATTCTTCAGTAATTTAAAAGTGCAGCCACGTGCAACAGAGGCTGAGAGATTTCACTGCTGGTGTCACTTGGCTCCGCCTCCAACTCGATCATGTGTTACCATAAACTTCTCTGCACGCGCTTCTCTGCAATGTCACGTCACGTTTTTTTAATGAAATGGCAGCTTGTTTAAGTTGCAAATTCTTTCATTGTTCTGTTGCAATGTGCAATGTTTAATATTAACTGGATGAAAAACCATAAAATATTGTTGACAACAGTATTTCAAAACCACGTACTGCAGCGTGAATTCATACTGGTAGGTATACCGCCCAGCCCGAGCAGAGACTAAAGATTGGGGGGAGATGGCACAAGATTCCACAAAAGGAATGTAGGCCACCTTTGTTCAGCTCAATAGCCATAGCAAAAACAGCTAAAGCACAGATCTGGCAAACAGGTGTCGAGCGTAGTAGAAGAAGACCTCTCCCATGACTAACAATTATACACCATCAACAAGCAGAGGGTCAACCCCTTCATTTCACAGCCTAGTGTGTGTTCTTTTACTCACAGAAACAAGGTACGGCTGTCACAGTGCAGCAGTCTCTGAAGTGGGCTCTTCACTAGCAGCTCCGGTGTCGTGTCCACACCAACACACTGTGAATAACATTCAGCTACCGCGTCATAATGAGAGTGTGCGTGTGTGTTATTACACCACACCAGGGATCTAGATGAACTTGTCCACTGGTGCGACAAACTTTCGCAGTGCTTTCATTTTCCCAGCACATGATTTGGTCGCCCTCCCTCCTTTTTCTTGTTTTCTTTTGTGTGGCATAGTATTAATCTTTGACCTTGCACGCTAATAAAAAGGCTTCATTTGCATACCTTAGTTTTACATTGATCTATAGATTGATAGACACTCGAGGCTTGACATAATATGCAAAATGTTTTTATTAGAATTTTAAGTTACTGTACCATCTCCTCTTCCCTTTCCTCATTTTTAAAATGGCTATATAGACCGTTTGATTTTTGGAAAATAATAGGCCAAATAAATTTTTTTGTTTATTTTTAGAATAATGTGGCGCGTAGGCCTATGCGCCATGCGTGTAAGACCGTGTGCAGGCGCCTTTCTTCCCAAAGTTGTGTTAAAAATGAAAATGATAAGACGGTAAACGCATATTTTGTGACATTTCAGATGGTGTGCTTTACAGGGTCTCGTAAGAGTTAGCTGTTGTATCAATGGCAACCAGCACCACGGTAAACCATTTTTGACCCGGGCGTTGACTGGTGACTGGTGTTTATTTGCAAAAATATGACTTCCCTTTCCCTCCCGACGTTATAAGAGACCGGCACTTATTTGAGACATTCGATATTATTGATATTAGTTGGAAGTTTTACGGTACATGACTGCACATCATTTCTTAAATATTTTTTATTCCCACTTGCAGGAGTGCAACCAAGTCAATTATTTCCTGTTTACCCGCACTTCCCACAAAAAGGTCACATATGCAACCATTTTGGGTGCAATCTAGAGCCTTGTATACTTTACAAGCAGTCTTCTGTTTAAGTTAATGGTTTTACTTCTTTCTTTTTTTTTATATAGCAACAATGAAAATGATTTTGCAGTCTCAGTAATTCACAATTAGAAGCAGAGTGAAGTTTGCGGTTGGATAAATGGAATGAATTGTGAGTTACTAAAGACTGCAAAATCATTATTTAAACCACAACTGCAACCCTCCGAGTAATTACACACATGTGCACAGGATGCACTTGGCTGCTGTTATCATGCTATTTATGGAATTTCTAACTTTCTGTAATTAAGATCAATGCTGAAGAGATCAAACACAACATTAAAAAAGCACAGTGGCCTCAGTGTAAAGCCGCAACATTTGGAGGAAATGTTTCTCTCAGACAGTGTTCCTCTGTCCCATAGGGTTGCCAACACGCTTTCAGGCTCACGCGCTCTCGCGCTACCCAAACCAATCTCTCGCCAGATTAAACAAATCATGTGTCAGCGGAGAGAGACTGTGGCTACCTGTCTTTTCCCGCACCTCACCGCCACCCCCCCTCAACCACAATCAACGATTTCAATCGCACCCGTGCCGTCCCAGTCCACGATCCAAATCCCAATTGCATTGGGTATTGTCATTTGAGTTCACTGACCGGGAAAAGAAAATAACACCAGGGAGTAAACAAATTAGAGCTGAGGTCAACCACAGCATCATGTCACTGCCAATGCAGCGAGATTAGGATATAAATATACACGCAGAGGGGAAAGATTACATTTCTAGGGGGAAAAAAACAAACATTTTAAATAAATTTACTGTGCACAAGATTACATCCACCAATCACATGAACAGAACCCTTAGCCTCTGAATGTATGTATAAGAACCACAATTATGTGCAGACACACACAATGCACAAGCTCTGTCCTTATAGAACATTTCCCGCTTTCTTTATTCAACAGGTCTTAGTAGCCATTAGGTCTTAATTAAAAGCTAATATAACCTTTGACATTATAGGTTGATTAAAGACACAGCAGTTCATTTTCACTAACAGTGCCAAACACCGACTAAATATCACTCACTCTAAGCAAACACAATTTGCTTTGTTTAGCTAACACAACGAGTGACATAGACATATAGTATAATAGCTGAGCAGTTTTTTGAATGTAGCTTTTCCCTCTTGTTTTCTTTATTTAAGAAAATATGCAGCTTATAGGCAATAGCTACATTGTCAAGAAGGTCCACAATGTAGTATTTTGCCTAAGTCTCTGAGCACAAAACAAATGTTTTCGTTTTTTTTCTGAAAGCAGAAAGCAGAAAGCAGTGCACTACCCAGCCTTACCCGGTTACAGTCATGTGTACATGCGTCTCTATGCTCTCTCCTGTTTACTGCCACCAATATGTACAACTTATGCCAACCCTTCAAGCTTAGGGATGAGAGCATCCTTCACTGTAACGGGAGGTAGGAAGAGATATATCTCTGTGCCAGACAAACGTCTCCTCCTCCCGGATACGGCGGCCTTATCCCTGCATTGACTCCATGGTTACCCAGCAGATATGGCGTTGCCTGGTGTGTCTCCGGGCCCTGCTTATTAGAGAGATTTCTAGTCCTCCGTGCTTGTCACCATGTATATACAGGGGGGACGGAAAGTATTCGGGACACAATTTTTGTTGTTTTGACTCTGTACTCCAGAACATTGGATTTGAAATAGAACAGTGACTATCAGGTTACAGTGCAGACTTTAATTTGAGAGTTTTTACCTCAATATCGGGTGACCCATGTAGCAACTGTACTCCTTTTTATAGACAGCCCCCCCCTTTTGGGGGATAGAAAGTAATTGGACAAATTAACATAAACTTAAATAAAGTTATCATATTTAATATTTGGTTGCATACCTTGACTTTCTGATGTCTGTGTCACTCTTGATATCTTATTTTCTGGTACTCTTACAGGCGATACTATAACCTCTCTGTATTTGAGTGGATCTCTATGGGAATTTGGAGGGTGGGGTAATTTATAGCTAGATTAAGCTGTAAATTACTCTGGAACAGTATGGATCACATGAGTGGCTAAATGGCTGTAAGTCATCAAGGGTCTAAGGTGTCAAACGAGCCTCAAACCACCACTCTGCTGCCAGATATACAGTAGATATGGATGGATGACTTTCAGGGTTGTTTCTCCTGTCTCATTTTCCTATTGAACTCTATGGAAAAATAAGTCAGGAGAAAATGCAGAGAGGTTATAGTATTGCTTGTAAGAGCACCAGAAAATAAGATATGAAGAGTCTTTTGATATTGTTGGGTCACAGACATCAGGAATCATGGCATGCAAAGGATATGCAAGCAAATATTTAAAATGATTACTTTATTTAAGTTTATGTTCATTTGTCCAATTACTTTTCGTCCTCTAAAATGGGGGGGGGGGGGGGGGACTGTGTATCAAAAGGGCTACAATTTCTACACAGTTCACCCAATACGGATGTAAAAAACCCTCAAATTAAAGCTGAAAGTCTGCACATAGTCTGCAGTCATTTCAAATGCCAATTTAGAGCTTTGCTTTCTGAAACTCTCTTTTTGAGCTTTTGATGATATTTACAGCAAGTTATACATTTTTGAGCCAATCTGAAAAAAATGCGCACACAAAAAACGCACGCGCACACACTTTTCTCCATGAGGCATCTCTTCGGTTGCATGAAAGCTAATGATGGCTATGGCTACAAGTTATTTCTGCAAGCCTATGTTTTACAGTCATGTGTAATCTACCACATTCACTTCAGATGGATACTATACTTTGTTTAAACTGAGGTTTAACGCCTTCGCAGATGGTCTGTTTAGAGACTTTTTCATGTTAAATTAGCCAGCTGGAGTACTTCATTTGGCCTTAAACTGAACCTGACGGCACTTTGTTTTCTACATTAATAATAGTTTTTCAAAGAACACCAGAAACAGCCAAACAATAAAAACAGGTTTTGTTTGCTTATGAAAGCCTTCTCCAAAAGCACTTTTTATATCATGTGATATAAACGCGCCAACAGCAGCAATTTCCTGCTTAGTTAAATTTAGACTTGCTTCCTGTCGTTTAAAAAGAGATTGCAGTGCTGGAGCTCATACTGAATTTTATTGGGATGGATGCAGTAGCCACTATTGTTCTTTGCGCCTATTTTCTGCTATGAAATTTAGCAAAAAATACCGTTGAGAATTGTGTATTCTGTCTGTATCTCTGTGAAATATTCGCCTAATTTAAGTTAGGACAAGCGAATACAAGAAATCACAATAAAACTGTAAACTTTCAGTATTCAGGGGAATAAAAAGTCTTTGATAAGGCCGTCTCAGAAATAAAACATCTGATAAAACATTAACACTGATAAAACACAGCTACAACATGGCCATTCAGAGATTAAAGTGCTTACTGTCATAATAGCAAACATAAAGATTCTTAAGGAATATTATTGACATTCCTGTCAAAATTACTGGAAGGAGCAGACACTTTTCAATCTGAGGGTGCCATCTTAGCAAAAAAAAGAAAAGAGTGAAAAAAAGTCAAACAAGAAAGAAGGCAAGCTTAGTCTAAATAAATGAACTTTGGCTGTACATACCAAGTGCAGCCGGCGAGTCTTGAGCAAGCATAAGCATCTTATAGTTTGGTTCACATGACAGTATAAGTATCCATTGACAAAATGTAATAAAATAAACCATTTCTCAGATTTTAGCTATTCTTTGAATTATTTATTTATTTAATTTTTTTACATTTGTTACAGCTGCATCTTCCTGTCCATCAAAGCAGAAGAAAAAACAAGCAACCGAGCTGATACTAGGAATAGCACACAGGTTTTCTGGTTGCTGAAGTCAGTGTGTGGTCCATTTAGGCCACAGTTTGGTTACAATTTATTTTGATTCATTTGTAGAAAGATATAGACTGGAAATTTAACTATGTTGCACTATAGCGAGTCAAATTTTGTTCTGCATCACTTGCGTGGTGATTTGACTCTCAAATGAGGATGCGATACAGTCCATTTCCATTGCAATACTCACCCTGGCTTTTGTGTGTGCTGGTGTTTCACTTAAAGCTGTAATCCATAATTCTTTCATTTTAAAAATGCCATATTTGATACCTGTTCACACTGGCATTTTTGTAGCAATATCTATTCAATGTTGCGTTTTGTATTTGCTCTTCTATATGCCATTTTACATTGGTGCCGTGGGATGCGACAATCCCGCCAAAAAGATTTAAATGTGATGACACACGCAAAGGAACTTACATGTCAAATATAGAAGCAAGCACCTAAAATCTTCTTTCTCCATAATATGCTACCGGTGGATGATATTCTGATAAAATTAAACACTCATTCTTCTCATCGAGGCGGCATGCTGGTGCAGTGGATAGCACTGTCGCCACACAACAAGAAGGTACTGAGTTCGAATCCCGTTTCAAATGGAACTCTGGTACTTGGAGTGTGGAAACAAACCACAGATGTCGTCAAACCCGCCAGATTTGAGATATTATGGATTGCAGCTTTAAGCTTAAATTGAAACCTTTCGGTGGACCATTTGCAAGCATCTGATAATTGAAATCTGGTTACATTCTGTTCGCTGAACAAAAACCTCCCACCACAAATATGCCAACTCCTCAGCATGACGCACAGTGCTGTCTTTCATGAAGAGAAGGGGACAGACTTAATTTAATAATCAGTCACAAGTCTGAGAGTCCTTGTTTTGGTAATGTGGCGACAGAGTCCAGTCAAGGACACCAATTACTGCGCTCAACAGTCTTCAGCTCAGATTGCCACAGCGGCCTCAGCTCTGAGCTGAAAACATACAGCATTTATATGGCACATCAATACTACACTAATAGCAACAGTAATGTATTGCTTAGGCTACTTAATTGAAGAAGAAAAAACTTGAATATCTTAAAAAAAGAAAAGAAAAAACAACAGGGCCTTGCTTCCTTTCTCTTGTCATTTTATTTTGTGTTTTTTAAATGTTTTAAATCTGCAGGAGCTGCAAACCAGCCCGCTGTGTTCCAGTCTGCCAGAACTGACCCTACTGTGAGCGCATCTGTCAGCTGTCTAGCCCGGCAGAGTCAGCATACAGTACGATGAAAAGTGGGGGGAGAAGAGGAGCCCCAAGAATCCGCTCCAACACAAACACGTTTGTAGCGGCAACAAGAAAAACATACAATAATTCAGGTCCTCCTTTCACTAGACATGCTCTTTAACGGGAGCTTATAAGTAGCTGAGAGTAGTACCAAGTCCCAACCAAGTCATGTTCAAGTCATTCTTAAGTTTATGCAGTAAGAAAGTGTCTTTTCGCCGCACGAAGGTCACATTGTTTTGGGGATTTATTTTTAATGAACACATTGTGGAATTTGACCTTGCCAGCCTTGATAATGAACGATCCTCTGTTTGACAATGTAATAGATGAGAACAGTAAACAGAGCCGCGTCAGCGCTCAAGCACGGATTCCGTTTTACGCCGATATCACAGGCTCACCGAGTCGCTTAACCCTGTACCACACACTCTAGCATATTGTGTGGTACACGTTTTTTACGTTCAAGATAGAAATTCCTTTAATGAATATTATAGATACTCCACTATGCAGCCAGGAAGGTTTGCACAGATGGTAATACTTCTAGGATTTTTGAGAGGTAACAGAAGTGGCTGGGATGATTTTAATGTGGAAGAAAGATGATTCTATCTGGAACATGACTGTCATCAAGCAAGCAGCAGAAAAGTCGCACCGGGTAGTTCTTGCTCGTCGGTTCTGGCGTTCCATCCTCTGAGCAAAAGACCAACCGTGAGGAAAGACACTCAGCACTAAAGAACAAACATGCTGCCCATTGACGTAAAAAGACACAACCAATAAACAAGCTCTGCATTGAGAGACATACAGATTCATAACATGCAAGTAGGCACTAGGCAGACCTACAACATACACTCAGACACACGCAATCCACACCGAACATATTGTGAGATTAAACGAGGAAGGCAGAAAACAGGCACGACATGTAGCTACAGCACACACAGTGGAGAGAACATTTCAAGCTTACTGCATTTGACAAGCACTTCCTTATCATCATCTGTTACAGACACAGCTGCAATTATTATTATTATTTTTTTAAACGAGCTTAGGTTGATTTAAGACTAGGCCAAACTTATTTTATATGTTCCAAGAGTGGTTTAGAACATGTACAGTACTTGCAATCATTCCTCCTGTTCTTTAATATAAGTGCTTCAATGATTCTTAGTATTAGTACAATAGTGGCTAATTTCATGTTCTGATGAAACTATATAAAAAATGCGAAGGTTAAAGATGGGACAGTCTAGTCGGCACACCACATTATTCTTAAAAATTTTTTTTTTTTTTAAATACAGTAAGTGATGTGCACAAACCAATTACACATTAAAGGAGACCATACACTGAGATACACGCTGATCAGACCAATTTATCTCACAACAAAGTACAGCTATCCAGCTACTTCAAGCTCAATTTGGCTCAAAATAAAACACTTAGTTAAGAGTGGTTGTTTCAGAACTCTATCATTATAATGTCTGTATCTGTTTGTAGTAAGAAAGTAGGCAAACGTTAGGCTAAATCAAAGGCACCGCTCTACACAGGTAGCTTTCACACTCAGGGTAAACCAGGAGTCTATCACCTCACCTGATAACATTTCACAGTCCTGTCAGAAGAAACATATGCACAGTGAAGCAAGTGTTCCAGGGCGTGGTCACTTTTAGCCCTACCTACCCTTCGACTGCACAACTGCTAAAGATACTCTCACGGTTATTTGGATTCTTCAATCTGGAACTCCCACTCAATATATCCTCACTTTTCCTTTTGTCTGCACTGGGGAACTGCCTGAGTTATATTTAAACCATGTGCGGGCTGCATGGACCACTGAGAAACAACTTCACCCTCACTGCCACTCGAATGCCCCTGTCCACAAAGTGACACACAAGGCCCTGGCCACAGCACTGGCACTGAAATGCCCACGTGCTCCTGTCCCTGATCATTACCATCATCTCATTCACAGAAATCCACTGATAACTACCTGCCACCCGCGAAGTGAGCAAACCCAGCGGCTCTACAGCCAGACTGCCACATTGTGCGCCATTTGTTTACGATCAAGATATACCAAATATCATTTGGACAAAATCCAAAGCAGCTCAAATGAACTAAAATCTTAATTAAAATGAATAGAACGTACGGTCTAAAAACAAATTAAGTGCAACGAGGGTGCTCATATTTGATCACGGTGAAAAGCATTTCAAAAGTGCCCATTCAAACAAAAAGGTCATTCGTTTAATTTCCTCCATGGGTAACCACACGTCAAGGCCAGACACACAGATTATGTGTGCGTCAGAGGTCATTTTACCAGAACACAACAACGAGACGAAGACAACAGGCAAATATAAAGGGAGGGCGAGGAGACAGGCGGCAGTGGAAAAACCTTGGCGGTCAGCTCTGAGACGCACACGCTGCTTTAGTGCTTAGCATGTGCACTGCGCGACCGGCAGCAGCGGAAGCCCCCCCCCTAGCCTCCCAATCAATCACTGTGAGAGCCCTGCAGTCAGAGGCGCGCCCTGCAGGAGAGCGAGGCTCTAACCACGCCCGCATGCCTCGCTGCGGCGCGTGGAGGAACAGGGAAGTCTTCCGTCTTCCAGGCACCGACGGGTTAGGAGCAGCAGCGATGCCACGCCCAAAAAGCCAGACTCTACACACCTGTCAGTTTTGTTGCAATGCCAGACACTGGAGTATTCTTCAAAACCGCACCAGGAATTCGTGCCCTACGATCCCTAGTTTTAGTCTTGCAAAGTCAGAGGGAAAGTCAAAAAGACGCCATGCCTTTTAAGGCTTGATTTCCAACATGACTACGACTCCCAAAGTAAAAACCCAGCAAAGCCATTCCTGCCTGACCACAGCTAAGAACCCAAAGCCAGTCTTTCTGTTTTTTTTGGAAACATGTGGCTCTGCCCCAGATGCTGTATAAGAGAAGGCTAAGCCAACTGTACTACCCCACCAGCAGGCCAGAGAATCTTCAGCACCCGTATAGAGCTCCTTGAGACAGCTTTGCATAATGCACAAAAACAAAATGTAGGCTAGCCCGCACAAGTTAAATCAACGCTTTCTCTCCGGTAATGTGGCCTGTATATTCACAATTTATTGTGCACAGGTGTGTCTTATCTCCTTTTCCACTCCATTCTATGGAGTGTATATCATAGTGACAAAATGCTGAATTACTTTGTTAAATGAGATTCAAAAATAGGCCTACTGTATTGTGCAGATAGGTGGTTCACAGCTCTGTCAGGCTTGCAGATGACTTGCTTTTTTGCACAGCAACCTATAGGTGACAGCAACCTAAACAAACCTGGCATAACCAACCAACTGATAGGCTTACAGTCAAAAGCAGCTGATGTCAGTCTTCTTCCCTCAATCCAAATCTTTGTACCAAATGATTCATTATGCATCACTGTACCAGCCAAAAACTGGGCAGCTTGACCTCATAAACTTTGCTAAGCCAATACTGCACTGAGGACACAAAAAAGCAAGAATTCGCTGTGCACAGTGTTTATTTTCAATTTTAGGTAGTGCCAATGTCAGTGCATTGTATCCTGTTGGGTCAGGACAATCATTCACAGCATCAGAAAATATATAGCCTATTTCTCATAATCAGTTTGATGTACACAAAGGTCAATATAAATAAAAGTCTGAAAAACCTGCAAACCCCCCCCCTTCCAGTACCCAACACCCATCTACACAAAGGAGGGTGGGTGTGTGCTTGATCGGCAAGATTGTGTGGTCTGCAGGAGGCTTACCCAGATGAACTGGTTAGGCGAGCGCACGCATTATAATAACCCTTTCACCTAAGCCTTCAGGTCGGCCACAACAAAAAAAAAACTGGCACAGTCACTGTGCTGAGAAGAGAGACATTAGAAGATTAGTAAAGTAACAGTGTGATGAATACAAAATAGAATACAGAACACATCAGTCTTATCCAAGCAATCCTGGTGTTAGTTTATTTACTCAAATTTTCCTTTTTTTTTTTTTTATTAAAAAAACACTTACAACTTGTCAATATCAACCACTTCAACCAATTCAGGACAGCAGACTCACCATAAAGCTAAATGTATTATACCGTTGTCCTAGGCTCTGGTCCTAATCAGCAGAATAATATTGAACCATCCCATTATGTATATCAGCTTATATTTATCGAGGTATATATTTTAAATTCATTGACAAATACCTTCCATTTGATCTTTATAGCAGTGAACACTTCCTACGCATTTCTTTCAGCAATAACTTTCATCTTCGGTTGACCTCTGACTATACAGTAATATGCGACCACAGTTCTCTCAACAACCAGCGGCTACTCCTCCAGCCACTTCCTGAGCAAAGAGTGCGTCAGCTCCATCGGGAAATAATTAAAACAGAAATAGCAGGCAACCGTAAGACCACATAATTACGTACAATGGCCTGGATGACTGGTATGTTGTGTGGCTGATGACAGCCAGTAGGCTTTCATAAAATATAATAATTGTCGAGAGATGTAAAATGTGATGTTTGTTAAGTGTGGGCGATAAAAAAACTATTATAAACATATGTAGGCTATCAATTGGTCTATACGGATAGGCTACCGGCTTCAGATAGTCTAACTAGCCTACTCTCTGGAGAATGTCCTATCTAAATGCAAGAAGAAAATAAAATACAGATTTAAAAGGAATTCTGATATGTGCCTATCAGCTAACAAATATTACAAAATAATAAACTGTAAGTAGCGCAGCATTAAAACACTGGTCTTTAAATTGTAACGGGCCACCTAGTTGAGCACTTTTTTAATGTCCATTTAGGACTTATAAAATGGTGAATTATTTGTAGGCTATATCATTAATAAAGTCCTGTTCAACTGTAGCCTACACGTCACTACTAGCAATAATTTTATGATCGGAATGCGTGAATGAAGTCAAGCAATAGGAGCAATTTTGCGTAGCCTATGTTTGCGTATTAATTCCCGTTTTTCTTTCCATCAAAACGTGTTCGCGTAATATCGAGGAGCCTCGCCTAATATTTCATCGGCTTTACTTACAAAGCAAGGTGCCGCCAGGAATGTCTCAGTGAAAACTAGGGCCATGAGCACGTGTAGTACAGTAATGCAATGTGACAGCCTCGCAAGATTAAAAGTCCGACTACATCATTATGTTTAGCCTATATTTTAGCGAACGTTTTTAACATTCTTCCGAAACCACAAAGCCATGTTATCTGGTGTTGATGACGCAGCACTGTATTAAATGGTCTGGGGCTCCCCCTCTTTGCTAAGCTTGCGAAGTTGCTGAGTAGCCCCACTGAAGAATAGGAGGAGGATGAGGAGGATGGACAGCGCAATATTTCCAGGCTCGCTCGGATGACAGTGCATAGGGGAGCTCAGCGGCACTCCCTCATTTCAATCCGTAAACCCTATGCTTCACCTTGGAAACCGCGGCGTCATGTCATAGATGCCACAACATTTATAAAACTGTCTTTTGATTTCAGATTAAGTGACAATCAATAGTAGGCTAATTGTTGAATTCACAAACTGGATAGGATACTAAACCTAAACCATCAATTTACTACATAGCTACCATTGTAGTTTGCAAACCAACATTTTTAAAAAACAACGCTAATGTCACAAAAAGTTGGAACTGGTAACTCTTAAGTTAACAAACTTAGATAAAAAGATGATGGTTCATCCACTGTAGCCTACCCTCGTTGAAAGAAAAAAACAAAGACTGGGAAATTTCACGTTAACGTTACATTCCTATGTAGCCATTAATATCAGACACGCGATGAACGGAGTTTACTAAATTAGCAACGCCAGTAAACAAAGAGTTAGCTAGTAGTGCTCGCGAACATAAATGATCAAGTTAGCTGTTGCCAGCTATTGGGCACTTCTAGGATGCATCTTCACACCCAATGGTTTTTAGAAATAATGCATTCTACCCAGTTAACTCTTGCGTAAATGATCAAAACGTGCGACTTACTTTATCGGTCTCCTTTTGCCAAAATCCAGATAACCGTAGCGTACAGCTCGTTTCTCATCAACTATTTCCTTCCTCCTCCTGCATACACAACATGAAAAAATGGGAATGTTGAACTACCGCCCACCCCAACTCTAACTGGTCAAAGCGCCACAAAGGTACTGATAATGCCATACTATGATTGGACAGCGCACTGTCGACTCATCGGGAATGTGTGCTTTTGGGAAAACAGTCAGAAATGGAGCTTCCTCTTCAAACAGCAGCATTTTTCCACATAGTTCCAGAACAAATAGCCTACCTGAGTTTACCAGTTATTATTATTTGGTTGGCCCAGCATTATAATCTTATTTTATGAAAAAATTTGGAATTGAGAGATTAATAAAATGCTTTTACCCGTTTTAGAGACGATTGTATTCAGCCTGCTATAATATAATCATATATGAGTTGAAAATTCACCCCTGATAGTTGTAGAAAACCATGGAAAAGAAGGTCAGTCACGCCAGACTAACAGATGTGTGTAATCTTGTGACACCAGCAAATCTATTCTCTCAGACTTGCTGAGATTTCCCAGAACTTCAGAGTTACTTAAAGTGTATTTTTTTGCTTTAGATCATGCACCCCTGAATGCCTATGGAAGTATCTAAAATATCCTTATCAATGCACCAAAAAACAATAATCTGTTTGAGCTAGTCAGAAACATACACTAATCCTGAAATAATATTTTAAAAGTCCAGAAAGTAAACTATTCCTTAAAAAGTTTAATTTTAGTTTTAGCTCATAGCCATAGCTGGCAACAGCTAGTAAGACCTAAGGCTAGGTAGGTATGAAACAGTAAGGTAACAGTAAGGTAAAGGTATGTTTGCCAGATTTAAACATTTATTGAAGAGGACATGCCTATCTCTCAAGTATGGAGAAATTAAATACAATATAAAATATGTGGGACTGATGAGCACCAAGCAAATGTGAACAGATTTTGCACTGTTTCACCAATGAATAAATATCAATATAGAATAAATAGAAATAACAAAAAAAGGCGACTGCCAGGGGAATGACAGGATGGAGAAAAACAGTGGAAAAGTGAATGTCCTGCTGAGACTGTGGTCGTCCAATTGCTTAGACAAATATACAGCTGTGATGTTAGTTGAAGGCACTAAACATCCTAAGGACCTATGTTCAGTAGCATACGATGCTGAGGCTTTGATGGACACTGAGAAATGTTCCAGTGTGAACATTATCTCAGAATTCCTCAATTCTCGAGAGGCGGCACCCCTTTTCTCTCTCTCAAAATGAAATATTGTAAAACCTTGATAAAGCACATAAGTGTCTAAAGGAATCACTGAAAACCATGACAACGATCACTCATAAATGGCAGAATATTGGCAATTATAAAAAGGCAACGATAACACATTACTGATAATAAATAACAAATAATAATACTAATTGTACAAATTTTAATAAAATGTTTTTTTCACATTTGTTTGTAGCATATGTTGTTGCAGGCCATGGAAAGCTGCTACATATCAAGCAGTGATGCTATCTGTCCCTCGCCCAGATAAACTGATATTTTTATTAATTTGTTTTATTTTGTTTAAATTATGGTGGGGATAATTCTATTTAACTGAAACATTTTCTTTTTATTTAAGTTTTTTCATGATGCAGTGCAATAAAAGTGTACGTTTACACTGAATTTTAACTTTACCTTTATCACACAGTGTCCTGCGAACAAATACCTGACAGAGACCTCTGAAATGTGCATCAATCTTTCAGGTGCTAAGAGGCACATGATGGGACAGGTCTAAAGATGTCTGCTCACCTGAAAGCAGGTCGTTGAGATAAGGATCACCTGATCACAGTCTGGTACGGAATTTTGATTGTGATAGTCCAGTAACCATTGCAGCTGGCTGGGGAGTGGGGTATAAATATCATCTAATTATACTGGTCAGATGCAACGACTTTGCAGCTCAGCTGGAGATAAAAGAAGCAGTGGCTGGCGGCTTGTACTTGTGAGGATAGCGCACGCTTATCTGCGCTCTACCAAATTTAGGATTAGATGGTTTGTTTGGTTTAAAAGTTAGGATAGGAAGGGACAGGCAATGAGGAACAGGAAGAGAAGCCTAGTTGGCAGCGTAATGTGCTATTTGTGAAAATTGTTTTTTAGCAGCTCAGGCCCTCCTAACCTCAGCTTTCCGTTTTCCTTTTTTTTTTGGGGGGGGGGGGGGGGGTGTTCAATGACGCAATGTTTTCTAGCAGTCATTATGTGCTCCTGTCAACACACAGGCTTTCTATAATGGTCATGGTATTTCCTTTCTTAAGATTGAGGAAATTCCAAGGTGTGGGATAGCAAACAGGTCTGCAGAGGGAGGCAGGGAGGGAAAGGGGACTCAGGATAAAGGCCTCTCTCATTCCCTACCCTTCCCATCGTTGATATCCTTCTGTTTAAATTGAATCACTTCTATTGTTTGTCACTTCATATTTGGTTGCATATCCTTTGCATGTCATGACTTTCGGATGTCTGTGAAAGACTGATATCTTATTTTCTGGTGCTCTTAGAAGTGATACTACAATCTCTCTGCATTTGAATGGATCTCTATGAGAATTTGGGGGTGGGACTAGATTAAGATTTAAATAACACAGGAATAGTATGGAACACATGGGTGGGTAAACGTCTGTAAGTCATCAAGGGTATGAGGTATCAAACTAGCCTCAAACCATCACTATGCTACCAGATATGCAGTAGATATGGATGGATCAATTTAAGGGTGGTTTCTCCTGACCTATTTTCTTATTTAACTCTATGGAAAAATGAGTCAGGAGAAACATACCCTTGGTGACTCACAGCCATTTAACCAACCATGTGTTCCATACTATTCCCCCCCCCCCCAATTCCCATAGTGATCCATTCAAATCCAGAGAGATTATAGTATTGCATGTAAGAGTACCAGAAAATAAGATATCAAGATTTTGATGTTGTTGGGTCACAGACATCAGGAAGTTATGACATGCAAATGATATGCAACCAAATATTAAATATGATAACTTTATGAAAGTTTATGTTAATTTGTCCAATTACTTTTGTATAATATGTATAAAATTGGCTACAATTGCTACACTGTTCACCCGATATGGACGTTAAAACCCTCAAATTAAAGCTGAAAGTCTGCACTTTAGTCTCATAGTCACTGTTCCATTTCAAATCCAATGTGCTGGAGTACAGAGCCAAAACAAAAAAAATTGTGTCACTGTCCAAATACTTATGGACCTGACTGTATATCTGTTTTTTCCCCACAATCATACAATTGATAGCTTTGATCTTTGGGAAGGGAGTGGGGCAGCTATATGCCAGCTAACCTAAAGATGGTTCTGCATGCATGTATTCACTTTCAAGTCTGATAGAAAGAGGGTCAATAATCTAACCCCTTGTGAATCAGATGCAAGTTAGTGAGTTATCATCTCATTTGGTTTAACTGGATGGTGAATTTTGTCTTATACATACTGGGTGTTTGTTATCACAGTAGTACCTGTTCATAAATATGTTAAAAGCTGTTTTAAATTGTGTGGGTGATATTCAGAAGCAGCAGTGAACATATTTTGTGGTTGCATAATTAACACATGGGTGCATAGCTGTGGTAACAATGTATGTTAAGTAAAGCCACACATACCTCTCATTGCTTGATGTGTGCACATAGATCCAATATTAAGATTCAGGAAGTGATTGAATCCTCCTGAAAGCAAAAAAACAATATTACGTGTGTTTAAGTATCAGAGATGAATGTAGGTAAATATGTATTTTTTTTGGTTATCAAAAATACTTGGAAGATTTAGTAGTAGTACACATTTTTACTCAAAGTGCCATAGTTGTATCCTAAAAAACAAAAACAAAGTTTTTTAAATCCAAGTCCAAACAATTGCAAACGTCTGACAGCCACCCTCCAGCACATTCACAAGTTCACCACAGAGAACCCAGCTACCTGCATGCCTATGACTAACATTTGTTAAAATCATTATTCCAAGCCAGCATTCTTTCAGGACCTGTATGCAATAAAGTTACAGCAGTTTCTTTCATTCTTGTCAAGATTATATTCAGCATGAAAATCATCTTCCTGAATCACTCAGGGTTACTATTCCAGGTACTATTCTCTGCCATTTTTATGTATTCATCCAAAGTGTAGCGCTTATTATAATGCTTATGACTCCACTGTGAACTTTGTAAACCATAGTCTCTGAGGTCATTTGGTAGGTTGCTGAAAATGGTCTAGAGGATTCAAAGGTCCACTGCTGAGGCGTTTTGTTATATTACAAGGTTGTTAAATGAATGCAAAGCCTATTAGGCAGGTTGCCAAATACTGTAGAAGGAGCCGGATTAAAATATAAATCTTGGATTTAACATACATAATCCAACCCTTTCATATAAGTAAATCTACTTAACACTTCTTTCTAAGTCAATTGTCATAACACGGTGCGAATTAGTGGAAATAATAGCAAGGTTATGAGGATTAATTCAGAGCCTTTAAGTCTGAATAATAGCATACAGTTTTGCTCGAGAGAACATTTAGGAGCATGATCCTGACTTGCGGTAAGTGATTCACCAAATCCGCTAACACATTGGCGCTACTCGGTAGACGTCTCTACTTTGATCAGCTCTTTCTTTTTTTTTTTAATAAAATAATTTGTTTCTGATTTTTCCCTTTTTCTCCCAATTTAGTAGCCAATTGAACCCTTATTCTAATTCAATTCCCCCCCATGTAGCAACCGCTAGAGAACCACCGCTACACAACCCCGTCAATCGGTACTAGTAGTAGGACGGGGGCGCCGCCTCCTCTACAGGGGGCGCTCCTCGAGCTGACCTGACCGACTCCGCCCTCCTCTTCCCTTCGGCGATTCTCCTCTTCTCTCCCCCCCCCCCCCCCACCCCCCCCCCCCCCGCCAACCCACACCGGCCGGCCACCGCCACCCACGCTCAGGACCGGGGCCCCCCCCCCCCCCCCCCGAGTCCTCGGAGTACAACTGACTGCGACTCAGTTTATTACCTTTTTACTACCGCGGCGGCCGCGCGCGGCAGCATCACACATGCATGGGGGGGGGTACAGCGAGCAGTTCAGGAAGAGAAGACTCAGATACATTGAGTAGTAGGGCTACTTTCTTCTTCAAAGTACAAATAAATACATAAATAAATACATAAATAAACAACAGTTCTGTGTTTCTGCAGACAATGTTGTCATGTGCAGTCATGTGTTGCCATGTGACACGCACATCTCTCGATGCCTATATCACTGTTCATGCTGCTAGCTGCAGTCAGGCAAGAGCTGACCTTTGGTCTTTGACCTGCCCTGTGCCTCTCCCTCTGAGGATGCTGCAGTCTAAATCTGCTCTCGATGCAACAGCATTACAGCCCCACGCCAAACATGACCTTTATAAATGTGTATGCACCCACATGAATGTACTGCTTTTTGTTATTCAATATTAATGACCTTTGTTTGACATCCAGTTTCAAAATTCAAAAAAAGCTTTCAGTACAAATAAATTGACAACATAGAAACAAATAGCTACAGATCTATATTTTCTTCGATGCTTATTTTTAGTGGGGAGTGGCAGGCTGAAAAACTCCATTGCATTGCTTATTTGTTTAGCAGATGCTCTTAATCCATGGTGGCTTCCGCAGCCCTTAGAGATAAACATTTGGGGCAGTAGACAAAACAGGCCCCTTCCTCAGGAGGTTGAACTTGGAAAATAAAGCACGGCTGTAACTTTCAGTTACACGAGTGGTGGGATAGTGCAGCGCACTGTGAATTCCATTACGGAATGTTGTTTTACGGCTCTGATGATTTCACCACACTACAGGACTATTTGGGAACTTCGGGAGAGAGACAGTTGGAGAGAGAGAGTGAGCAGGAGAGAAAGAGGGAAGGGTGGAGATTGGTCTGCTCTGTCGTGAGATCTGAGATGATGTGTTGACATAAATGACTAAACATCTCATTAAAAAGAGAAATGCCCCACGCACAATGGGTATCTCGCACACAATAAACATCTCTGACACAATGCTTCATTTGAGGACTATGTGAAACGATGGGAACCTACACAACATAACGTGCTTCATCTGCTTTTCATATTATGCATCCAAACACCTGAAAGTACCTCATAGTGTTTCTAGTCAAATCGTTTTGCCATGACTGTGTAGTCCAATAAATACAATAACAACAATTGCTTAGCATTCTGTCACGTTCAGAGTAACACCCTATGCTCACACAGCTAAATGCAATGGGCACGTGGATTACATTCCGAGGTTAGTATTACATTTAATTGAGGCACAAAAACCGCACGCTGGCATTGAAAAACAATACACCCCGAGTGTTTTTGACAGAACACGCAATGAAATACAATGCAATGTGCGTTTTGTTTTTAATTATGCCATGATAAATGTGCATCGTTACGTAAAAGCAAATGCAGATATGTATTACATTTCTCTGTGCCTCGCAATAGAAATTGTATTTAATACAATACATAAAGTCACTGAAAATTTTCCAAATCATACGAGACACTCACACTAAAACGTGTTTATTAGCATGCCGTCATGGCACATTATTATCTTGGCCAGACTTGAGATAATGCCTTTCCCCCGATCTGGTCAAGACTCATTCTAAGTCATTTAATCCTGACTCTTCTCTCTCCCCTGTGAACTGGAGATCCCAGCTTGATTTTACCTAAATTTGGATGTTGATCAATGACGATTTATGTAACTGAGTGAGCGAGTGAGCGAGCATTGATTCTATTTTGTTTACGAGCAGAGTTAAGACACCCTGTATGATCACATTAATGACCCATATCCACGCTATTGACTGCACAAAAGAGCAGACAGCTTTGTCTTCACCCAGATCGATGGTGCAGGCAGGGACAGTGCAGTGAACCATATGATGCCCCATTGTGATCAATGGAGGCCCTGCCTTTCTGTGAGGTGCTGCTGCGCAGTGATTGCTTTCTATGAAACCCAAAGGTTTAAATTGTTCAGTGCTACTGCGGGTGGGAATACAGTTAAACAATGTGCATACTTTGGTGCCCAATCATTGATTAAAATACTCCTCACAAAATGTTTTGCAGTAGCAATATGTTCCTAGAACTGTAGGTCTGCTTGAGGCTTGTAGAGAATAAAGTTTAAGCAATAATAAAAAAATACATTAAAGTAGTTGCAGAAACCATGTAGAATGCAATGGTGTAACTCATGATGGTAAAACGGAATCACTTCCACTTACAAAGTATAATTATATGTAAGCAGCTCACCCATGACCCCCACTCCAGCGCTCTAAAAGGATTAACTTAAACCCTATGGTGCTTGTGTTAAATTGTTAAAAGTGTTAAAAACGCTGAATGTCCAGGACTTAAAGAACATCAAAAATGTTTTAAAACATGTCTATTCGTATACCCATGTTATCCATGGTTAAGGAACTGGACTTGTAACCGAAAGGTTGCAGGTTCGATTCCCAGGTAGGACACTGCCGTTGTACCCTTGAGCAGAGCAAGGTACCCTGATGCTTCAGTATATAATATATCCATATGTATGAATATATGTAATAATAAAGTTGTGTAAGAAGCTCTGGAATAAGATAAGGTAAAGCTAAATGTAAATGTAATGTAATGTATCCGTATTATCAATTAAATTATTATATTATTATATTATATTTGACTGCTCATAATAACATTAATCTACCTTTCATGCTACTAACATCGCAGACATTGTAAATCGGACCCTTCAGTACAGTACTGAGTCATTGTCTGTCTATGATGGTTTAGCCCTCTGACTGCATATTTACTTTTCCAACATAGTTTTATTCACAGTGGCAACATCTCCCAGAAAAATAACAGTTATAAGTACATTCAATTCTATCCAGCTGAGTACATTTTAATTGACTGAATGAATTTCAGATATGTGCCTTAATTACTGATATGACAATAAATATAATAGGGAGACAGAGAGAGACGGAGAGGGACTATATGATATCCCCCAGTACTTCTTATCTATATACAATATTCATATTTAATACAATACCTTTTTACAAATGTAGCATTTGGAGTAAGTAATCTCATGCATGTCATAGCAGCACTGAAGTGATAGGTTATTGATTTATAATATGTCCCTGTTTTTTCAATATTTGTGGTAAACTCTTTGTGAATGCTTCTTGCTGTTTCAGGCCAAAATCAAGTGGCCAGAGGCCCCAGGTGAATTTATTTTTTAACGTGAACCAGAGAAGTCTAGCTTTCTGGACATTACCAAGTCCAAGGTGGTATGACCCCATAATATGCATCACCTGACCCAGCCCACAGTTAAAACTTGGTTGAACATTGTCAAGAGACTATGACAGCCTTAGCCACCTGTTATAATTATTTCTAAAGCACATTTTTCCAAATAGTTATTTGAGGAATTATTATTTAAAAAGTGAATGAGTTGCATCAAATTATTATTATTATCATTATTATTATTACAAATAATTCCTCTGATCAAATGGCCCCATGAAAATAAAACATTTCCTTAGCACAACTCTGGTCCCTCTGCACTTAGTGTGAGTGTTGCTTATTTTGAAATGGCTACATTCAGTCTCTTTCCCCTGCATGTTTAACAACTTCACAGATGCAGATTCACAGATGCAGAGCTTCTCAGGAGACCACATTTTTCTAGAATTCCATCATTCCCTTCAAGGATAATATGGTTCTGTCTTTCCTTTATATGTTGTGGCTCCTTATTGTCATAATTATACATTATGTATATTAAGTCTGAACTCCACTTGTTGTTCTATACTGTAGATAGAAGTTACGTTCCAGAGCTTGCTGATACTCTGTAAAGTGCCCTGGTTGTAAAATTCCGGGAATGTGTTTGTGCTGAAACAGAAAGCGTTTCTGACCATATCGCAAACTAAATATACAAATCAAGTGAGCAAACAAGGTCACTCAACCTTTCACTAAATCGGTGCAATGTAAATTCCTCTGAAAATGTAAATTCCCCTCACAATGTCAACATTATTTCAATGTTTTTGAGAGGTTTCTGAAGTTTTTTTAATTTTCTTTTGTTTTGGACAAGAAAGATGAGGAATTCATTCCTTGTTTGTTTAGCAAATGGTCTTATCTAGAATGATTAGCGTTTGTTGTGTATTTATTCTGCATTAAAGGAGCTGGAGGTTACATACATTTTTACTGTGAATTCAGTTGACTTCATTTTTGAAGTTTTTTTGACTTTTTTCATTAGATTTATTTGTTATTACTTATACACAAATTGCAAACAAATTGCAAATTGCAAAGATTGCAAACACGCGGTTTGAATTTATTTAGGATGAAAAATGAACACAAAAAAATTAAGCATAGAAATTATGCAGGGCCTGTAAAAAAAAAATATATATATTAAGTATGCTGGTATGTATACGTAATATACGTAAATTAAAAAGGTACAACCCTGATAAAATATTTTAAATGATAAAACTTCATAATACTTCTGTCTGAATATGAAAACATCTAAAGTTATGGCTGATTTAGGTTAGCCCATCATGATGACAGGTTTGTATTGTCATGTGACAAGGTTGCATGAGGCGTAGCTCATTCATTGTTGGCCTTGACACCCTAAAAGGTCACATGATGGCCTGAATGGGCAGCTGTGTGTTACAGAGGATGTCTGCAGCAGACAAATATGCAATGCCCGCAATCCTAGCGTTTGCCTGAAGCAGTCTGTTGGCTGTATAACATCTGCAGGACATGTGCTCAGCAAGACAAACCCCCAGCCCCCAGCCCCCAGCTCCCAACTCATATCCTGTGTGCTTGACCTCGAAAAATTGCATATGCATTTTTTTTTGTTGCAATTCCTTGTTCGTTTTTAAGTGCCACAATGTGAGTACCTCATCAAAGACATAAAAATTATAATGTGTTTATTTTAACTATGATGGCTGGAATGATTATGCTACTCGTACATCTGGTGAGGATTTTAAAGAGCGAAATAACGTAGATAATAGGCTATTTACAGTTTTCATTGTGTTTCACTTTTTATTGCCGAAATATCCTCTTTTTTTCAGAGTGGGCCCTTAATATGCTATCTGCTCTTAAACACGGAACATTGCATTTATTTATTTCTGTGTCAAGTCTTGTGTGCAATCTTGTTTGAATTCCCATGCTCCTTTGAATATAATAAAACCCGTCTGAATAGGATTCATGTGAACAGTAGAATTTTTAGTCCAAGAGGCACCTACAGTAAAGGATTGTGGTATATGCCCACTTTAGATACAGTGAACCACAGAAGTGTAAAATCCAGGGGTCAGAAAGTAAAGTCCCTTTGCTTGGGGGAAACCATCTGTCCCCTGACATCTCCAGCTTTATTTAAGCACTCAGTTACAAACACAACACAAAATTATTTCTTAATGCGAACCATGCGCCAGACCCCACAATATCTATTTTGAGAGATATTGCCCGGGGCCCAAGAAACTCTCAAACCCGCCTGATTTCTCCAGTGACGATTCCACACCCACCCAGTAATTTAACCCAAAGATTTACCAAAAGGTCTAAGACCAAGTATTTACCCACATGTTCTGACGCTGGGGGGTACAGGAGGGTTGTCGGTCTTTAATGAATTGTTTTTACAGAAAAAAATATTTCCAGAAAGTGATAGCGTGGCATAGTTCCAGGCAATGCATTTCAACAATGAATTTCATGGCCCACACTCACAAAGACAAATACCATGCAATTTTATGATGTGTTCAATTCCAAACAGCTGCACCACACTCATATAAAACTGAAATTCTAGCCGGTCACTGAAATGACACCAGTACGTGCATTAAACTCTGTAAAATAAACTGACTTGAAACAGTGCAGCTTCTTAATTGTAAAAACATTCCCTACTCTGTGAAGCTGTTAGCTGAGCTGGTGATAATGGTCTAACAGTTAGCGAGCTGCAGACGAACCAATGCACTGGTTCTCCTTTGTGGGTGCTGACCACGGCGCCAAAAACGGCAGCCTTACTTTCCCCCGCCACGCGTCTTCCAAGCCGTCAGAGGGTGAGAAAGAGAGAAAGCGGTTGCCGCGGCATTCCTCAGATAGCGGGGTGGACCTGACTGACAGCTTTAGAACACCTGTGCTCTTCCAACGGCATATTTCACAAAGCTCAACGGCACGCCTTCTCCTGAGGATACACAATAAAATAGCTCGTATTGCAAATCAAATAAAAGTTTCAAATGTTCTCCGAGCAGATATTCAGAAAACGGAGTGATCTGATCTGCAAATGCATACCAAATAATTATCATCAAAATAAAATAATAAATTCCCTGAACACTGGTATGGTAAATGTTCCAGTCAGAGTAAAATGGTGGTGTAAATTTAACACTGCTGGTGCACATTTAACCCCCTATTGTGTTTATATGAGACCACAAGCTCATATGAACACCCTAGGGTGTTAAATGTACACCACCATTTTTTGCTGTGTGGACATCGTAGGGGTAGCAGTGTGGTATAATGGTCAGTGAAACTGCGCTTCTGGCCTAAAGGCTGTGGGTTCAGTTCCCAGCTGAGATTCTGCCATTGTAGCCTTGAGTGAGGAACTTCACCCATAGAGCTTCACCCATAGAGCTTCACCCATAGAGCTTCACCCATAGAGCTTCACCCATAGAGCTTCACCCATAGAGCTTCACTAAATAAGCGGATGTGTGAATGGATCATATGTAAAGTGTGTAAGTCGCTCTGGATAATAGTTTCTGCTAAATTTTGAAAACTAATGGATGGGTGAATGGCTTACAGACACTAAAATAGAACACATCTCTTTAAATCTTGTGTGTGTGTGTGTGTGTGTTTTGGCACGGAGGAAGTACAGGGTACAGGGAGGAAAGCAGAGAGGTGAAGTAAAATAAATTAAATAAAATCCTCTTGAGTGTTAGTGCTGAACAAGATGCACTTTATCTAGGCAGAGCAGCTTAACCTTCACTGTCCTTTAACATTTGTAACTTAATTGTTACAAAATCTAAATTTGTAGCTTGTCTCAGAAGAATGATCAGCTTGCAGCTCAGAGATTCCAGGGACACCATTGTGGAGGGATAATGCTGGCCCAGTACAAGGTCTATGTGTAGAGAAGCTGTTGACATGGGAATTGCTTCTTAAGACTCAAATGGTCAGGCTCCGGGAGTCCTAACGTCTAATGGAACTAAGTGCTTCCAGATGGAACTGGCTTTTAGATCAATAGGAAGTATGGGCCAATGTGGGCGCCAATATGAATCTGACCAATAGCCTACACAGATGAGACTTGCCCCAAGGCCAAAGGCTCTGCAGGCAGGTTTACTGTAAAAGGTATTGTACGATTAACGTTTGCTGCTATTGGGCGATGCCAAGAAAAACAGAGCAAGTATGTGTGCGTGTGTGTGTGTGTGCGCGCGTGTGTGCGCGTTTGTTCCAGAGTAAATGGAGCATGTTTACTTTTCCTTGGTGTGTCTCACCTCACACCATTGACACCGAGAGGAAGTACGGCGCATGGTGTGGGTTCGAATGGCTGGCATTTCCTTTCCACCGTGTGTGTATTTGAGTGTGAGTGTGCATGTTTGAAGGTGCGCTGAACGGCATCATGGCTGTTGTTGAGGTCACCTGACTGCCCACTCAGCAGCCGCTGCCTAGCAGCTGCATCCCACACAAAGGATGGTATTTGCAGCTATCAGCGTTGGCACTCTCCGCAAACACAGATCAGCTGTTTCTGCCCTATGGTCCGCATCCTTCACTCCTCTGGCTGGAGGCACAGACCTAAGCCACGTCTCTGCAGTGAGTAACCAGCATGCCAATCAGAGACCCAGAACTATTACGAACATCCATCATGTGCAAAAAAAAAAAAAAAACCCTTCAGTGCCTTTCCTTAGATAGTATTGTTTCACTTCTGGGCAACATTGAGCATTACGTTTCCTTCTATGCATTCCTTATGAAGACACAATGAGACTCGTTTTCAAAGGATACTAAACACGCAATTTGGGCGCTGCCATTCCTATGGTATTGACGCATTGGTCAAAACGATGGCTACCATTTATAGGCATGCGTTGCCCAGCACAGGTCTGCTAAACTTCAGGTTTTTTTTCTTTCTTTCCTGCAACAATGCGTTGGCACTTTTTCGCCGCTACAAACACAGGGCTAATCTGGGCATTATTTCCAGCCCTATCTTGCAGAGGAAGGGCATTACATCATGCAGGAAACAACGGTTGGGAACACTGAAAAAATCTGAAGCTGTCAAAACCGGTCACGGCATGTGGCAGAACTGAAGGGTCCACGCATTCTGAAGTACAAACCTGCACAAACTCCCAGGTTCAGCTCTGGGGTTTGGGTGAAAACCAAATATCCACTCCAAACCACAGTGGTTTTTAGAGCCGGTCTTTCTGCATTCCTTTTTTAAAATAAAACTCCCTTCTTTCTTCAAAATCGCTCTCCACACACATTACGTTAGTCTGACAGAGGACATTGATTGTCATCAATCATTTTCGATATTCATTCCACGATATAAGCTGCGGTTAGGAAGAGGTGTGATGTGTAGCCGAGTCTAAGGCAAATCTTTGTTTAGCAATGGATTAACAGTGAGCTCCTTTGCCTCAAGGCCAGTTTTACAGCATGTACTTGCTTGCGACGTCAAAATGTGTGGCTCGATGGCGCACAAACTCCTGTGACCATCTCCAGTGCTTATGTATGGCAACACTTGCTAGATTCTGAACTAGTGAAACATGAATGGATCACAAGCGACAGAATGGATATATGTCCTGAACGGTACCAAAGCCCCTGTATAAATGATTCTTGGAACAGCACAGTTCAGAATGAAATGGGGACAAGATGACCTCCTGTCCCATTTTTTGATTCTTTGTCTGTGCCACCCCTCCTTTTTTGCCCTGGGGTTACATGGTCTAGCCAGGGGCGTTTCTAGACTGCTTTGATTGGGGGGGCATGAAGAGATGTTGGTGGGGCACAAGGGGGGGACAAAGTAGCGGGGGCTCTGGGGGTCCTCCCCCAGAAAAATTTGAGCCTTTTAAAACTAATTTTCTGCATTTCTACACAACCTCACACAGGGCATTTTCTAAAATAAAATGTTTCATTTATTAACATTTTGAAGATTTTTTTTTTTTTTTTTCTTCAAAGCCCTAGATGAGATTTGAGATGCTTTCATATAAAGCTATAGGCTAAAGCATAGGCTAATCACTATATTAGTGGATAAGATAATTTTATTACATTTTAAACCTATCTCCACCCCCCCTCATCTTATAGGACAACTTTATTTATGCCCAATAATACCAAATAATTATCTAATATTGGAAACAAGTATATTAAAGATGAGCTATATTCCTTCATCATTTCAGTCTCTTTGTGCTATTTTCTATTTACATGTGAAACTACTTCACTGTAACTGGCTCATCATTTTCATTTATATTTTAGCCACTCCACTGACTAGCCAACACGCAGCAGTAGGCTAGCTAACACACACACACACACACACACACACACATGGGCGCCGCAAACACAAGTGCAGCCAGCTAAGATGTTTCGCAGAATCCCAGATGTAACAACTATAGGCTAGATGCAACATGTAATCAATCTATTAAAAATCAAATCTCCCAGACGGAGATTCCCGCCACTATCCTCAACTCACTGAGTAAGCTAGGCTAGCGAATATTATATCCTAAACAATGCGTAACAGTTACAGTTATCAAAAAGAGATGGCATGGATTGATCAAAGAAACTGACCTCTGTCTCTCTCCTTGCGTCTCCATCTTTTATATGGCCAAAGCAACCAATCAGATATTAGAGAAATATATTATTTCGATGTGGCATTTTTATGATTGGCCGAATCGTCTGTAGCTCTAATAGCCTACTGACGTCGCTGGGCGCCGACTTCATATTGTCTGATTTTATTTTTTCTGGATTTAGCTTCAAAATGCCCAATAGGAAAGCAGTGCATTTTTTGATGACCAATGACACAATTACAGAAAACTATGAACGCTCAAAAAAAATTTTTTCATTGGATGGGCAGACGATTCCTCAGGGTGGGCAAGGCTTATCTCCAGGTGGGCAATGCCCACCCCAGCCCACCCGTAGACATGCCCCTGGGTCTAGCACTGCATAGTTTACCTGGGGATCCACCTTTGAGAGCAGCAAGTACACACTCACTATAACCCACACCTCTAGGTTTCAGAAGGTCCCTGCCCTTGTACCGTAAAATATATTTTTTAAGAAATGGAGGGTGTGGGAACAATGTAGTAATTCTGGGAAACACCCGCTTCAAGGACCACGCTCACTGCCACTGAGAGCGGTAAGTCTGCATTGCCTTATATGGTATTCCAAGCTGCTTTTGGTGTGATTGGCCTGTTCCAGAGTGACACCCGAGCCCTGCCCAGCAGATTTGCAGTGGCAAATAAAACAAGCAGCACCTGTCCAGACATGCAAACACCCTGTGCTGGAGGCGCCCCCTCCCCACGGCAGAGAACAAACCAACAAGAAAAAAAAAAAACATCCTTCCTCGTTCCTCCATGAGTTCTTATGTTAACCCTTTGCAGTCCTATACATGCTTTCAGAGAAACACAATGGAATTTCAGCCCAAGGTTTTCATCCATGTTTTTGACGGTATTGCTCTGTAAAGGAGGAAGACATATTTTTCTAATTTATGTTGTTTATCCAGGGTAACATACATACATACTGTAACTAAAATCATTTAAGATTAGGCTATCAATTCCTATAGTCAGAAATGTACAGGTTGTACTGTTTAGTGTTTACCTTAACCAGTTACAGCAGCAGGGCTCTGTCCATGGTTTGAATTTGCCATCTACTGATTATAACTTAAGATCGTAGAAATCTATTGCAGTGCCACCCTGTTACGCTTGCTTACAACGCACAAGAGTACAGATTTTGAGCATCGGTCACAAATGTCTTCTGATCCATAGGAATATTACCTATTGTAGTTTGTGAACAGTGCTGCCATCTAGTGACTCACTTGTGCAACTTTCCAGGTGAAAGGTTATTTCTGCAAACATTTGATATAGTTTTAATAAGAACCATCAAAACCATGCATTTTGTACAGTACAAAACGGTACATTTTGATATAGTTTTGTAAAATTGCAACTTCATAATATACCTTTTTTTAATGAGACCAAACTCTTCTGTAGTTGGTGCTGTGCATAATTATAGCTCCTATTAAGAAATGTAGTAAAGTTGGTTTCACACAGTTGTTAAGTTTTTAAAAAGATACGTAAGGATATGAATTTAGGTCATAATTCTCACAACATATAATCATTCCTGTATTCAATAGATTTTTTTTTTTCACTTTTAGTATGATTCACTGCCATCTAGTGTTACATTTTAGCATTGCAGAAAATAACTCACTGCTGCCTTTGTTAGTTTCATTGGAGGTGCTCGAGATACTGCACAGAATATCCTATAAATGCTCAGTTGGGTTGAGATCTGGTGACTGAGAAGTCCATGACATGAGGATAGCACCTGTGTCATGACCTTCAATCCACTGGGTCACTACTTGTGCTCTGAAGATGGTGGCAATGTCATCTTGAAAGACACTGTGGTCAAAGCTTTAACATGGGATGACCATCACTCATTTCCAAGTCAGTGAAAGATGGCCTTTGTTACACCAACACACAAGAAAGACTCCAAAGCAGACCCATCCAAATACCACCCCATATCCCTGCTTTCTATCAAAAGCAAGGTAATGGAAGCAGTAGTGAACCAACAGCTACAAAGGTACATCCTTAACAACAACCTGATATCCTGTAGACAGTTTGGATTCAGACCAGGACACAGCACTGCAGACCTTCTTAATATCCTGTGCCAGAGGTGGAACAACTACCTGGACCTGGGAAAAGACGTCTGCTTCATAGCCCTGCATATCCAGGGGGCATTCGACAAAGTGTGGCATTATTAGCTAAACTCCACTTCAAAGGGGTATCTGGGAAGCTACTAACATGGCTCCAAAGCTACCTTTCCAACAGATCCATCAGTTGTCCTGTCAGGCTAAGCCTCGCAAATCTGCTCCATCAACGCTTCAGTACCACAAGGCTCAATACTCGGACCACTCCTATTCAGCATCTTCATTGATGACCATGGCCATGAGAATGAACTGTACCTGAATGCTGACGACTCAACTCTTTACGCCTGTATAAGATCTCCAGCAGAGAGGGCTGAAGTGGAAGCTAGCCTAAACAGGGATCTCCATCAAATAAACATCTGGGGAGACAGATGAAAGACTGCCTTTGAACTATCAAAGTGCAAATCCATGACACTCACGAGGAAGAGGATTCCATCAAAGCTGGATCTGCACTTTGGTGATCACCAGCTAGGCAGTACTGAAGAGCTGGACATTCTGGGAGTCACAAATAGACAGCAAATTGTCATGGTCCAAACACCGAGCCAAAATCTCCATCAGGGCCGGTCAGAAACTGGGAGCACTGAGGAGAGAGGCCAGTAAACTCAACACTAAGAGCTGAGCCATAATCTACAAAGCACAGGTCCGTAGCATCATGGAGTAAGCTTCTCTGAGCTGGATGAGTGCCCCACCTACTCAACTCGGCCTGCTTGTTAACATCCAGAAGAAGGCCCTGAAAATAATTGGAGTGGACCACAACACTGCCTGCTCACAACTTGCCATTCCCAGCCTTTATCACAAATGACAGGTTGCTGCTGCGACAGTCCTGGACAAGATGCACACCCACCACTGCCCCACGGACCTCCAAAGTATGCTCCCTCCACCTTATTTTAGGTGTCATACCACCCGCTTATGCACAGCCATACCAGACCATGCTCTCACCCACCTAGTCTCAAGAACATGCTCCTTGCACAGAAGCGTCTTACATACTGCTGTCCGTATATGGAATAGCCTCCCAGAAGAATGTGTTGGACAGGTCACTGGTATTGGTCTCCAGGCCTTCAAAGGTAGAGCACACAGATACCTCCTGAACACACCCCTCACAGACTGTTGAGCTGCAGTGAACCATATGATTGGCCAACTGGATGAAAATCTGACTTATCTATTGTTCTTGATGGATCAATAAAACAAAATAATAATAAAAACGATTACCACTGACTTTGCTTTCCAAGTCACCCAGATAATTCTCATACAATTAGAGAACCAACAGACACATTCAAGGCGGTGTTTCCATTTTGGCCCGCGACCTTGCACATTCAAATGTGGAATTAAAATGTTCCTGTGTAAAAATAACTGCATGTATCCTTGTAGAGCGGTGTTTATTTTGACTGGTGTAAATTTATACACCAGTCAAATTCAGTATTGTATACGTAGACAGTAACATTCATGCAACTCTGAGGAGCCACCCCTACCACCAATGGCTCCTGACCCAGTTTAGGAATCGCAAGCACATCCCACATAATCACCCAGCATTGCCATCTTTAATGATGCAATTGATGCGCATTGTCTCCTGAAAAACTAACCGTATTGTATGCCTTGGTTGACTAAATTTAACTTTCATTCTCAAATCCAGAGTAAAGTACCATTTAATGGCAACATTACAATGAAGAAAATGAAAAACAACTAAAAATTACTTATTTTTTTGTTAAGCACTTTAATTGCAAAAAAAAGCATCATCCGAACTCCCATATAGACTGCATTTCCATCGAAGACACTAACTGTACCTTTTCATCTTTCACAGAAAAACACCAGCAGGACAAAGAAAACTGATGTCATGCAACAATACAACATAATTGAACTCTTAAGGGACTGTATTGGAAAATTACATTCGGCCATATTCCTACAGACCCCCTATTTTAGCTTCAGAATTTAGCTCTGCTAAGATGCACACATCATGAAATGCGTCCAGGAACACTTCGCTCACCACCTATCAGCTTCTTCCAGTTTTTTGAATTATTTTTTATTTTTCCCCCAAAGTGTATTTCACAAAATGACAGCTGGTTTGCCTTTGGCTGGCTTTTATATCTGGAAATTGAGTTGTAACTCATTTCTTACCAAAGAAAAATCTTGGGAAATGGCGAGTGTAATTGGCATTACAATACATTTTTTGTTCCCATCTTCTAGTTACTTCCGTCAGTCAATTAAATACTCTCAGTGTCGCAGGTGAGCGTTCTTATTAATCAGTAATGAGTCGTTCCATGTTTAAACGTTTTTGACTAGGGCTGCTTGAGACACAGCGGTTGGCTGGTTCACCGACACAGTAATATGCCAGCAGCCATACCACCATGCACTCCTGCTGAATGGCTGAAGCTAAGCAGGTGTGGGCTTGGTTTGTACTTGGATGGGAGACCTCCTGGGAAAACCAAGTTGCTGCTGGAAGTAGTGTTGGTGGGCCAGTAGGGGGCAGTCTTCCCTCTGGTCAAATAAAAACACTAATGCCCCAGTGCAGTGATGGGGACACTGTGCTGTAGGAGATGCTGTCTTTCGGATGAGACGTTAAACCGAGGTCCTGACTCACTGTGGTCATTAAAGATCCCATGACACTTATCGCAAAGAGTAGGGGTTTCCCCGGTGTCCTGGCTAAACTCCCAACCCAGGCTCTTTCAATCTGCCACTGAATCATCCCCCATTCTTCTCAAAAAATTATTCTCTCCCTCTCCACCTCAGCTGATGTGTGGTGAGCATTCTGGTGCAAAATGGCTGCCGCTGCATCACCCAGGTGGGTGCTGCACATTAGTGGTGGTTGAGGCGAGTTTCCCCCTCATCATTGTAAGCGCTTTGAGTATCGAGAAAGGCGCTATATAAATGTCATGTATTATTATTATTATTATTAGTAAGAAAGGGGAGCGAACTGCTGCAGCGTATTTATCATCCAACATGCACAAATACGACACACTTAGCTGTAAAATATTTAATGATCTTTTGAGCAGTCCCATTATAATACAAATGAACATGTCCTTCAATATTTAACTATAAATTAAAGGTATTCACATTTTTGCTGTACCGCCTTATTTATGAAAACTGTCAATTAATGCCATGTGATATCTCTCATCTGTTTTAAAAGCCCTTGAGAATGGAAAAAGGTGTGTGTGTGAGAGAACATGTCACTGGACAATGCCGTGCACAGACCTGAATTACCTGTGAGATGAGGTAGTCCAACTTTGCATCTGTGTACACGTGTGTGTCTGCGCATTTACGTAGCCCTCGATTACTTTCCACAAGCAGATGAATACAAACAATATTCAGAACAATGGCAAGTTTTTAAAAAATTGGAAAATAACATCAGATATGAAAGGAAAACAAGGAGAGGGACAGCATTAATAACATCTAACAAATGGACAGTTCTTGTACTTAAATTTAAGGCACTATAATCTGAAGTGTTCTGCTTGTTTCAGTTTGGTTCCTGTCAAAGGTGATGAGGCCTCTTCCACAGTAAGACAGCGAGGAGGACTCCATATCCTCCCAGCAACATTTTAACTCATCAGGAAACTGCAAGGCGAGAAAGATGGGGTTGGTGGATGTTCTTGTTACTGTTCTTGTTCTTGTATTATTACTGACTAATACACACGCGCACTCAGTTACAGTTGAATTAACACTGGACATTTTACTGTGTAAACTATACGTTTTACAACCAACAAAAACACACATAGATTTATTGTTAAGTAACTGTATGAAAAAATCGAGTCACATTGGAATAGGGTTCACAAGATGGAGGAAATGCTATGTGACATCTCACCTCTCATACTCCAGACCGACCCCTCCCATACAATAGACCTTTTTCTGCGTACAAACGTGGAGCCCTCAAATTGTATGAGGAGAGCAGAGCTCTTACCTGTAGGGATACCCGTGGTATTTGGCTCTAAAGATGGACAGCAGCCAACTGAAGAAGAGGACCACCAGACTTATCCCAGCCACACACATGACTACAGACGGACGAGAAAGAAGGAGGGGGGAGAGGAGGGAGGAGCAAAACAGAACAAAGAAAAAGAAGACGGGAAGGTAGTAGAGAGAGGAGAGAAGAGAAGAGAGGGATTTGAGAAGCAGTTCTCTCAGGTAGTCCTCCAAGTCAATCAACACCAGTCATTTATCACACAGTTATCGAAGAGCAGGAAACAGCACTAAACACATAGGCCTTTACTTCCTAGCACCGTAACTTGAGCGACTTCCTGAAACACAGTACCACACACTGCCCTCAGCTCTGCCTGTTCAACACTGAATCTTACAATCAGGCCACAGCTGTACAAACAAGGTGTTAGTAAGACTGAATTATATTTCACAGACATGAAGACTGGGGCGTCATCTGGTCATAAAACTGCAGGACCCATTTGTGTGTGGTTTCGGTGGCAAGAGAAAGCTCTCAGCAGGATCACCATTCATTATGTTGAGTTGTTTGATAGGGCAAGAATCAATCAACTCAAAATCATTGGCAGGTCTAAGGAGACATTTGCAGAAAAGCAGTGGGCCTTAATCATGAAACGTGCGCAGAACGGATTTGTGCATAAATCGTTCATATTAGCAAATGGCATTCACGTATTTGTTTGTATTTTTGTACGTAGGAACAAACTTTTCACCTGTTCAGGACCACATTTGTAAATTCAAAATGCTGCTAAATGCAGCTCCCGAATATCAATTATAATATAAATGTATTGTTATTTTATGTTAAATTCACAAGACTAAATGTAGCCTTCTAAATGCACAATAAAAACGTAATAAATTACGATTGTAAAAAGTAAACACTTTAGATTACACCTATTAATCAATTGGAGGCTATGAACTTGTTTAACAAGACCCATAAAGTAATAAATGCTCCCAGTACCATTTTTCTAAACTGATAAAATTTGAATGCGATATGACATTAAATATGGCAATTAAAACACACACTTAACCAATGAACAAAATATGCTTTCAGGCTAATCTTGCCAACCTGCCCAATGTTATCAGTATAGACTGCACAGACGTAGGCATCAAGGCTCCATCTGATGATGTATTTGCATATATGAAAAGAATGTGCCATCACCATCAATGTGCAGCTCATACATGATGCAAAATGTATGTTGCTCAACGTGGTGGCCGGTGGCCTGGTGGGACCCACGTCGGCTTCATTCTGTGGCGCTGTGCAGTGGGCACTCGTTTGAAGAACGGCGCTGTGAGAGACGGCTGGCTTATTATCTCTGCCAAGGAGGTCATGTTTTCACATAGCAGGATATCGCAAATTTACACACGGATTTGCACCAAATTTGGTGGGAAGGTTGGCCAAGGGCCGTAAAAAAACGGATTAACTTTGCATGGCATATCACCAAAAGGTGCATAACTTCAGAACGGATTCACACAACACCACCAAACTTTGATCAAAGGCTTGTCATGGGCCGAGAAAGAACTGATGAACTTCTGACACCAATTGGCTAAAAGGGGTGTGGCCTATTCACAAAAACGGATTCACGCAACACCACACAACTAAATGTGATCAGTGTTTACAGGCCTCCGTCCCTCACAGACTTGGCAGACTACTGAGCACAATTTCTAGTTGGTAAGAATATATTCGCGAAGTTTACTGCAATGTCTTTAGTATCAGAGAATATAGATTCTTAACTACCTCTGTCCATCACTAGGGGACAGGGGTTACTCATTTAAGCTGCGGCTGACTCCATTAACCAACCCACAGACACAGAGGGAGCTGGCTTACAATGAAGCACACAGCATCACATGGTCTGTCATACAGCCCACCAATAGCGTGTTGGAGGGACGATGACTGTGCTTGAGCACAACAAGCGGCAGCCTCTGCTCCCAACCTGAGAAGGTGTGCAAAATAATATTGGCCTGCTGTGTCCTGCACCCTTCCAATACCAGGCGTCCCCATTTCACCTGAACTAGTGCTGCTGACGGATGAACCACCACTCAAACTCGACAATGCGGCTGCAATTAGAACACGCCAGCGATTACCCGAGTTCAAATCACCTCTCACACGCACAGAACACCAACAAAATGATGAAATGAGTAACATTATATTTATTTCCAGGCTGCGAGACAGATCGTAGTGCTTGGCAAATGGAGGCAATGCGCTCGTCTGACGCAGAAAGGCTTGAAGAACTTTGGCTACCTCCTGTAGCTGTGGTGTCGTTGTGCGCAGTTATGCGCTCCTTCGCCTCCAATTTAATGTTGATCCATTTTTTTTATTTACTACTTTAATAATAAACTTTATTTATTTATTTATTTTTATTTTTTATTTGTAACAGTTTTTTAACAGTTTGTATGACTGGTGCACGCGTGTGGCTGTCATTTATGATACACAGAATATGAAAAAAATCTACCTTTCCCGCACGGTTTGATGAATCCAGCGTAAATTTTTCATTGAAAAATTGTTTTGTGTGTAAATGTACGCACATATTTAGGATAATTTTATGAATAAGGCCCAGTGTCTAACTGCACACACACGCACACAGACACGCACTTACTTTTTCTCTTCCCAATGTCCATATCAGACGTGGCTGCCTCATGTAACAGCACCATCCCCAGGGTGACGGCCGCATCTTACAGGGGTGTGTTAAGGGCTGTTGCTATGGTAGAGGGTGACTCCTGGCTTCTTGGGAGGTCGACTAATCCCCCCCGCCCAGTGACCCCCCCCCACCACTTCATGCACAAGAGAGCGTATCTAAACCTCCTCTCCCCTGGTAAAAGGATACTGAACAGCAAAACTATGTGGGTTTCTGCCACAAATTGGGCCTGGCTGCTGCTGTGGATGTAACTCTGTAAGTGTGAGAGAAAGAGAACACCTGTAAGCATCTCACACTCACACACACTCACTCACTCACTCACTCACTCACTCACTCACACACTCACTCACACACTCACTCACACACTCACACACTCACACACTCACACACTCACACACACACACACACACACACACACAATGCAACGTATAATCTAGTTTTACTTGCTGTATGGCAGCCCAGACAACAAGTCAAGTGACACATCGTTTTATCACTGGGGATACATTTCTCACCCATCATGGTGTTTTGTATGGAACATAGGATGGTCTTCTTTAACTAAGAGAAGGGAACTACATTCTATTGTATTTATCTATAAGGTTTTACTTAATAAACTTCCCCATTATCTATCATCTTTAATTTCATTTAAATCCAGTAACTATGGTACCAGGTCTCAGGACTTCTTGGCCTTAGATACACCACATATAAATACTGAGCTGGGCAAAACATGTTTTCAATATTATGCCCCTCACAATTGGAATGAATTGCAAAAAACTTTTAAACTAGAATCTCTTAAGTTTTATACATGGATTTTCTTAGTTTTGCATGTACATGTTTCCTTTGATATATCCCTGTATGCTGTTTGAATGCTGACAACTATTTGTGAAATGCGCTATATAAATAAATATTGATTTGATTTGATTTGATTTGAATGTTAACGTGGCTGAATTATACTTGTCTCTTTAAAGTTTTAAACACGTTTTTTTTGTTGTTGTTTTGTTTGCAGGGCTTTCTTGTAAAAAAAATCCTGATCAAAATGAGACTACCGGTAAAATAAAGGATATAAATAAAATAAAAACTGTACCATAAACTTAAGATAATGCATATGCTAAGGCCATGCAATCAAAAGTAGTGGGTGTTTCACCAGCTCTGTGTTTTCAATTAAATAACTGGGCTAACTGTATAGTAAGCTCCTCCCTGTGCATGCTTATCCTTGCAAAAAAATAAATAAAAATGTGACTCCTGATGTACGCAAGTTGTGATTGGGCAAGTCAGTTTTGACCTCTATGATTCTGACAAGCAGCTAATGAAAAGACACTATGGGCTTGATTTACTAAGATCTTTAGCCTGTGCAAAACCAATAACATGAACAATGATCGGTCATAATATTTGTCTTGCACCAATCATTGGTTGTGTTATTAGTTTTGCGCATGCTAAAAGTAAAAAGTAAATCTGGCCCTATGTACAATCCACAGCTTTACTGTGAATGCAGAAAAGCCTACAGGGGCTGCAGTCTCACCACTTGTCCAGTACTGGGGTTCTTGTGGGCGTACGGAGGCCCACGGATATGGTTCCACATCTGCCCAGACGTCATGATCAGGACAATGCACTGCAGACAGAGGAGTTGACAGGCAAGTGTACGCGTATTATTATTATGAATTCACGTTTTCAATTATCTACTGACTTACTGCAAGAAAGCTTTACTACTGTAAGCTGGGATCTAATTTCTTATTAACGATGGCAACCTAAGAAAACAAGACGTGTAGGGATTTCAATAGATTGAACAGCCAATCAGCTATAAGTCCTACACTGGGTTTGGAATGTGACCAGAAAACTGGGATAAACACCAATCTCCGGTATACAAGAGACATGGGATTTTTATTGACCACAGCAGAACAAAGAAGAACTTTGGCTCAATATCTCATTCAAAAGACACAGTCTCCGAACATACAGTGTCCCCAACACCACAGTAGCGGACTGGCTTTTTAAAATTCGTACATGGAAGGAGAGTCAGAGTCCAGTCCTGGGACTGCAGTTCCTGCAGGTTTTTGCTGCGTTTCAGCACTTTCAGGAATTTAAACCACAGGATGGCTATAGCATCTGCACACCTCGTTCCCAAGGCCAAAACTGGCTGATTATTAAAAGAAAAGCACAAAAACCTGCAGAGACGGCAGACTTCCAGGATGTGACACCCCTGGTCCAAGGGAGAGACCACCCCTTTCGGTTACTGACCCACCAACACCACCTCCAGCAGCAACCTGCTTTTTAAAGGCTTCCGTTCCAAGTTCTAGCCAAACCTAGGCTGTCTTCGATTTAGCCATTAGACATAAAAAGATTACAGGGTTGTGCGTGTGTGTGTGCGTGCATGCGCGCGTGTCAGTGTGTATGTGTATATGTTTGGTTACCATATACAGTAGATCAAATTTCCAGTCCTGCTACAGAAATTAAATAGAGCAGTTACACATACCGGTTACCATATGAATATTGAAACAGAGCAGTGATATAGGCTAAGTCTTTAAAGAGTAGAGGCTGTTAAGTGTACAGTACCAGTGCACCGAAGCCCCAGACATTCTTGTTGTACAGGAAGTCCAGGTTGTCGCGCCGTAGGTACACCAGGCCCCCTACCACGGCCAGGAGGAAGCCCAGCATCAGCGGCCCAGCGTAGTTAGGGGGTCGGATCACCCGAATCTAGAAGGAACAGGGACAGAGGGCTCAGGACTCTGCCCTCACACCACGCACACACGTGAACTCTCCATAGAATAAAATATATGAATATGTATTAGTATTAAAGACAAAATTAAAGAGTGAAACACAAAAATTACATTAAAAAAAACTTTCAATTGGATTGAGAACAATGTTCCAGTCAACGCTACCCAGTAGTTTTACTATAAAAAAACATGTACATGCGTTACATATAGATAATAACAGCAACTTACTGTATGTATGAACAGCAGCAATATAAGGCTCCCCTGACCCTACAAAAGGCTGAGCATCCTTGTGCTGTCAATCAATGACTCCTATGAATCAGCTCTCAACGTAGAAACACTTCAATTGGATCATAGCTTAGAGTCACTGACATGTAAGCCCCACCCAAGGTTCCAGGTACAGGGAAACCTAGCTTATGTCATATGAGATTTCCTTAAGAGGGGCCTAAGAATTGAGAGAAGAAGCCATATTACGTGAACGTCGGTCCTGTCTGCAATCCACCGGGCGATCTGTTCGGCCGCGAAGCCTCGGACCTGCAGCTCATACGTGTCAGCCAGCTTGGATTTCCCCTTCGGGGGAAAGTGGATGAACGAGGGGGCCGAGTTCATGTTCAGCTGCGGGCACAAGTGAAAGGGCTTTTCTTTAGAAACTAAAACCGTGTAAAGTGAATTGTTTACTTTAAACAGCCAATTTCAATTTCAATTGATACTATGCACACCTATATATCCAATCACAGGAAAAAAACACTTCATCTAATGACTTAGGCAAGAGTTATGGAAAGGATGGCTACCATCTGAAAGACGTCAGAGCCTTCGTCAAAATCCACGGTTGCGAAGAAGATCCTGTTGGTGAACGCACTAGAGTAGCGCCAGGAATTAGCCAGGATTTGATATTCTTCATCAGCTTGCCTGCACACAGCAAACCACAGCAGCAGGTTAGGGAAGAACATAGTTTAAATGTACGTGTGATGTGATGTGTGTTCTACAGCAGCAGGTTAGGGAAGAACATAGTTTAAATGTACGTGTGATGTGATGTGTGTTCTACAGCAGCAGGTTAGGGAAGAACATAGTTTAAATGTACGTGTGATGTGATGTGTGTTCTACAGCAGCAGGTTAGGGAAGAACATAGTTTAAATGTACGTGTGATGTGATGTGTGTTCTGCTAGAAGTCTCGCTAGTCAAGGAATGACAAGAATGCTATTAAAAACATCCGTTTGGATATTAAATGCGTGAACGAAGCCATGTTGAATAATGAGTGCTAATGACTCACTATTGCCTGACTCTGAACACAGCCTTGGTCAAGCAGAGCTCTTGCTTTATTACCTGCACACTCCACACTGTCTGTGTGGCTGGAGCGCAGTGAACATCACCACCATGGAGTAGTTACGTGGGGGGGCCCTCACGAACCGGCGGAACTTTTCACCGTTCATTCGGATCACCGCCCGTCTGCTGGCCCAGTCCATCATCTGTGAAACTTTATCCGACAGCATGGCCTGGAGACAAATCAAACCTCACTTTTCGGTTAATCATCCAGTCAGCGAAAATTTAGTACACGCACACACACATACAAGCACACACTTTTCAGCCATCAGCGATGCGAACTGGATTTCACAACAGGGCAAGTCTTCCAAAAAGCAATGAGCATTAAAACAAATGTGCAGTTTGTTAATAAAAGTAAACTTACGCATAATGGTCTCCTGCATAAGTGACCTACTGGATTAACTGAGGTCCTCATTTAAATGTTAATGCACATTTCTAATTGAGACAGAGCATAGCAAAAGTGACAATTTTGCGAGTGCAGTACACTAAAATGTACGTCCATATTTGCGCACTTGGCATGCTAGGACTACTGGACATCCCCAGATGTACGCAACGGATTGTCTTTCTTCACCTTGCCATGAAAGCAAGAAAAAATTGTAACAAAACCATTTTTTTAACGAATTCAGTTTTGCATCGTCACATTTTGGAATTGCATCCGCTGCCATGCTTATTTACATTTTTTACCGATTTATCCAACTTTTTATGGAGCAGCATCCCCTCTGGTCCATTAGAGGTCAGTTCTGTGAAAGTCTACTATATTATTACAACAAGCCAGACAGTGTAAACTGCTGATCATTACTACAGCAAAATACAAAGGCTCCCTGTTGAACTCATCTTCTGATAATTCATGGAGTCACTTTCACCACACAGAGTATAATTTAAGCCATGCTGCCCAAACTATGCATGCCGCTTTTTATTTTCTCAAGTTCTCTTCATTATGCTACTGTATGAGCCACAGAAATGTTCTAGCAGTTCAACCACCCATAAAAAAAAATTTTTTTAGTTTGAGCCTTGAATTCTTAATACTTTATGAAATATAAAAGTTCAATTAAGGTCACCTCCTTTTTCTTTTATTTACAGCTCAGAATGGCTCTGCGTGCCTACGGGGTTCCCTGGGGGCAAACCCTACCAATACATCCAATCGACAGCATATTTACACCCCATGTTACACAAGAGCTGATCTCCTTGCTTATAAAAATCCCCCAGAAATCTCTATCAATCTATACTCTATGGAAGAAAGATCTACCCATATCTTCAATAGAAATCAATAGGCCCAGAGTTTGGTCTAACATCTCACTTTCTTCCCGAAATCCAAACCATCAAATGACTCATTACAACTTTGTTCTTAGAACATACTGTACTCCCCGTAAACGATATCAAATGAAACTCAGTCCTTCTCCAAATTGTACTGTTTGCTCTCAGGGTTCCCCAGGTACTCTGTTCCACATGATCTTGGAGTGCCAGGAAGTCTTCCGATTTTGGAACTTTAAGTTCAAGAAAGAGGACATTTTTCTTGCCAGTTATGGTAATGTATGGATAAATAGAATTGTTTTTGCATAAGATGTATTGCAATATCAACATGTCATCTTCCTTTTACCTGTCTCCAGGTAAAGCTCACTTTACGAAATATAATCACATTACTTTAAGAACAATAATGGATTGCATTATATTTAAGAAAAACAACTAAATAAATATTAATTGTGAAATTAGAAAAGAGAACAGATAAAGGAAAGAGAAAAACACTGCTATTACATTGTATGTTTTAATAAATAACCCTTATACCTGTGTTTGAACACTTCGTTAGGGGTAGATTTCATTTAGATTTTTTTTTTGGAGAGTAGAATCAATACGCCGAGATAGGTGGCAATGAAGCTCCTTTACTTCTCAAGATAAGAAATTCGAATGATCCTTAGCATGGCTGCCCGGAAACTATTTCCAGTTCATGCGATCTAAAGGATCCTTCCTTGCTCGAATTTGACTATTCGATTGCAGCCGATGGGTGCGTCCCAATATTCTTCACTCCCCACCTCCCCACCTCCACTCCCACTCCTCTCTTACCTGGAAGTATGCAAAACTGTGAACATTTCTAAAAAGTCTAAAAAGAAAAGGGAGACTTTTGATTTTGTCAGTCTGATAATGACCCGTTTAGCATACTGTTTTGTAAAGACTCCATTGACCGCCAGTCATTCAATGAGCGCCTGTTGTCTGTCTAATAAGTTTGGACGTTCCAGCCCCGAAGTTGGACCTCCTGCTCCGCCTACCCTCTTTGCTCGTTGTACATGAGAGCCTCAGTCTCAGTGGAGATTTTTAAGGGGCAGCTGAAGACTCACCTTTTCCGACAAGCTTTTGGGGTGTCGGGGGAGGTGAGTTTTTTTTGTGTCCTACATTGGTGTTTCGTTCTAAACTGTGCTGTGTGTGTCATGTTTTTTTTTTTTTTTTTTTGTGTTTTGTATTGTTGTATGTATGTACTGTGTGTAAAGCAAGCTGTACATTGTGTCGAGAAGTGAAATATATATATAAAAATTTTTACTTACTACACATCACTACTATATTAATTAATTAATATTTTTTCACTACTGACAGTTTTAGTCACTATTGAAATGGAGCTTAGAGAATAAACAATGACAAGAAATGGAAATTCTGCACAACCCGGTCCTCCAAGACTGTGAGTAGCCATACATTGGCTCTGTTGTTTAAAAATTGTCCAACAGAGTTTCAGGTAATCATGACTGAACTAAAAACTTGACTTGGGTGATAACTGTAGACATGATTGTTTGAGTGTGTGTTCCTCTTGTCCAATGAGATCATTTACAGCCATTATTTCTGGTTATTAAAGTGACCCACCAAAACTTAATTTGGACAACTTGAAAGTCGCATTTCAGTTATGACCAGGAGAAATGGTGATTCAATGTATGGTTTCTGTGAAACATGCATGCTGCTGCACATTCATCATACCCAGTTATCCAAGGATTTGAGGGACATTTATTAGTCATTCTTCCTCATTGAATCTGATGACTGAGATCTGAACTAGTGTTAAACAGGTGTAAATTGGGGACATTGGGTCTTTGAAAATAATTATGAAATAAATTTCCACCTAGTGTCCAATATGTGTAATACATCACAATGGCCTAATGTAGGGGTATTGATTGAACAATTATTTTCACTATGAAGACATTTCATAAGGATGGCTTTATGTACACATTAGCTACATGTCACAACGCTTAAATTGTGACAGTTTCAAGATTCTACTAATATGCCTACATGTAACTTTTTTATCCTTGAAGACAAAAAATATTTTTTAGATGCCCTGTATATATAGCAGCATTAATATTTAGTTCTGTGAAATTATCCCTCCAAAAATCCGATTTTTATTTCCTTTATTGCCTGAAATACACTCACATAAAAAGTTCCAACCCCCATGATGGTGGCCATTTTTGACCCCTCTATCTCTACAACTATGCAGAATATCATGACCAAAGTTAAGCTTTAGGGGTGACTGGGGACAGTTGCAACAATTTTTTGCATGTCTCTCAATTACTCTGATTATTTGGCCTAGACCAACCAAAGTCTAATATATTTGCATAGGTCTACTAATTACCCAACCTATACCTACATGTTTAAAGATGATCACATTTGACATGTAGTTCATCAAAATTACTTTTAATGGAAGTCGTCAGAAGTTGCAACAGTCCCCAAGCCATTCAACCATAACCTACCAATTAACTTTTGCTTTGTAAAATTGGTCGTGCAAATTGGTGAAATTTTGTAGGAGGAGTAGCATTTTAAGTGTTTTACAAAAAATTCTAATTTGCGAAAAATCCAGCATGGCGGAATTTATGGGTCCTTTTGGCAATAAGCAGAGGGAACTGTAATGAGGCTTACATGGGAAGATAACAGTTGGCATATTTGGGTCAACTATCCTTTTAAAATAACAATATTAAGACACTTTAAATATTGCTTTCTCCATTAGGAAAAGCGGGACCTGATATGGCTGCTTAGCTTGGGGACAGTTGCAACATCAGAAAACCTCATGTACTAGCTAGATACAATGACACTGACACATGCTAATCATGTCACATATAAATCAACAAAACAATGATTCAAACTAAGTAAGTTTGGATTCATTCATACAAAAGGTCAGGACAGTATTACAAAAATATAGGTTGTGAACAAAATTACGTTCATACCTCCAAAACAAGCTTTTGTCAATAAATGTAGAAGCAAAGGTTGAATGTGGCTCCTTTTTTCCTGATGGTGAGAGGGTCTAATTGAGCATGTGTAGTTTGGAGTGTCATCATTCTAGCATGTTTATGATTGGAGGAATAGGATACTGTTGCAATAGTCCCTCGTTGAAACTGTCCCCAGTCTCCCATATTCATTTGGATGGACAAGGATTGTGTGAAAATAATATGAGAGTAAAATCTGAGACCTAAGCATGCAAAATCAGCAAATCCTCATTGAAATAACTTGGTCTGACCCATAAAGTCAGAACTAGGAGAGAAGAAATATTTGTTCTGGAATCTCAATTTCCCAGTATGTTAATACCAATGAATATTCGGGACCACTGGTCTACAGTTAACGTTACTTTTTAAATGTGTTGAGGGCAATATTTGAAGAAACGTTTTTTTCAAGATCGAGTATAACCGAGCGTTCTATACGCCCCTATTTATACGGCATACAGAGCGTAAAACAGGGTCCTAAAATAGAATTCACAACAAAAAGCTGTCAATTTTGTTATTTGTTATTCTACAATTAGGTAATATGCCTTTAAGCAATGTGACAGTCTAACTTAGTTTCTTTCGGCGCTGTATATTTGAGGCAAAGAATACCAGTTTTTAATGTTGCCCTTTACGCCTGAATGCAGAGGAAATTAAACAAGCTGCATACAATTCCTGAACCTCAATGTCGTGACAACCAATAAATAAGAGCGCCGTATTAGCTGTGAAGTTATCTAAAGAGATTGCTTGATAGTTTGTTGGATTGCGTTTTCGCTGAACCCAATACGGCTACGTATGTTTAGCTAGCATTATCTAACGTTAGTCAGCTAACTGAGCAACCAGCTTATAATTAATCAATTAACATAACTGCCTTAAAGAAAAAACCAGGAAATGTGAAGCCAGGGCTATGCACATCAATTGATTACTTCTAAAGAACACTGTATTATAGATCATAATACAGCTTTGGTAGGTGTTCGTCAATGCATTTCGGAGTAAAACTCATTCAAACACACGCAAACAGGCAGAAGTGTCACTTCCTGATTAGCACACTCGCTAGCTACCCTGCAAGCTACCATGACAATTCACGTCAACGCGCAATTCTTAGTTAACTTCAGTAATCTTCCACGAAGCAAGCAGTGACTACCTACCTCCTTCTTCTTCTGTCCATTTGAAGGTATTCCATAAAGTACTAGAACAAATAAAAACCCATATAAAAGTTTCAGAAACATTTTTGCACTGTCTACGTACAGCTCAGAGTACGTCCTCCTAAGACGCGAAGGAGCGTAAAACCACGTGAACAGATTATTTTCCGTGCAAATTTTCTATTGGCCGATTTTCATCCTTACAGACCATAGGGCGTATTACAGACAAATGAAAGGCTGTTATGTGAATGAGTCTACCTGTATAAGAACTGCTGTAATTTCTACATATTGAAAACAAAATGTATTAAAAAAAATACCCTTCAATAAAAGCTGGTAATCTGAAGTTTAACCACACGTCAATTGCGTGATTACAAATCTAAAATTGTGGAGTACAGAGCCAAATCAAGAAAAAATGTCTTTTGTTGTTTCTCCTGACTCCTATTTTTCTCTTGATTTTCCTATTGAACTCTATGGAAAAATAAGTCAGGAGAAGAAACTCTTAAAGTGATCCTTCCACATCTACTGCATATCTGGCTGCAGAGTGATGGGTTGAGGCTCATTTCATACCTCAGACCCAGACATAATAAACAATAAACTTATATTTTGAATCAATGGTTGTGTGATGACAGATGTTTACAATCCAAATTAATGCACAATGACAGGTTTTGAATTAAAGACTGGTTGTGTTACAAGTGTGACCGATTTTGAGTTTTGGTCTTTGGTTTGTGAAAATATACCACATAGGCTACCAAAAACGTGTCTTTGACATGTTAACATGTTTTTATGAGTTAACGTTAACACATTTAACACGTAACACGTAGGGGCGTTGTGGACCCTTTGGCAATCTATATGCTGCGTTTTCAGTTTCTGCCAAACCAATAACTACAGTGCAAGTAATTTTCGATTCAATTAATTGCTTTTGATATGAAAAATAACCCATAATATCCTGTTTATAAGTACACAATGTGTCATAATGTGTCATCGCTGCTTACCCAGGCACTGCCTCATCCTGTTGTAGGCACTAGGTGATCATCTCAGTAATTGACAGAGGTGAACATAGGTGTGACCATGACCAAACCTTTTGCATAACAATGCTAATTTACTCGGATTTCTGCACCCTGATTGGGTGTTTGCATTTACAATGTGTTAGCGTGTTAAGTTTACATATTTTTTACGTGTTAACACATTAACCCATAACACGTAAGGCATCATAGACCCTTTAGCATTCCATAAATTGTAGCTTCAGCTTTGTCTCCAAACCACAAATAGCTAATAGATTCACTCTGCTGGACGGAGCCGTCACACAACTTTAAATCCTCCATTTATGAGAAAGAACAGGAAATTGCTAAAATTTGATGACAGTTTATTTTTTTTTATTTTTTTGCTGTGCTCCAAAAATGAATGTCTTAACTGCACAAGTGTAAATAAGAACTGTGTGTGAGGCCCCTGTGTGGGCTCAATGGTTTCAAAAAGCTCAATACATTTGGTGTTAGAAGGATGCTTATGCTGAAATTTCACCTATGCTATAGCCTGATGCCCAGATAGCTGACATTTGGGGCAAGATTTACAAAACTCTTTCACTTCCACATACATTTTCGACCAATAAAACTTCCTCATTCATATGTTTTGATGAACCCTAACTGCCCAGCCCATGGAATGGTATGTCCTAGCTGCAATACCTCCACCATACATTTCTCTGACAAAACGAGATGTTGGCCCTCTTCACTCAAAAGACCCTTTTGGCTCAAAACACTCTCTCTGCTCACAGGAGACCCTCTCACCAGCTCTGGCAAAACACTCTTTCAAGGTGTGGTTCTCTTTCTGCTGTTCACCCAAATTACATGGGAACATCACTTCATCCACTGCTATAGGCACTGAACCAAACTCCTTCTGATTCGGCCTACAGGATCCCCACCTTCTCAACTTGCTCTCTGTGCCTATCACACCTCTGCTCCTGAGTTACCCTTTGGCCCCCAACAAACTCTCCATCATATAAAAATAATGCTTCAACCTCCCGCCGAGACTCTCTAGCCCTGGACCTAGTGACCACCTCACACCATGCTGTCTCCTTTACTAGATCTGCTAACACTAGGAAAAATGGCATCAAACAGTTAAAAAGCATAGAAGCTAGAGATATTTTTGTGTACAATCTGGAAAGCAAATCCAAAAATCCTATTGTTTTTATTACTATAATTTAATTTAATTACTATAATTTTGTGTATTGGCATTTCTCTCAGTTTTATGATTTTGGTATATTCAAATTTGAGGATACTTGACACATTGGTAGAGGATTAAGTGGATGAGTGCGGAAGAAATATTGGAGCAATATTGGAACTTGGTGGCTCTATAGCAAATGCATTGGATTTTCATTGTATTTAAACAGCCAGAACTCTTGGCCATATTGTCACACAGGAGACATAGGAAAAATACTACACTGCTTCATCAGGAACCCTTTACTCAGTTTTCTTGGATGGGATTTAATCTCCCAGGAAATCTGTTACTATGAATGTAAAAATTTTCTCTGAAACTTTGCTGTCTCAGTTACCTGTGTATTGATTGAGTTTTGTTTACTGTATTAATATTACTGCCACTCTGGGTTAGTTGATTGTGCTACTGCCACTCTTTATTTTTTTGGTTAGAAGGTGATTGCAGTAGCCTACAATAGAAGAAGGCCTCATTACAGGGGAGAGACCGAATGCATCTGGCTCAGTATTTGTTGCAGGCAAATACAAGTGTCTCGAGAATGTTTTGTGTTTACTGGAGGTATCTACATATCATTTAAAAGAGTTCCCAGTTGTACAAACTTCACAGTATATATATATATTTTTTAAAATTACCTCCTGTAATTCAGAATTATGAACTAGAAAACTGATTATTACAAATACCTGTTCGATATGGCCCAAAATGACTGCCAAAATCTACAAGCCTTAATAATTTATGAAAGACAGACAAATGCACACATGCAGAATGTAATGTTGTTGTGTTTCATTTACAAATACAACAGCAGTGGTATATGATTCAAAGCAGCAGCCTATGTGGCCAAGGGCTCCTGGTGTGGTATAGCAGGAGGAATGACCTTGATCTTGATTATTTCGGCACCGGAATGCAAGTTCAATTCGGTTCTGCTGTATACAGTCTTCTTACATGCAAAATAGAAATACACAGCATCTCTGGTGGAATTAAAATGAAACCAGAGACTTTACTAGTTTGTCTAACTTAAGATGAAAGAAGGCAGACATGCTGCAGAAGTCACCGACCTCAGGCAGATGTGAACTAGCTCCTGTAATTGACTGCGCCAGCAACGCCCCTCCCCCCTCCAACATCTCCTCCTCTCCCCAACCTCCATTCTTCATGCGTTGTCACACAAAGGCTAGCCAACAGCGAGTGAAAAAATCTGAATTGTGCTCCCAAAAATGTTAAATGAATGAAACAAAAATAAGACCCGGCCAACCGGGTGGAACTTTCTTTGTACAGTAATTCGTTCACCAGTCAATTCCAACAGCTCACATTTCATTATGCATTTTCTCAACCAATGTTCGGACGCAGCACTCTTTGACCACTCAGAAAGCGAGAATTTCCCCTAGCGTTAACCAATGGGATGGTTCCTAAGATTTGAGCAGGATGCGCCATTTTAGTGCGTCTGTAGCCATCCGGCAAGATGGCGGGTTTGCTTTGTCTTCAGTGATCGGGTTAATTCAATATTCTGTATTTTTTCTCCGAAAGATACATTGGTGACAATTCTATGAGTTTTCTCTCTGGAAAAAGGTGTCGTAAAATCTAAGTGTCCTAGACCAGCTAGAAATGACGGCAGAGATTTGCAGGTGAGTGTGAGACCAGAGAATGGTTTTTATAGGCTTTTTCTGCCCCGCGCTACTTGCATCGCTAGCTAACGTTAGCTAGCTACCGGTGCTACAGACCCGGCATCTTGCTTCCAGCATAAATGGCAGTGTATCCAGTTCTATGTAGCATTAGTTGTCTGCTGGTTGAAAAGCAATGATCCCAAGCAATTGATGTCGGTGTTGTATTCTGAAGGAGAGTTTGGTGGAAATCCATTTAATTTTCACATTGCTATGAAGCAAGGTAGTTGTCTTATTTTATTTAGGGGGGAGGGTGCAGATGTGCATGCACGCATGCATGCCGGTGCATGGTTGGTTGCATGAGTTTAATGCGACCGATGGATTAAAACGGTTGTTCTATTGATGCTAGTTCAGCTTTTTCGCTGTGTAATGGAAGTAATGATACATTTGTATAACATTCATTTAGACTGTGTGTGTTTTGGCTAATCAGGTCACTAACAAGCTAATATCTCAGGGTGCAAAACTATTAGTTCGTCGCGCAAATTTACCTGTCCAAATCATGGTTAGCAAGCTATCTGTTTATGGACGGCCTCTAACGTTATATAGACAAAGAGGTAAGTTGGGTAGAAAGACATTTCTGATCAATATTAGAGCTGAGCAGTTAACTTTATGGCAGTCATTAGCCAGCTTGGTAGCTAATGAAGTGGAGACTGACATGTGATGACGCAAATATAAACAAAAAACACGTCAGGAGGAGCTGTAACTAGCTACGAGCTACCTTGGCTAGCTCGCTGTGACGGAAATAAAATAGCCGGCGCGAGCGGGCTAACGGTAGCGCTAGAAGCTAATGTGTTTTGGGGAAAAAATATGTAGGCCTACTATATGACGTCATGGAAAATAAATAATTTTAACTAATGTTGAAAATAGCTGCCTACATTACCAAAAATGCCATGCAAGGTAACTTTAGCCAATTGGAATTCAAATTGGTTAGCTATGATACTAGGTTCCACGAATGTCGAGTCAATATGAGTAAACCAACTTCCCGGGGTTTTCTTTGAACGGATCATTTCAGACGTTTCTTAACAACGTTCTAATCCCACAGGAATATTGAATAATTTGGCTACTCTTCTCTGCCTTACATCAGTACAACTGTTTTCGAAAGATGGCTAAAGCGAGGTGATAGAAATTGTGTTATAACGTTGTCACTTTTCTTTTCAGCTATGGGTAAATATCTAATGGTGGTATTTACTTTGATGACATTCACCGAACTAAGGGGTCATATGTAACGTTATTCCGGGAACTAACATTAACGATATAGGACGAATTATTTTTTGGTGTGTGCAATGGTGGTCTTTGCTATAATAAGGCTTGTACAATACATCTATACAGGAAGGACTTGAATGACAATGTGCTATCGCTGGGGCTACCAGAAAAATACCACAACATAATTTAATATATATATATAATTATTATTTTTTAAATAAAAGCAGACCCTTGTTTGTGTTTACTTCACCAGAATAACGCGGGGGCCCCATTTAAACGTGGGGGCGTATCAGCATGTTCCATTGACAGTTGACAGTATGTACAGGCCTTCTCTTATGTGAAAATCCTAAACCAAAAAACTTGAATAAAGGATAGTCGGAGAATTTACGGGGATTCTTGATAAAATTAAATGTCATACAATTTTTAAAGTTTATAATTGGAAAAAAAATAGCAATTTTTTTTTAGCCGAGCCGACTTGCTACATGGCAAGTGAACGCCACAAGAGCTAGAGATATGTAAAGTTACATTCGTATAGTAACACTGTCAAAGTGCATGTCTCACGAAAAGGGAAAAAAAGTTTTTTTTAGTTTTTAATCCACAGACACCGATTAACAACTTCTTGCAGTCATCATATGCAACTGTTTTTAGTATTTTAAAAAAAATTTGGTCTAACGTAAATCAACTGGTGGTCTCATACGGTTTACGTCGCTTTGTGTTGAAACAGTTGAACTTGTAATTGTGAATGTCAGATTTGCTGAACTTGATAATGAGTAAAGTAACTTTATTTTTCTGCACTCAACTTGTATCGACTGTTGGAGCATAATGCGGAATACCTTGTTTTAGTATGCTATTATTATTGTTGTTATTAATAGTAATAATAATTATTATATACTTGGTAACCTTGGACAGTGGTTGGTTTATTTTAACATATCATATTGTCAAATATAGGCTACTTTTTGTTTTTAAATAGTGCAGCAACAGGAAGTTGGTCTTCAAGAGGAAGAGGCATCAATCACTGACTTTTTCTTTTTCTTTTTAAAATGTGTATCATATTATGCTAAATTAAAAGATTATGTGAGGTTGAGACTAAAAGTTTTGTTTCTGCTCTTTCTGCTTTCCCTTGCCCATCTCTGATAGTACCAGCAAGTTGAATACATTGGTGACAAAACTTCATGAGTACTTGGGCCATTCATCCGAAGAGGAAAATTGCGAGCTCCAGGTTCCTGAAATTTCCCATGGTGAGTGGCACTGTGTCTCCTGATGATAGGAGACTGAGGTTTCATGAACACCTTAGTCGGTGGGCCTACCACCTGCTGTTAGTCCCCGACGACCATGGATCAAAAAGTTGACTTGGTCAATGGTCACAGATTCATATTCTATGATGCTATACAAGCTACTTTGGAGTCGCTTGAAGTGCATTTTTTTGCTTTAGACTACAAACCCCTGTACGCCCCATACTAGCCATTAAAAAGCCAGGTGGTTATCAGAAACTTGTGTTTACTGTAGATATCCTTTATTGCACATGCAATCTTTATGGGCCAATCAAAAACATGCTAAAACTGAATTAATATAAAATAAAACGCAGAAAGTGAACGGCCTCATGCGCCAGTGAGCACTCCCATTTCATTATTCAGTTTTTGGTTATTTGGCTTCTTTGTAGGCTTTTTTTCTTTAACAATATGTACTTTCTTTGTTTCATTTGAGATTTGATACATTTTCCTTATTGAATCAAATGTTCATAAACTGTGTCACCCCCCACTGGGTTTTTCCATATGTCTTCTCTCCAACGAGGGAGAGCACATGCCCAATAAGTTAGGAAAACAAAAATTGAGGGCGAGCAATTTCCGGGATGCATCTTCATACCAGAAGCCATTTGATTCAAACTTTAATTCTTTAAATTTCATAAAATAATAAGTGAAACACTGGAAAGTGAAAGAAAATATTAGGGGGTTGTTCATTGAATTATTTGGTGAAACAAAACCTTTTTATTGCGGATAAGGCTATCAGGGTACAAAGTACAAAATGTATGCCAATTATAACTGCAGGTCTCACCAGTTGCTATGTAAAGGCACACCATCATGGGAGTTATAGTTCCTTATGTATTTAGGCGCTGTGCTTTTATGTTGTTGTTTTTCACTGTCATGTTCAATTTTATGAACGTAAGTTCACATCTCATCAAACATAAATGGCCTTAGAAAGGAGATCCACCCCAGAATGCCCTCAGCTTCAGTTTCCTCTTTCACAGCATACAAGCATACAGTACCTAAAATTAGGGGTGACTCATAGTAGGCTAGTGAGCGGTAACATAGGGGTGTGTCTTCGTAGCAAGTGATCCACCCCCCTCCCCCCCCACCCCCCAATCTCAATCAGTGAGAGACATTCTGTTAGACCAGGGGTGGGGAACCTCATCCGAAAAGGGCCGGATGTGGGTGCAGGTTTTTGTTTTAGTCCAGCACTACGACACCTGATTCAACTAGTTAACTAATGACGGTCTTCAATCAAGACCTTGATGAGCAGAATCAGGTGTCTTAGTACTGGGCTAAAACAAAAACCCACACCCACTCCCACACCGACCCTTTGCGGATGAGGTTCCCCACCCCTGTGTTAGACCCTCAATCAAGCACTGGTGTACTAGTGTATCAGAACTACAGGCAATCATGAGTTTTCTGCTCAAGCTAAAAATTCAGATTCATCATCCTAATGTTGTTTATCATTCTCGTTTTCCATTGGACTCACCGGCTCCTCATCAAGCATCCCTCCTATCCCTGAGGCCTGCAGTTGGAGGGCATGAATAATTGTGTTTTTTTGGGGGGATTGAAAGGGGCCCTTATTTGTTTGACCTTTAGGGCTAAATGTTAATATTTCTTAAATGAGCTATATGTAACACTGACACAGAGCATTTAAAATGGGTACTGCAGTCCAAATTCACAATATTGGAGTGAGCCCCCTCCTCCCCAGACTCAAAGCTTCTTTTGCTAGCTAGCTAACGTTAGCCTCAAAACAAAGAATACCTTACCGAGACGCTAGTTAACGTTAGCTACATTGTTTCGCTAAAATATCTACCAAGCAATCTAGCGCTAGCGATATTTGAACACATTCATTTTTCCGGTCACAAAATTGAATAAACTCTTCTAAAACAGGTATCTGGTTTGCATTAGATAAGATGGATAACTAGCTAGTAGCCGTGATAAATTAGCTAAGGTTAGCTAACGTCAGCTGAAGCTCAATGCTTACCTGTTCAGTAGAAAATTAGCCAACTCGTCTTAAAATTATTTTTGGCTCCTAGCTTTCTCCATCTTTCAAATGCAACTCCAAGATTTACCTGTGTTTTTGCACGGCTCTGGTCTTGGAGCTTTTTCTAAAGAGGACAAGGCTTTTTATGTTGGGTAGAATCTAGTACCATCTCAGTTGATCCAGTTTGTTTGCTTGCTTCCATGGCTGCAGCGCGCTGTGTTTGTGTGCCAATTTGTTTCATATCTGGTAACCCAGGGTGTCGAATTGGGAAGTGGGCGGAGTGAACACGGAGACGATCGGGCAGTGGGCGGAGTCAAGTCGGAGAATAGTGAATCACACAGGCCAAAACAAAAACGGACGTTCCGACCCGGAATGGAAATTTCAAAGGAGAACATACTGGCTGTAGCATTGTTGTAAGAGAAGCCAGTATTTCGACTTAGCATGTTTCCTTAATCCCTGATGACGACATATGGTAATTTTATGATTTAGTACAGTAAATGTGTTTCATATAGCTCCTTTAATTAACCATGGCCCTCTCCACAAAAGTTGTAGATGGCAGAGTTGGGAGTCATGGGATGTGAATATGGGAAATGTATTCTTCATGGCATTCATATCGATTTAAGAAATAACGGGAGGGTTAACCATCCCTCAGTAGACATTGAAAGTGTTGAATTAAGAACCATGAAAAAAGCTCATTTAAATTCAAGAATTGCAGTCGTTTGAAACTAAAACCCAGTATACACATGGCCGAGTTTGGGAACCCCTGCTATAACCAGGCTTAAGTTTTTGCTTTAAATGTTGCTTTTAAATGTGGGAAAAAATGTTTTAGAATGAGTCTTCTGAAGCCAATACCAATCATTACATGTCCATGACAGAACGCTATTATTGCTGCAAATCAGTGAGTCAATAAGAACTTGATGGCTCCACCCATTTTTGGGTTCATAAATCCTCACTCTCCCATTTGTTGTCCCACTAATATTAGCTGTGCTTGGATCAATCTGTGCCAAAGTATAGCAACTCTCTCCTCCGAACTAAAGCCAGGCTAAACAAGTACTGAGAATCGCAAGCAAAAAGGTTGGCAGGGTGCCCCTTCCTGTTTTCACTGCTTTTCCTTTCACAGAGCTGATCCCGGCTGCTTCCGCCCACCTCCAGACCCAGCGAATCAGGGAACACCAAGAGGTATCAAATTTCTTTAACAAGATGACAGAAAATCTACTGGTACAAAAAGCAGATAAGCAATTGGTTATTCTTGTAAAAAATAAACATTAGGTTATAAGACTACAAAAACAAGTCGGGGAAAAATTTTCTGAAGAAGGCTGTTGTTCACACGTTGCAGTGTGAAATATTTAACTTTCATCCATCTTGAGATTAGTCTTTTAAAGTATGTGCTCATAGCTTTTTCGAATTATAAAGCAGCCCAGCCATTCATAAAGTTTATTATGGCCGTTACTAACTAAACATAGCTACATGTTCAACTCTCATTTCTTGGGCATAAACCAAACATATTTCCCAAAGTGGTGAATTAAGTACATTCCCATTGTGACTAATCTGGTTGGTGTTTTAAGCGGTTAGTTTTTTTGGAAATGGTGAAATTGCTGAATTGCTGTTGGGCCAGGCAGAGGCAGTAATTTTGGCCTCTGTAGAAAACAGTGTAGTGAACGATCAAGTGAATGGCTATTTTAAGATTGCAGACTAGATTCCAGCCAGCTAATATATCAAAGTTAAAATTATAGGAACACATGATTAACCTTGGAGTAGGGCTGGGCGATATACCCGTTCAAATATTTTATTTTTAGTGCAATAACGGTCACCACCACCATGTGGTGTATTGCCTTTCTTTCTGTCTTTTTTTCTTCAATTATACCTGATGCAGTCGTAAACATCTGAACTTCAGAGGCAACATAACATGCTTCTGGGAAAAAAATACCAATGATGTCTATTGGATGTTGATAAGACAGCCACTCAGAAGCGAGGCCTTGCAGCTTCCATATGATTGACAAAAACATACCACTTGATCCCATGGAAGCTGTACGACCTTGCGGCTGTCTCATCAACATCCAGTGGATGTCATTGGTTATTTATTTATTTATTTTTCTAGGAAGCATTTCAAGTTGCCTCTGAAGTTCGGATGTTTACTACCGCATCAGGTATAATTAAAGAAAAAAAGACTGAAAGAAAGGCAATACATCGCATGGTTGCGATGACTATTCTTGTGCTCAAAGAAATATTTGATAATTATCAAGAGCATATAGCTCACCCCTACCTTGGAGCACATATTTTTTCAAAAGCTTTGGGGGAAAATGAAGAAAATGTTTTAAATCCGTTTACCTTTCTGATATTTGCGGTAGGTTTTCCGCCGTCTTTTCAAAAGAATTTGATACCCTTGTATCTACCCTTGCCGAATGTAAATAAGCTGTACCTGGTGGCAGACACGGCAACATTGCACGGGATATTAAAGGGAGTTCAACATTAAAAGGCTCTTGTTCAGCCTTTTATAAGGATAATAAGCCAGAAGCAGTGGACAGTAAAAAAGGATCCACGACCAGAACATCAGTGATCGGCGTGGTTCTGGGTCGAACAGTGGGAAACCCCTGTAATGAAGCGTGGTGACACTGAGACATGACTGGTCAGGTGGTGTACCCAGAAACGAGCCCCTTTCTGAATGCTGCCGTGGAGACACTGATAAAGGGAATGTGGTCATGTGACACTGCAGATCGAAGATGCTCCAGGGCGCCGTACATCTTCTGTTCCCTTGCAAATTTAGCCTTCTGTCTGTATAAGGCTTGTATGTGGCTAAATGTAAGGACCTTGTTTCACATGCATTTTCAGTTAAAAATGGTCATTGTAGACAGAGTGGATGTTTTACTTTGTCATCTTTTTCATTTACAGGTGAACTGAGCAAAGTTTCCTGTGAATCAAGTACTACAGACCAAATAATGGAAGAGGTACTTGGTGACAATTTTCTTTTTTGTTTGGTTTGTAAATGTTGTTTAGAGTAGGTTGCCCTAAAACATTTCCAATTTGGAGCTCCTATTAGTGAGCAAATAGAAACATGCTTCACTCATTTGCGGCTGAAGTTCCTAACCTATATAGTCTATGACGCAACATACAGAAATACACAAAGTTCAACCTCTGAAGTCAGCGCCGGATGAGACTGATTATGGTTTGACCGGGTTGAGTTCCCTCCCAAGTGTATTGTACATTAATAGGGTTGTTTGATATCTGAGGGTGGGGTTCTGTACTGCGGGGAGCCTTGCACTTTGAAGCAGGCCGTATGGTCCCACGTTCTAACCTATGTTGTTGTGAGGGAGTCTGCATAGGACATGGTTGTTTTTGTCCTGACAAGGTTAGGGTGGGTTCAAATGTCCTGAGGTTCCTTGGGTTATTCCAGCATTAGTTCCATCCAGTTTTGTGCCAGCTGCTCTCTGGTGACCCGTTGTCTCAGTGAGATATCGCCTCTGTTGGACTTCTGTGGCCTGTAGAGTATAAAATAATTACTACCTTGTGGGCATGCCCATTGGAGGAATGCGTTGCTTCATCTGCAATGCTCCTTGGCTGGACAGCACTGGCTCAAGAAGCACTGTTAGCCATTCCAAATTAGCCATTCAAAATGGTAGAATACGACTGTGCTCGCATACGTTTAGTCTGCGCTGAAATTATTTTTCTACTTCTTGGTACAAGAGCTACAATTGTTCACGTCCTCACACGCTTGTAATGTGATGACCAGTGAATGACAGTACTGTGTTGATGACCACTCACCAGGAGATTGCGATAGCGATATGGTTTTTATGTGTTTTTCCATTGCTGGTGGCCTTTCACAGTGGAAATGGCCTGACCAAACAGTTGCCACAGGAGTGTATGATGTTTAATGGTGCTGAAGAAAATGCAGGAGATCACTGGTGTGTGAACTCTCCACCTGCAACACATGTCATTGTGGGTCTTCAACAAAGTCCTCACATGACACAAGGACTATTGAAGCCGTGAATATCTGCACCCCTCCAAGCATGTTACCACCTCAGATATTTCTTTGGGAAGTCATTGGTGAAGGATTACTTACATTTTAGGAATTAAGGCAATGTTTGGCTAGTTGATCATTGTTAAATTTCTATATATTCTTCATGAAAATCATTGTTTGGCATTATTTTTACTGTTATGGTTTATTAGCACTAATTTTTCAACTTGATGCTTATTGACTGCAATTCTGTGTTTGTGTGTTACTTATGTACCGAGCACCCCAAGGCACCCTAGATGCAATCCGTATGGACAGTTTTGCAATCCGTGTGTCCGGTTTTGCAAGTTACGTATGGTTTTTCAGTAAATCTATTCGTAAATAAAGGGCTCATTGCAGTAAAGTCAGACACTAAAGTATCGTGACAACAACTCGAGGAAACGGGATAAATATTAAAGCGATATGGCACAAGAACCTGTGGTATATCAAGAATATTGGCAAGGCTATGGGATGTTAGGCAGGACGTGAAGTGGGCTGCCTATAGCCGTGTCCATATTCATGATGTACCACGGGTTAGAGTGCCATCTCGCTTTTATAAAATGGTGTGAGCCTATATATCTTATAATAATTGACCAAAGAAAGACAACTAAAGTAGCCTACTGTTTTAGTAGTTTGCGCGGTGTGCCCTTCTGCTGAATTCATTAGGTTACGAAGCAATGATAACGGGTACCGTGGAAATCCGTAGGCTACTCTCGGTTTTGCAATCCGTAGCATTGGTTTTGCGATCTGTACTTGCGGTATTGCAAACCGTACGTTCGGTTTTGCAAACTTTACATGCGGATTTCAAAACTGAGCAAAGCCGAGAATATGGATTTGCATATTGAGATTTTTGCCTTGGGGGGCTCTGTACTTATGGTATATTTATTGAAAGTATAATTCCATGCAAGTCACTCTGGATGAGTGTATGCTAGATAAATTATGAGTCAGTAATAACAGCAACATTCATTCTCGGGGTTTTTCCTCACTCAAAAAGAGGCTTTTTGTGGTGCCAAAGCGTGGCGGTCTAGCTTGGTTATCGTGGCTAACTTACACCTGTATAGGGATGGGAATCATTCGATTTTATTTATACCGATGCCATTATCGCTTCGGCTCATCGATCCGATTCTTTACCGATTCCTTAAATATTATTTTCTCCCAGGCTATTAAAGGACCAACTATTACTATTGTAATAGGTGGTCATCTAAAATGGATTCAATGACATAATATTTAGAAAGTATAAAGCATTTGTTTTTCATTCATATTTCTTAGTCATGTCATGGAAAATATTTATCTGCTATATTTATGCCTGCACAAGTGGCAGAGCATCCAATAAAACAGTCAGAATTGTATAATTCTGTAAATTATAAATGTAATTGGCTTGATCAATACGAGTGCTTAAAAATATCAGACATGAAAAAAAATGAAAAAGGACGTGAGAAGAGAGGATAAATTATAAGATTAATGTTATGTCAAAAAAGATGGCTTAAATATTGTTGTTTAACCGCTGCTCTGTGATTGGGATATTTAGGAGTTTCATTCTGTAGCGAAGATTGCAAACTTTACTTATGAGTTAGTTACGCTCCTAGGCGTGTTTCATAAAGCTGCACCGTAACGTTTGCGTTGGTTTCTGTATTATCAGAACAGTTTCAACTGTCACCATTCTCCCCCTATCTCATTTAGCCTATACATTTAATGGAGGAAAGACGAGATCTTTAACATTACCTGACCATTTTTTAGGAGGCAAGCTGGCTCCTCTTATTAACTGAACATGACAAAGATTGAAGATTATCATTTAGCTAATTTAGGTTAGTTATTCGCTTTCCAAGTCTAGGATACATCTGTGCGTGACCAAGCAGGCAATCGTTGTCATATTAGTCTACCGCCAATCAAAACACTGTAGTTTTACACTTGTAGTTGGTTATAGCCTTATAGCAAAGAGGGTAGGCAGAGCAAGAGGTCCAACTGCGGCGCTGGAATGTCTGCAGTTGGAATCTATTAGACAGACAACAGGCGCTCATTGAATGAATGGAAGTCAATGGAGTTTTTACAAAATGGTTCGCTAAACGGGTCATTATCAGAAAGACGAAATGAAAAGTCTCTTTTTTCTTTTTAGATTATATATGCCTCGGTTGTCAGGACCCAGTACTACTACTTAGAACCAGTTATGATTTTGACTATCCAACGAAAACCAACTTTAAATCCGGCTAGCGGACGCGCGTCACTCTAAGCATACGTTATGTCACTTTAGTTGCTAAGCTAACTGAAAACACTACTGCGCATGCCTGATCACTTCCTCTTGTGCGGACAAAACATCCAATGGGGAAAAGTGCCATTTGCGTATCTTGTCATATATCTAAAATCTTTGCTTATAGGCTCCCGATGGAAGTCCACACACTCCGCAAATCTGTTGAATAGTTGATCATTTCTGAAGACGGATAACAAAATGGAGAGCTTACGCTAACACATTTTCTATAGATTTTTAAATGATAGTCGTTTAAATTTGTTTTAAAAAAAGTGACGTTTAGGGGCCGGTCTATATATTAAAGCGGTCTATATATTAAAGTTAAAAATGTAAACAAACTAGCATACTACAATAATGATTTTGATGTCCAGTAAGTAACAGTTTGCATGCAAGATATTGAGATTTTTTATTTAACGTTTTATTTATTTTTTCGTTTATTTTTTCTCTCAATATTGACGGAGGCTTATATAAACAAGGCATACAGTTAGATTATAAAGAGCATGTTAGAGATCGGTTAAGAGTATCGGTAACTTTCAGGGACTGCCGATCGAGTCACATGGAAGGGAAATCGGCTGGTATCGATCTGGGCCGATCGATCGGCTCCACCCCAAGTAGTTAGCACAAGCACTAACCCATGTACTTGATGTTTATCATTACTTTTTCAATCTAGTTAAGAGTAAGTAAAACTGATTATTGTCAGTGGCACTGGAAATTTCTGTCACCCTCAATAAATTCCCAGTCGAAGATGGAATTAAATCTTTAAAGTGTGTTTTTGGAATCGTCATTGATTTTGCTTGCCCGCTGTCGATGAGGCGCAGCGATCTGGGCGTACAGTTGCTATGTAAATTACGTCAGAAGCATTCAGCATTGTTATTTTCTATACCTACACTTTGCAGCATGCTCGTAAAAATTTATTATTTTTTTAAAATGCCAATCTTCAGAATCAGTTTTAGCCATTAACCAATAAGCTGGGACTTCGTTATAAGAGGGGATTCATCCAAGTATCCAGCGAAATAAATATACTTTCCGTTGCTAATTGTTTTTACCGTTGTTTTTGCGTGATGTCTCTTAGGTGGCTAAGGCAGGTTAAAAAAACATTCAATGCAGGAAAAACCCTGATTATACACTGCTCGAACACTTAATCATCACAGTATAACACCAAGTCAATTAAACCAACATCATGCTGGATGATGTTGCAGGCAGCATAACATTCGCCATGGCGTCTCCAGACTCTCACATCTGTCATATGTGCTCAGTGTGAACCTGCTCTCATCTGTGAAGAGAATGGGGCACCAATGGCAAACCTGCCAAAAACAAAAATCTGTCAGGAAGGATAAAGAGAGAGAAATGGTCTGTGGCCGCCACCTGCAAAACCATTTACTTTTTGGGGGTTGTCTTGCTGTTGCCTCTCCTGTCCACCTGCTGTCACTTTAATTTGCACCAAAGCAGGTGAAATTGATTCACAATCATTTACGCTTTCTAACTGGACAGATCGATATCCCAGAAGTTTAATTGACTTGGTGTTATACTGTGTTGATAAAGTGTTCCCTTCATTTCTTTGAGCGTGGTTTCCTCTCTGACTCACTTGTTTTGGTCGTGTCACCTCTGCCTTTCCACAGGCTGCAGTGATTCATTTGTTCCTCGCGATTTTAAGTATAAGCTCTGCCAATGACCACACCCCATCCCACTCCACCAAACCCCTTTGAATAGCAATTACACTGTTTCCAACACTATTGTTTTCTATTCTGTGTGACCTATCAAAATAAGAGTTTTGGGTTTTTTTGTTGTTGCAAAATGGTATGCTGATCTTTCAGTCTTTCATTTTATTAGACACCATGGTCTTACCCTTTTTCATGGAGTACATTTTTTAATGTGAATACAAAGATGGTCAGTCCATTGGAACCACTCATCCCTGTTTTATGTGACCTGCAGCCTGGAAGCTCAACGGACACCGTGAAGCCTTCTTCCTCCCGCTCAAAGAGGTGGGCCTTTTTTGTTTTTGTCGTCGACACTTCCAAGCGCCGTTTCAGTGCAAACATTGTTTACAGCCTTGTAACTGATGATGTCATATGTTGACATTTTTCGTGCAAGGCGGGAACCAATGATGAGCACCACTTTGTCTGTAATATTTCAGGAAACCTTCCGTTGTGACAAAACACACTGGATTGGATGAGTCTGACATATCGGATGAGAGCGGAAATGAAGGCGCCAAATCTGAACATCCTTCTGAGGGGAATCTGGATGTGAACAGCTTGCCTAAAGGTACCATTGGCCCAACTTGATCTGTAGTAATTGCCATGCCATTTGTTTTTAAAGGGAAACCCTAAACCCTAATGTGATTGTATTGATCCCTGCACTGTGGTTATATAGATATCAAATTTGCTGCATCCTGCATCTGAAACACACATCTTTGACTTGGCTCTGCACTGCTATTATATTTAATAGTTGGGTGTAGCTGATTTTGTTTTGCATATTATTATAGAATGGCATATTTGTACCATCTGATTAGTCAACAGATAAATTAGCAATTTTGTACATTTTTAGGGTGAAGTTTCCCTTTAAGAGATTACTGTGGTCTGACTTGTTACTGGGCAGATCAGATCAGGTACATGGCATTTGATTGGCTCACAACAGTGTTGCGCCGCCCCCCATAGGCACAGTGGTGGTGAAGCCGGAGCCCGTGGGAAATGAAGCTAAAGATGACTTCAGAGGACCCGAATTTCGCAGCAGAGGGTCTGCTAAATTTAAATCGGATTCCCCGCGAAAACGATGTGGTAAGTGTGGATGCTGTATGCCCCCCCAGCGGTTTTAAAAGTCAACTGTCCTTTGCTCAATGTTTACATGACCGCTGCTAATACTGAGTGAACAGTGCTTCATATAGTTTTTTTTTACTAAAGACATATACACTGAAGGAGATGGAATTGGAGGGATGTGAAGGGTTTTTTCCCCCACTAGATGGCAGTAGATTATTTTGGAGTGATATTTTTGTCACAGAGTCCGAGTCATGTGATGCTGTTGACGAGGACCGTGCACAGCATTGCCTAAAATTAGGAGGCACTGGGTATCCCTGGATGTTCTATTGTATTGTTTTTGTGCCTTGTCACTGGGTTGTGAGTTCTATATTGAAACCGTTATCTGCTGAATTAAAAGGGTCCATCTTGATTTGAACAATAAAGGGAAAACCTGCTGAAATTTGTGTTTGCTCTAGGTGAACACTTGCAAAGTATTGTGAGCTGCACTGCCTGTGGGCAACAGGTCAACCACTTCCAGAGGGACTCGTTCTATCAGCACCCTGCTCTGAAAGTGCTCATCTGCAAAGTAAGGCTTTTCTTCGTGTGGCCTTCGGCTTCCGGAGTCCGGTTGCTGACTTGTGGAACATTGGAACATTTGTGTATTAGTCTTTACACATGGGAAATAAGTGAAACCGGCCAATCGCATTCTGACATTTGTATTTCAGCTTATCCCACTTGGCAGACCCGGGTTTGTGCTTCAGTGATGCGTTTAATGTGTGGTGTGATCGGGCATGCGATCGATGTCACATTGGAACTTTTTTTTTCTTTTCCCCCAGTCATGTTTCAAGTTTTACTCGAGCGATGACATCAGCAAGGATGCAGAAGGGATGGACGAACAGTGCAGGTGGGACTGCATGTATTGTTACATTCGGCAGAAACATAATCAGCCATACGCTTCAATGACCGTAATGCCTTTGGAATGGTTTAGGCGTTGAAGATGTGGAAATTCATGTGGTGTATTATGTGTTGTCTATTCCTTTAACCTGGTATTGCCACAAAAGAAGAATCCTATGAACAATATGTAACCTGCACTCTTACAGTTCAATATTTATATAACATGTGTGAGCCTTATCTCTGCGGGCATCTAATATACTGTGAAAATAGAAGTGGAATGTGTAGAACCACAGCAAGTTTATTTTGGTATGTGCACATAATTTGATGATTATCAGGGCCTAAATGTATAGCAGGCTAATTACTTGTATCCCAGGCCTTGAACATGTGCAATAAGTACCAGAAATATACTTACTTGCAATATGCCAGAGGTGTACGTGTGTGTGTGTGTGTGTGTGTGTGTGTGTGTGTGTACACCTCATAGAGATATGATTAAGTTCATGCCATGTTCGAGAAGGCTATGACAAGATTAGTGATTCACCCATTGGGAAATTTGATATTTAAATGTTGCAGGACATATAGTGCTGTACTGTGAAAACTGAAGTTTTCTTAAAAAAATAAATAAAATTATAGCACACAAACTCCAATGAAATGCTAAGTTAAATGCATTGGTCTGAACGGAAACATAACTATTTCAGTTATTTGTAAGAATGAAGGGCATGCTTCAGCATTGCTCACTTAAACGTATGTCCAAAAAGAAGATAACAAAAATTATGTAGGTATTTTTTAAATTGTATTTTCAAACTGAAAAGAAAATTTAAATAATTGCACGGTATTAATATATTTGTTCTATGACCATCATCTTTTGGCTGAACCAAAAATCCATAGGAATGAACTTAAGAGTATTTAAAATGGTATTTGAAAAGGTGCAATTTAATTCTGCAGTTTTTACATCAGTACATCTGAGTTATTCCTACATCTGAGACAGTTAGAAGTGGGTTGCACTGTATGTGAATCCAAAATATGAAATGAACATTGAACAGATTATTTAAAAAATATTGGGAGTGTTGGCAAAGTGATTTTGTTTAGATAATGTAGCCTTTATGCCCTGGGATAATAAGAACTTGCTTGCTTGTTTCTCTGTGCAGATGGTGTGCAGAAGGGGGTAACCTGATCTGCTGCGATTTCTGCAATAACGCCTTCTGCAAGAAGTGCATTCTGCGCAACCTGGGGCGGAAGGAGCTCTCCGCCATAATGGATGAGGAGAGCAAGTGGTACTGTTATGTGTGCAGCCCGGAGCCCCTTCTGGACCTGGTGGCAGCCTGTGACAGTGTGCTGCAGAACCTAGAGCTGCTGTGGCTGCAGCAACGCAAGCGGTCCAAAGGCGAGCTGGAGAAGGCGGGACGGGACAAGGGCGTTCACAGGCACCCACAGAAGGCCAAGGCGGCCCTCAACGGCAAGGAGCATGGCCTGGACGGCGTGAGCTCCGGCACCCTCACCTTCACCTATAAGGCACTGAAGGTGCCCAAGGAACTGGCCAAGAAGACCAAGAAGCTGATCGAGACCACGACCAGCCTCAACCACACCTTCATCAAGTTCATCCAGCAGGCCTCCACGGAGCAGGGGACCAGCATCGTCCGGCTGCGGCACCTGAAGGCCTTCCGTTCGGTGCTCTCAGACCTGAAGAAGGCCCACTCTGCCCTGGAGGAGTCCCTGGAGCAGGAGTTCAAGGGCGTCCAGCTGCAGAACGGAGATGAGAGCGGGTGCGACGTTAACAGCGCGAGGCAAGTCACGGAGGTGGAGCCAGCCGAAGAGGGCAACCATGTCAACCAAGAGGTGGGCGATGAGATGGGCGTTGTCACTTCAGTGGAAAACTGCGAGTATCCTGAAGAGGACGGTGCGGTGGATGGAGTAGCGGATAGCGTGGCGGATACCGTATCGGACGACGTTGAAATGGAGAGCCCCCCAGCCTCGCCCATAGAACCGCCCAGTAGTCCGGGGGGACAGGGTCTGGGGGTAAAAAGGGCCGACTCTGAAAAAGAGGCAGAAGACAAAGAGGTGTCTGGCTCAGCAGACGAGTCTTCCCTGGACAAGGAAATTGTCTCAGTCCCGCTCTCCGTCCCAGACGAACTCTTCGAGATGGCAGATGGTGCTACCGATTCTTTAGGTGCAGCAGATGGGAAGGGGCGGGCTGGGACCAGAGGAAGGAAGACCTTGAAATCCAGTGTTTCCCTCAGGAAGGGCCCAACCAAGATCACCAGAAACCTGGTGGTGAAGCTGACGCCGGTTCCTCTTGGGGGGTCTCCTATATCTCGGGTTCGCAGTAAGGCAGAGGATAAGGGAAGTAAAGTGGGAGATGGGGAAGATGAGGAGGAGCATCGAGCAGAGTTTGCGGTCAAAGAAGAAGAAGAAGAGGAGGTTGTTGGGGATGCAGAGGGAGCTCTGCCTGTGGAAGAGGGGATTGAGAACAGGCGCTCACCCAGGGTGAAGACGACGCCCCTTCGAAAGCAGGCAGATGGCAAGAGCAAGCCTCTCCCTGAACAGGTCAAGAGCGAGAGTGACTCGGACCAGGACTCACCCACTAAGGCCAAAGCCCCCTGTGGCCTTCTGGGTCCCAAGGAAGATGGCGACAGAGACTCCGGGAGAACTGCTGCCTCCTCCACCAAAGGAGACGACTCAGACTCTGATGAAGTCCCTGCTGTGCTACTCCAGACGGCCAACATGACAGCCAGTTCGGATGAAACTGATGGTGGCGCCAGTGAAGCCTCCAGCAAGAAGGTGACGAGACGGCGCCTATTCCAGCTGCAGAAGAGCTCCGCCCCATCCCAGGACCAGACGACCTCCAAGCGCAAGGTGCGCGCGAGCTCCTCGGACCCAGACCATGTGACCGCAACCAAGAAGGCATCAAAGGTGAAGAAGCAAAAGGGCTCGGACTCCTCCAACTACGATTCAGACTTAGAGAAGGAGATAAAGAGCCTGAGCAAACTCAGCACCGTCAAGAGGAGTCGCCGTAGGACCGAGAAACAGGAAGAAAAGACTGAGGTAGAGGGAGGAGAGGAAGAGGATGGAGAGCAAGAGGAGGAGAAAGAAGGAGGAGAAGAAAAACAGTGCAAAGCGGCCGTGGAGAAGAAAAGCGCTGCTAAGCCAAAAAAGAGGGCGCCGAAAAAAAAAGCGGAAGCGCGACAATCATCTTCATCAAGCGATGATGATGATGATGATGAGGAGGAGGAGGAGGAGAAGGAGGAGGAGGAGGCCAACTCCGCAGAGGACAGCGATGATCAGCAGAAGATTAAGCCGATCACACAAGAGATGTCGACAGCAGCTCTCGACACTTTCCAGCAGTCATCAGGTGAGCTCCCTGCTGTTTACCCTCTGCCATAAGAAAGTATATAAACATCCCAACATGCGGTTTCTCTTTGCCCCTTTTTATCTTAAGTTCTGAGTAACCTGCATGGAGTAACCTGTGATTTGTCGGGTTGGGTATCGTTTGAAATATTTAGATACCGATACCAAAACCGATACCATTAATTCGATATGATACCTGCACAATACTTTTTTCGATACTTTATATCAGGGCTGCCCAACCCTGTTCCTGGAGAACTACCGTCTTGTCGGTTTTCATATAAACCCTAATTTGGCACATCTGATTCTACTAATGAGCAGCACAACAAGCTAGCTGTTGAATGAGGTGTGCTTTGTTACGGTTGGAGTAAAAACCTACAGGACGGTAGGTCTCCAGGAAGAGGGTTGGGCAGCCCTGCTTTATGTGAAAACTTTATATGTTTATCGGCCAACAATGTTTTTATAAATGATTATAATGGATATCTTTACTATTTGTAAACATTTTCATTCTGTAAACATGTCACTGTAAAATGACAGATAAGTATTATTCTGTGAAAAGTTTGTAATTGTAAAATGACTAAGTAGGCTATTATTTAGTAAACATTGTCATTGTAAAATGACAGAAGAAGCACAACAGAAGAAAATAAAGTGCAATTCCAAAACTGTCAGGGCATCCATTTTGGAGATTCAACTATTGAAAGGATGCAACAGCACGGCACCGTTCATTCTCTTTTTTTTTGTTGTTGTTCAGCTTAGTTCTACTTGCAGCTACAGTAAAGGGAGTTACGGAAGGGGTGTAATCAGCTACACTACTGGCTTTCACAGAGGGACCTAAGTATGAAATGAAATAGGAGATTAATTTCACAGCTAGCTGTCTACTGCAAAGGTTTATTTATGATAGCTTCAAAGATGCGAGGTAAGCTAATAACGTTAACGTAACTAACATCCACCTTAGCCAGCTACGCATACGTTATTAGGCTACAAGGCAATCGTTAATATCTGAACCAAAAGTTCTGTTTGCGAGAACCGTATCTGTTATTCAATCGTTGTCAGCAGTCAGAAGACCCAGCACTGGACGATCAAATGCTTTACCATATTTGATGTGTTACTGGTGTTTAATTTAATTGTAGTTGCATTTGATGCAATGGATTGTCCGCTGGCTACGAAAATAGCATTCACGTCGAGAAGTAGCCTACCGTAAAGTATCGAAATTTGGTACTGTTTTTTCCAAAATGTTTCGATACTCGGTAGGACCAAGGTATTTCAGTTGAGGCATCGTTTTTTGATACCCAACCCTAGTGATTTGTAGAGAGCCGGAATCAGGGGTATTAGAGTAACAGGGTTCAGAATTATAGCCAGATGACTGTACTCAGCAGACTGCTCAGATCATTATACTTGGTAATGATCCTTAAGTTATTTAAAACTGTATTAAATAATCTTAATACGTTGTGCATGACAGAATTTCTGGTAATAAATTTAGTCCATGGCTTTTAATGTTTAATAATGAATGAATCTGCTGTATCCTACATTGGCAGTTTTCATAGACTTTCTCCGAAGTGTCCATGCAGGTTTTTTTAAATATTTGCTGTGAAGATACCATCTTTAACCTTCAAGGCACACAGTAGCGTCCCCAATAGCGCATGCGAGGAATAACAAAGGCTGCCCTTCATGTCATTCTCCACTATTGCTGCCTTGGGTCTTTTCAGCTGGATCTTTAAAGGCACAAAGCACTAAACTGGGCCGATTACACAACTGACTTGTGTCTGTAGAGTTGGCTATCAGGTCATGAATGGGAAATGACCAGTAAGTAGGCATAAACCGCTGCTGTAGTTTAGCTCAGATACGATATTGTGCTTGATTTATTGCTTCAGTGCTCTGTTCCTACCAAAAAAAGGCATTTTGGGTAAACATCCTGAGAGCATTGCTGGTTTGCTGAGTCTTGGCTGTGTCCCTCGCCAAATTGCCTTAAGTAACGTAGGGTTCCTTAGGATCCTGATGTATATTCACTCTTCTGTCACTTACTCACAGAGACCCTGGTACCCAGTTGTTGTCAGGAAGTGATTGCTCTCCTTTAGTATGTAGTATAAATTGTAGAGTAAATGGCGACTAGCGTTGTTGAGTGCATCAGTTAGTCTGCAGTAGTCCCTCAGCAGGGACATGAGCATAGACCAATTCCAAGTGGAAAGAGCAAAGAAACATTTAACCTTATATAGCGATCATCAATCACATCATACAAACTATTAAAAGACTGTTCTGACGGAAGAAGAGCAAGCCAGTTGATGTCCTGTGTTATTTGTTTCCATTTTGTCCCATAGGTGATGAAGCTTCTATCAAATGTGGTGATGCGTTGATTGCGGACGATGACGATGATCCGGAGAACAGGTAAAAGTCAAAATGCAAGCGATTTTGACACTTGTACTCGGGTGAGTGTTTGACTGTTTTTGCAGTCAAACCGCCTCTGTTTTTGCAGTCAACCCGCCTCTGTTTGAAAAGAGGCAGCAATACACCGGTGGAGACTCCCTCTTAGGATTTGCGCTGTACTTGTGGATTGCAATTGCTTAGTGGATTTTGTGTGTTTGACCCGGTTATGTTCAAATCGACTTATTCTCGTCTGATTGATGTCTAGCGCTTGTAGTTTATTTTCTGTATAGTAACTTTGGTTAGTTAGGGTGAACCCAGCTGGATTGTTATCCTTCCATCGGGGCACTATTTTGTTATTTTGCTTGTTATTTTTCCTGTATTGTTTTTGAAGGTGTCTCTTGGTCTCAGCCCACAGTTTCATTGTGCCGAAGTTAAGCGTTTTAAGCTGCCCTGAACCCGGCAAGCCTTCGGAGATGAGATGGGCTTTAGATAGTTTTGGTTGGGTAGTAAGGGACCGCAGTTGCTTTCCAATTAGCGGTAACCGTTTCCATTACCCGTTTCCCTTTTTCTTTATTCCGTGTTACGGACCTAGATGGGGTCGTAACAGGTGCAGCTGAGAGGCTGGATTGGTAAGAATAAATTAACTGGATGCGGTGCGGGTTTGGTTTTATTATTGCAAGTCGGATTGCCCTGTAATTTGCCCTTTATCTCCCTTTAAAAAGAGTGTGTGGCGCCACTTTCGTCACGGCCTAATAGCAAGCACATTACGAGAGGCTCCCTAACGAGTCTCAACCAACCATTACTCGGGATATCAAAAAAAAAAAAAAAAGTTAAAAGAGTTTTAATTATATTTACCTCCTCCCTCCCCCAAAGAAAAAGGAAATTTTCGATTTATTTGCTAAAAACTATAATAAATGGTTCCTGTGAACAATTCCACAGGGTGAATATTCCCAGATTTGGCAGGAGCAGGAGGCAGCTGGCAGAGACACCCTCCGGTCGGCTTCTCCGTCATGCTGCTGCCCCTGCTGTTTCGACTCTGAGGACGGGAAAGAAGACGGCGCGTTTAGTTAGAATTTGCTATGGCCTTTGTTTCTTTGCTGTCAATTTTTAATGCCACTGTTTAAAATAAACTAAAAGAAAATTCACCGCTTCAACTAAGTTTAATTAATTTCAGACATAAATTGATGTCCTCAGACTCGGGAAATGGCTCCGCAGTGAAACGGCCCCTGTTCTCTCGTGTCCATTCTGTAATGTATCTTCTCCGAGGTCTCCGTCGCATCCATGGCGTATGACTGTTGTATAGAACACGGCATGCCTCAAAGAATGCATTGTCTTTCCGAGAGCTGTATTGTAATGTACCACCCGACCGATCAGAATATCTGAAACGCATTTAACATTCTAAAGGTTCGCTCAATCATTGACCTAACCCTGCCAAACGCACGATTGTAAGCAAGTTGGCGGTGTGTTCTGTATTAAGTTAGTATCCATGGTTATGACGGATAGCCATTATCACCCATCCAGACGAGCAACCCCTTCAAATTTTGCGGGAATGACGTTGCCAATATAGTCGTGGCTAGACCCTGCTCCAGTATAGGTCTTTCACCATGTAAGTCAATGGCAGCAATGTGGTCAAAATACTCAGTCAATAAATCTTTCCCACAAAAAAATTTAAGTGCAATAGGTGCCTTTCCTTCATCTAATGCCTCTGCATGTGCAGATTTGTAAAAATATTTTGTCATTTGGACAAGGTATTAACATTTGTTCAAGACCAATCAGAGGGACAGGTTGCGTCCTGTTCGGCTCCACGGAGCAGACGCAGTTTGTACAAACCGGCGGTGAAAAAGTCTTCCGGAGACTCAATTCGGTTTTTATAAGGCCGTGGGAAGGCAATGGGTGACGTCACAGTGACTTTGTCCATGTTTTTATACAGTCTATGGTTTATACGCAAATCCATTGTACAGCGCCAAATGTTTCTATTGGCACCCCCCCTCTTGCACCACTGAACCCGTGTGCCGCAAACGGGTTGACTGCAGACCATGAAACTACCAAACCTGGTGCAGGCGAAAAATATTGCGTTTGCGCACTATGAAGCTAGCAATTCCACTTGCGTCACCAAAATAGGGTCCTAAGCATGCCAGCAAGTTATCTTTGGAAAGCTTTAGTATCTGGTGCTTGCCAAGTGCCACCATTTTAATAAGTATATTCAGAAATCAATAATAATCATCTAATTAACTTATGAATGATAATTAAGCATCTGATTGGATGACGTTACATGTGACCATCAGTTGCTTGGGATTCTTGCTTGCTTTCTATAATTAAATGTAAGTCTGTGTGCGCAAAGAGATGTAAGGCAGAGATTAATCACAGATATGTCCACACTTGCACTGCAGTGTCCTTGTTTCACACTTTCATTTCCACGCAGTGGTGTTATTGTTTTTTTGTCGGATCCACCTTAGCAACTGGATATTGGCCTTGTGAAGACAATATTTACTGATTTCTATAGGAAAAGAACTCCTGAGGCGTTAATAAATGCTTACTGTGAATCTGGCATACTGTGAGGGGCTTAAACTGTCACTTCACCATCTGTCTATTGCTTCAGTTTATTGTTTTTCTACACTTTGTAACTGCAGCATTGTCATATCAAAAGCAGTTTGAATGGAAACTAACTGCACAGGAAGTAGTCACGGTCTGCGACTACTCAGGTGGCCTGTTTGTTACATGGGCCAAAGGGGTAGTACTGCTGCTACTTTTGGGGAGTCCCTCTCCATATCTGATTCTTTTTCAGGGCCGTACAATCATCAGATTCACAAAATCTCCCAGAGGTCATCGGAGATAAAAACCAATTGAAGAACTTTCTGTTTCCTTTGATGCTAGGTTGTTATTTAGGTGTATAGTAGATTGGTATATTTGTGTGATGATAGATTAGGTAAATGAGGTCTGTGGATGAAAATGAGTTCTGCTTTCTTCAGTGTCGTGGCGGTTGAGTGGAACCCTATGAAAATGAATGGAATACCCTGGAGCACTTTTTCTTGACTAGAAGTCAGAGGGTAGCAAAAAGTGTGCCGCACAGTGTTTTTAAATAATTGTTTACACCTTTTACATTGGATTTGAGATTTTGGTTCCCTCAAATGAGATTTGACTCAAAAAGGCTTGCAACAGTGCGAGTGACTGAATAGCTGAATTTTGAGACTTTCAGTTTCTCCCTCCTGTTCCTGATAGAATTGCAAAGAAGATGCTCTTGGCCCAGATCAAAGCCAACTACTCTTCAGGGGACGAAAGCTCTTCAGGGGACGAAGAATCTGAGAAGGAGGGCAAGAAGTCAATCAAGAAAGAAGGGGATGAGGAAGAGGATGGAGAAGATGATGGTGAGTCACCCCAGGGAGGCAGATGCTTCAGTAGGATTCTTCAGCTTTTAGTGAGAAATGGACTAAAAGCCCTAAAGCCTGTGCTGTTTCTCTGTTAGCGTTTGGATGACGTGCCCCATTGTTTTTAGCAGACATGTCATTGTAAGTTTCATATTCTTTTATTGTAACATTTAAAAATGGAACCAGCAGAATTGTGGCGACTCATGGTGTGCTCTTATGAAGATTTAAACGGGGTAGCTTGTCCTGGTGAAACATTGGGTTTCAGTGTGGTGAAGACCCCACGGTGTAGCATCAAACAGCTATACTAATACTCCAGTGCGATAGCTGCACAGCCCAGCTGGTCAATCAAGGAGTAAAAGTAACGCTCCCAAGAGTGTTTGCTTATCTGCGGTCTCTTAAATTGCCAAGTATGCTGCAGTGGTGAAGGGGGCATGTGTGGCTGGGTATTGGGAATCGGGGGTAAAAATGTTTGAAAAATTAAGACCGATGTAGGGTGCAGGCCTTGCAAGACGCATCAGGTGTCACCGCATTCACATCACCGTTCTCTCTTTCCTGCAGAGAATGACACGTCCAACTCTGGTTCGGACTCGGAAGACGACGTAAAGAAGACCCAGCACCGACATAAGCTGCTGCGTCACAAGATCTCCGTGAGCGAAGGAGAGTCGGGCGACGAGAAACCTGCCGCTAAGGGGAAGGCCGCGGTCAAGAGGAAAGCCCGCAGGAAGGGTGAGTTTGGGAACCGTGTGTCTCCTGGGCCCCGTCACAGGAGAACCACGTTTCACCCTCCTCCTTCCTGCCAACAAAACTCTTTATTGCCTTATTGGCATGGCATTCATGCGGCCAAAGCATTTCCATATTATGAGAAGTAATGAAGCGGTTCCATAAGGTCACAGTGACTATAGCTGGTAATTCACAATGGAAAGAAATAATTGCATAAGAACACAAGAATGACAAATATAAGCCGTTCAGTCCCCATTTTGGCTGGTGACTAGAGAATATCACTGTGTGAAGCCTGGCCTTGAATACGCCCAAGTATCTGTACTGCATGACCTGCCAAGCTATTTGATGCATTAACAGCTCTTTGTGGGGAAAATACTTCCTTATGTCAGTGCGATATTGATGTTGTAAGCCTCCTTAAAAGAGAGATTGTAGAACAAATACACTGAAATATGATTTTAGAAAGCAAAGTTTATTACGTCAAAAGATTAAGACAAAGTTAATTAACCCACTCACCAACTGTCACTGGCAGAATTGCATTAAGCAGAGTGTTTTGCTGTTGTTTATTAATTTGCTATGTAGCACTAACTCGAGCACTGTCTCAGTGTAAATACTTTCTGCTGCAGTAGTATGTTTGGGTATGTGTTCACCCTCTGAGTGGTTTTTGCTTTCCACACAGTGAGCAGCGATGACTCTGCCGATTCTGACTTTGAGGAGTCGGGTGGGAGCGACGATTCCGCCATTAGCGAGGAGCTCAGCGAGTCAGAGGGCGATGATGGCCGACGCAGAACGAGGTGAGGAACCCCCAGCTTTATGTTCATCCGTTTAAAATGATTAGCACCATCTTCAAAATTAAAATCAATCAAAACTGCGTCTGTGGTTCAAGCAGAAACTGTAGGGAAAAACATCAACATAGCGTTTGCTGTACATGTTATATGGTACAGGGCATGATATTGTAATGACCCCCCAGGTTGCCAGGTATCTGCTAAAAAAATGTTTGTGGGGTTATGCATTTTCAACGTGTCAATGACAGTGCCTTTAATAACCGCATTTGCCTTTTGGAAAATCGTGCCTTTGCGCATCATAGTTGCTCTTGCATGACGAGGTAGAGGCATGCGGTGAACGTATTAATACATCGCATTGATAAAATTATCATAGCTTCTATTGGGATATACCCATCACACAATAAAAAAAATAATCGTTGCACACAATATTACTAAGTAAACAAATAAATCGTTATCGTTTAAATTAATTATTATTTTTTTTTTTTACGATTTAGCCTACCTAATAAAGTAATGTACGGTAACATAATAGCCTCGATGCAACGTCTTCAACTTAACCAGCTGAAGTCACATATAGTTAATAATAGCCCATTACTTGCAACCACTGTCCAAAGATTATTTTTTGAGTGCATCTGTCACATGCTGGAAGGATGTGGCCAGGAAGGAGAGATTTTAACCAGGAGCACTGGTAGATCTACACTGCGGGGAGTTACTTTGCGCTTACTAATCATTTTGGAGCAGCTGTGCTCACACAAGTAGGCTACAAAATCATCTCTCTGTCAAAGCGATTATGATCTAAACACTGTCTATCAATGAATCCATCTAATATTGGTCTGGTATTATATACCAGACAGTCAATTATAGCCTACTTTTACACATTTTCTTTTTATGACAGCTTTTTGATTATTGTAAGTAGGCTAGGCAAAGGAAAATAAAACCAATATTTTTTTCAAAGAACATGCACTCATTCTAATATTAATTTTTTTCATAATCATATTGGCTGCACTAGACATAAACTACCTTTTTTTCCTGAACAGAGTTGCGCGGAAAAAAACGATTAAGTTGAAACTCTAATCTTGCACGATTTGCAGACACACCTCATTTTCATCAAATCTCCACCCTGCGCACGTAATGCTGCGTATCTACTGCAGAGACGCTTAAAACAGCGGATAAGTCAAATGTCTGAATCACAAATAGCTTAAGTTACGCAGAATTTCGGGAGTAAGTCCCATTTGCGTGTACTTATCTCAACTCTGAATGTGGCACCAAGTGAACAGAAGCTAACCTGACCTCTAATTGGTACATAAGTTAAACATGACGCATATTTTAAAGCAAGATTACTTTGTATTTACATTTTTTACAGTTTCGATATAATAAAAAATGGAAAAAGGCCCTGTGCAAAAGTTTGGGAACCCTGTTAGTTCGTACTTTCTCTTCAGGCAACTATAACGGCTTGCACAAGCTTCCTCTAGCCAGCTAAGAGTCTTTCAATTCTGGAATTGTTCCCCATTCTTCCTGGCAGAACACCTCTAGCTCAGAAATATTCTTTGGCCTCCTTGCATGCACGGCATGTTTGAGATCTCTCCCCAGATTTTCAATAATATTCAAGTCTGGGGACTGTGGTGGCCATTCCAAAGCCTTCATCCGTCTTTCCTGGAGGTACTTCATGTTTGATTTTGAGGTATGCTTCGGACCAACCTCTCTTCAGCTTAAATGTCTGGACTGACTTTCGAATACTAGCCTCTATAATTTCTTGATTGATTTGGTTGAATCCATTCTTCCTTCCACCCCCAATATTTCCTGTGCCCCCTGCTGCCACACAACCCCAAAGCATAATGGATCCACCTCCATGCTTAACAGTTGGCAAGGTGTTCTTCTCTACAAATGCTTCCCCCTTTATTCCCCAAACATACCTTCTTTGGTTGTGGCCAAAAGATTTCATTTTGGTTTCGTCAGTCCAAAGCACATTGTTCCAAAAGGCTTCAGGCTTCTCAAGGTTTTCCTTTGCATGCTTGAGACGCTTAATTTTGTGTTGAGGTCGTAGGGAAGGCTTCTTTCTGGGAACTCTGCCATGTAGGTCTTTGTTGTTTAAAGTACTTTGTATTGTTGTCCTGCGAACAACTAGACCTGTGTCTGCTACTCTTTTTTGCAGCTCTTTTGCAGTGATGTGTGGGTTCTTCTGAGCATTTCTCACCAGGTCTCAGGCCATTCTTTTTGTCTTGTTCTTCCAGACCTTGCCTTGACTTCTACTGTTCCATTTATCTTCCATTTTTAAAAATGTTTCTGACAGTGGAAATAGGTAGTTTGAAACGTTGAGTCTTTTTAACCTTCTCCTTGTTGGTGGAAGTGAACTATCTTGATTCTGACATTCTTGGACAACTGTTTAGAGGAACCCACGGTTGTTAACACCAGACAGAACAGCCATGGCAGTCGGATGCTTTAGAAGGCATGAAGTTACTTCAGAATAAATAGTTAAGCCCTGGAATTATTTTCACCTGACCCATTGAAGCCCTAATGAATAAATCACCTGGGCCTGGGTCTTAGTAATCATCTTTTTAAAAAGTAACAAAGAAATCCAAAAGGGTTCCCAAATCTTTGCACAGGGCTCTTTTTATTATTTTGAAACCGTAAGAAGTTGTAATAAAACCTAGTACATAGTTTAACGTAGTACCATTTAGAGGTCAGGTTAGCTTTTGTTCACTTAGATATTAATTGTAAAAGGTGCCCAAATCTTTGCACCCCGCTGTCAGTTGGATTTAGAAATAATGTATTTCCATAATTAACACCAAGCTATTAGTACTTTTATGTCAAATATGGTCTGAAAAATCTACCGAGAAGTCTGGAAATGTGATTCTGGAAAAGTATGGAATTTTAAAATGTAAAATGTGTAGGAACCCTGGCCCTGCATTGTGAATGCATTTTAGTACTTGCCCAGTTGCCCTCTATTTACTTTTGAGTGGAATGCTTAAAACTTGAAAAATGCTTGGACAGAGTACTGTCAGTGTTCTTGTGTGCCACCAGGTGGCATCATTTTGCAGAGGGGGGAGTTGATGTGCCTGATTTCAGCAGGTCGTCGCTAGAGCTGAGAACGCTCTCCTGTGGCTCTGCATTAGAGCCGATTATCCGCTCTTACAAATTCACTAAAGAGGGCAGTGATTCAAAATGAAGCCCAGAGATTTTGAAATGTGAAATAACATAGGTCGTGTACTCACTGAGCGGTCCTGTTTCTGCCTGTAGATCTTCAAAGAAGGAGGACACTCAGCGGAGCTATCACCAGAAGAAGAAGAGGCGTCGGATCAAGGTGCAGGATTCCTCCTCCAGCAACGAGAAGGTCAGCCATGCCGCGTGCAGATGATATTGAAATAAAACCCATTTATTTTATGTTATAAATCCTGTTCTTACTTTGTTTTACCTTTTATCCAGCCTGCTTTCCCACATTGTCTGTATCTTTTCCCTCGGCGAGTGAAAGACAACTGGTGGCGGTTCTTTGATTTGCATTGGATTCAAACAGGCTCCTCTGTAATTTAGGAAGATTACTGCTCATTACCCATTATGCACTGCAGATAATGAAATTGTAATTTTTTTCTTAAATAACTGAAATGTAATTGTTGTTAAATGCTAAAATGGCATCTCTTTCTTTAGGGCCTCATGAGTGCCTGAATGGTGTGAATGTTTGTCATGCCCCACGTTTCGTTTGCTGAGCAGAACAGATGGCGTTTCAGAAAGTGTGCGTTGTACTGAGACTATGTTGTGTTCCTTCAGAGTGGTTCCGAGCAGGAGGGCGATGAAGACGGAGAAGATGACGACGACGATGATTCTAAGAACACACCCAAGGGCCGCAAGAGGATCCGCAAGATCCTCAAGGACGACAAGCTGAGATCTGAGACGCAGAATGCTCTGAAAGAGGAGGAGGACAGGAGGAAGCGAATCGCAGAGCGGGAGCAGCTAAGGGAGAAGCTGAGAGAGGTGGGCACAAAGGGCTGGGAATTGCACTTAATTTTGCCTCATTTGTCTGAGCGAATTTGCACTTCAATTTTAAGCTTGTATTGCTTTCTTATTTTCTCACACTGCAGTCTTAGGTAATTTCAGATACTGCCAACTGAAACTAAAAACATATGAAGTATTACCATTTGAAATTATTTACCCCAAGTTGCAGACTGAGCTCACTGCAGTTCATTTCTAATGTAAACCTCCCAACTTCATGAGCCAACACGGGGGGAAAGTAAACCTTTAAGTGTATTTGTAAAAAAAAATCGCAAAATGTCGATATCTAACAAAGTATTTCAAGTAGTATGGCGTTTCATGCTTGATTGAAATCTCTGCCCTAATGGGAAAGGGATCCAACCGCTGAACTGTGTGGTACCATCTGGTCTGGCCCTCATTTAGGTCATAGTTGTGGAGGAGCCGTCCCAGATCACCTGCCCCATAACCACAAAACTGGTCCTGGATGAAGACGAGGAGACCAAGGAGCCCATGGTCCAGGTGCACAGGAACCTGGTGACCAAGCTCAAGCCCCACCAAGTGGATGGTGAGTCCAGGGTCAACTTGGAATGTCGGTGATTTACGAATCTGGGCCTTTTTTTTGTGCACTGATTGTAAGTCCCTCTGGATACGAGCGTCGGAGAAATGGCTAAAATAAATGTAAAAAGGTCAGCAGTGGGTCGAACCACATTGTTACATGAGCATCAAAGCGAGCATCTGCCACAGCCCCAAAGCCACCTGCACATCTTCAAAGGGTTCTGACATTCCTGTGCTGGAAAATTACTATGATTATGTGTGTTCTTTAAGTTCTTCCTATTTCTATTTTACAGTGATGTTCAGTGATCAGTTGTCAAGTATATTGCTGTAACCTTTTCATGGAAATCGTATTGCAGTCGAGCATTTTTTATACCACACTTGTTTGCTGAAGTAACTCGCCTTGCATAAGTGACCCTTCTGCCATCTCTCATCCTTCCACCAGGAGCATACACTGTATTGACTGATACACTGTACCAGTGTTGGGTTTGCTGTGCTTGTTGTTTGATGTGGAGTGGCTCTCTCTTGTCTGTGTGTCCTGGCAGGAGTACAGTTCATGTGGGACTGTTGCTGTGAATCAGTGAGGAAAACCAAGAAGTCTACAGGGTCAGGTTGCATCCTGGCTCACTGCATGGGTCTGGGCAAAACGCTACAGGTGAGGAGGGGAGCTAAGATTGGGTCAGGATTTATGTTTGATTTGTAGAAATGCAACTTTCCTCCTAATTAAAATGAGCTCTCAGCCAACTCTCTACTTGTAGTGAGAGCAGCGATATAGCCCCAAACTACCAAGCATGTACCAGGTACCTGCTTTACTGTGAACTACAACTGCCAAATTACATGTCGCTGTTATATCAGGAATAATGTCGCTGTTATATCAGTAATAAGTGAGTACACTTCAACAAATGTACAAGAAGAAATCAGAAAACATTTTTGTCCCCAACAACTGGAGTTGATCTCTATGTAGTACAGTGGAATGTGATTAGCGAAAAACTTAACTGAAAAGGAATAATTAACAATTGGGCCATATTTGTCACTCATGTTACGTGTAAGTGTTGGATTCTAGACAAGTTTCAATGATCTTCTGTTTTATTCAGCTGTTCAATTAACTTTGAGCAGAGGTGCACATCTTCGGTTGTCATGGACAAAAATACTTTCAGTTTTTGTCCTACATTAGCTCTAAAGTGTTCTCACTTATTACTGACACAAAAACAGCATTTAATTGACAAATTGGTATTATTTGATAATAATATGATTAATTATATGATAATTATAATAAATGATAAATGAACTAATAAATGAGCTAATTATGATAAATGAACAAGCGAATAATTTTTTTTTTTTTAAACAAGACAGAAACTAAAATGTATACATGGCTTGCCAGTCATAAAAGAGTGTAGAAAATATAGGTAAGAGAAATGGGAGCAAACGTATAGCAGCTGTTTTTTCAATTTCGGGTGTTTCCACCCCCTGTACATCCTAGTCTAAAGTCAGTTTGAGAGGGAATTCAGTGACCCCGGGGATGGTGAGTGAGGAAAGCGCTGTTGGACAGACACTTCTTGCTTTGGCCTTGCAGGTGGTGACGTTTCTCCACACCATGCTGCTGTGTGAAAAACTCAACTTCTCCACTGCCCTGGTGGTGTGCCCACTCAACACCGTCCTTAACTGGCTCAACGAGTTTGAGAAGTGGCAACACGGCATGAAGGACGAGGAGTGCTTAGAGGTACAGGTTTGGTATTGTATCATGCCACTTTACCATCATTTTATTTGTGTATGCACTGTATATGTACATATGTATGAATTCTGAAATGGGGAGTGGGGGGGTATGTATATAAAGCGCTGTAATTTCTACATGGTAAAAACAAAATGTATAAAAAAAAAATATATATATTTCTGAATGATTGAATCGTGCACGTTCACACACAGAGGTAATGCATGCATCCAGAGGTAATGCATGCACGTACACACAGACGCGTGCGCAAAGCTAACTGATGGCTGCATCGCAGGTGATAGAGCTGGCTACAGTGAAACGGCCTCAGGACCGATCATTAGCTCTCCAACGATGGCAGGAGGATGGCGGCGTCATGATCATGGGCTACGAGATGTACCGCAACCTCACCCAGGGCCGCAACATCAAGAGCAAGAAGCTAAAGGAGGGCTTTCAGAAGACGCTGGTGGAGCCAGGTACACCCCCACTGGGAGAAACTCCCACCCAACTGGAGCTCCCCCTTCCCTTGTCCCTCAGGCCCTGGTTCTCTCCCTTGCCCCTCTATCGCTTAGGTCCTGGCAATCTCCCCTTCCCTCAGTCTCTCAGACCCTGGAGGTCTGCCCTTCTCTCTGTCCCTCTGACCCTGGAGGTCTGCCCTTCTCTCTGTCCCTCTGACCCTGGAAGTCTGCCCTTCTCTCTGTCCCTCAGACCCTGGAGGTCTGCCCTTCTCTCTGTCCCTCAGGCCCTGGAGGTCTGCCCTTCTCTCTGTCCCTCAGGCCCTGGAGGTCTGCCCTTCTCTCTGTCCCTCAGACCCTGGAGGTCTGCCCTTCTCTCTGTCCCTCAGACCCTGGAGGTCTGCCCTTCTCTCTGTCCCTCAGACCCTGGAGGTCTGCCCTTCTCTCTGTCCCTCAGACCCTGGAGGTCTGCCCTTCTCTCTGTCCCTCAGACCCTGGAGGTCTGCCCTTCTCTCTGTCCCTCAGACCCTGGAGGTCTGCCCTTCTCTCTGTCCCTCAGGCCCTGGCACTCTTCCATTCCCTCTGTCTCTCTGACTGATGCTTTCCCCTCCCCTCTGTTTGTTAGACTGATACTCTCCCCTTCCCTCTGTCTCTCAGACTCTAATGTTTTCCCCTTCCCTCTGTCCCTCAGACTCTAATGGTATCCTCTTCCCTCTGTCCCTCAGGTCCTGATGCTCTCCCATTCTCTCTGTCCCTCAGACTGCAATGTTCTCCCATTCTCTCTGTTCCTCAGACACAAATGTTCTCCTTCCCTCTGTTCCTCAGACACAAATGTTCTCTCCTTCCCTCTGTCCCTCAGAGACTAATGTTCTCTCCTTCCCTCTGCCCCTCAGGTCCAGACTTTGTCATCTGTGATGAGGGGCACATCCTAAAGAATGAGGCCTCGGCCATTTCCAGAGCCATGAACTCCATTACGACGAGAAGGAGAGTGATACTGACCGGGACCCCACTGCAGAACAACCTAATTGAGTGTGAGTGTTCTGGGGGAGAACAAGCCTCCTGATATGTGTGTGTTCTTCAGCAGTCAGGGATATTTCCAGAAGGCTTTAACCTTGAATTCAAAGTGGGATGCCATCATTACAGTCAAATTAAGGTGTTCCAAGACACACTAAGGTTAAAATTATTTTTTCCGTACCTCAGTTAACCAAATGGAGTGAGCAATATTGTCTTAAAGCATCTCTCCATGATGAACTAAGAATGATGAATTGTAACGGCGCTACATGCCTCCTGATTCACCCAGACCACTGCATGGTGACCTTCATCAAGGAGAACCTCTTGGGCTCTGTCAAAGAGTTTCGGAACCGCTTCATCAACCCGATCCAAAATGGCCAGTGTGCTGACTCCACCATGGTCGACGTGCGAGTTATGAAGAAGCGTGCTCATATTCTGTATGAGATGCTGGCTGGCTGTGTCCAGGTAACCCATTTCTTCTAACTTTGGAAATTACATTAAAGTACAAACAGTGATTTGTAGACTTTGAAATGTAAAGTATTACATACAGATATTGCATTTAGAAAGGCGTTGGCATCTGGTTACTACACAAAGCCATTTACAATACAGTAGAGCCAGAGATGCAAACCTTAGACTGACCGGTCAACTGAAAAAGAGTATAAACCTGGAAGTAGTTAAAGAAATTATGCCTTTTAATGCTCCTATAAACCCTTCAGCTGTTTCCATCCCATATGTTGATTCTTGCCCCTGGCACCAATGGGAATTGTCTTTTTCTTCACAGAGACGGGATTACACGGCTTTGACTAAATTCCTGCCCCCGAAACACGAGTATGTGCTGGCAGTGAGGGTGACGCCCATCCAGTGCAAACTGTACCGATACTACCTGGAGCATTTCACAGGTAAACGCCTAGCTCCCAGCACCCCGGCTTTGTGGCCTGATTGAAGTTAATCTGTCTCCCTTCCTCTCACTCTTTTCTGATTCTGAAACATATTCCAGGTCTGCAGACATAATTTTAAAGTTTTTGTGTCCTGGTGATATTTTTCCTCTTTGCGCTGCAGTTTTCTCTGAAAGGCCCTTTTGAAAGCTGATCCCGTTCTGCCTCAGTGTTCTGATTGCAGAGGTAGCGGTGCTTGCACAGGCGTTGTTCAGCTTTTTCAATCATGTGGGGAAAATTCCCGCCGTATTTCCGTTTCAGAGGACTCTAGTGGTTACCGTAGAAATCCCAAACCAAGCTTCTAGGTGTTCCATGTTGTGCCTCCCAAGCCGGTCGGGGACGAGAAAAGGGATTTTGGTCTGCAGGGTGCTGTTGTGTTCTGTGGCTTAGTCATGTGATGGGTGCTGACTATTTATTCAAGTGCCCTACAGATTGGTGAGTGATTGGCACCAGACAATCTGAACAGGTGACCAGACACTTTGAAGGGAGTGTTCCATCTGGTTGTGAGGGTGACTTTCCCACTATTTGCCCATGAACACGACCGCAATTATAAAGTGCAGATTACCAGGTGTTAGTCTGTGCACGGCAGACCACCTACCACAATGGTGAGACTGCTGAACAGACGCTGGGATATTCCCATTCCCACACCTGGGGTTAAAGTCAAGTCACTGAGCATAGCGAACGTGTATAGGAACAAATGACGAGAAATCTGAAGGAATACATTTTGTGGGCAGCCTATGCTGGAAGAAAGCACAAAACTGTCCAAAAGACCTGTGATGGCACAAAAAGGCCTATATGTGTATGCACAAGCGAATAACACAACATGCTTCGACTTGTCTTCTTCAAGCATGAACGTAGGTGTTTCCTTATAATTGAGATGAGGCACGTAAGCATTGGCAATCAGCTGATGCATATAGTGCATGATTGGCAGATTGACCGTAGCATGGTACCACCTTGCTCATGTGAAAGGAGACAGACAGGAAGTTGCTTTGGAAAGCTTGTAAATGCGGTCATCGGGCACAGCCATACCAGTCTGTGACTAACCCCAGTCTCTGGGCAGGTGTGGGATCCACCGTGGAGGGGGGGCGAGGCCGGGCCGGGACCAAGCTGTTCCAGGATTTCCAGGTGCTCAGCAGAATCTGGACCCATCCATGGTGTCTTCAGCTGGACTACATCAGCAAGGAAAACAAGGTTAGATACCAAAGCTGCCCCTCCCCCTCTGGGCGGGAGTTCCTCTGCCCGCAAAGCCGAGGAGTTTCCCTTGCACTCATCACATTTCTGTGGCTTGACGGACTGATGAGAGGCACGCGATCTGCTATGCGAGAGTTTCAATCATTACCATGCCAACAGTCAAGCCCGGCTTCCTTTGCGATCGTCAGGTGTAAACCTTGTCAGGGGTTGCTAACGCACAGGTGGCACATTTCACCTTCCACTTTATTCTTACCTAGTTTTTGCATGCGTCTGCTGCCCCTGTACCAAACAACCTGTATAAAGCTGCTGCTGTTTGGAGCGCTGCGGAGACACAGCGGCTGTAACGGGATGTGCTGTTTGTCGCAGGGCTACTTTGACGAGGACAGCATGGAGGAATTCATAGCATCGGAAACGGAGGAGTCCTCGATGAGTTTAACCTCTGAGGACGAGAAGGCCAAAAGGTACTCGGTCAAAACACGTGCCACCACATCAGACTTATTTTTTTCCCCCCTTACTGCCATTTAGCAGACGCTCTTATCCAGAGCAACTTATACAGCTTTTTAGCATCTTTACACACTATCCATTTATACAGATGGATATACACTGAAGCAATTCAGGTAAAGTATCTTTCTCAAGGGTACAACGGCAGTGCCTTGGTGCTGTACAGTTTTAGATGTCTTCAGACGGTCCCGCGCACTCCAGACAGCGGACTGCAGGTAAGTGCGTTTACAGACGAGTGAGAGGGGGTCCAGGCCAGACTGCCACGTTTTCCTCCTGGCACTCTCCTGCACCTTTCATTGTCTTGGTTGATTACATTTTTTTCCCCTGGAGTCAGCACTCCCTTCTTTCTGATCCTAATAGAAAGAAAAAACGAGGGAGAGGAAAGAAGGGCAGCTCAGACGAGTCTGACAGCGATGACCTGGAAGTGATCAAAGAGTGGAACACCAGCTCCCGGGGGGGAAACCCAGAGGGACGTAACAGGGCGGAGCCTGTTGAGGAAGGTAGGATAACCCCCCCCCCCCTTCTCTGTAGTTACACAAGACCGGGTTCTGGCCCCTGGACTCAGCAGTCAAAGTCTATACCTGGTGCAAAAAAATTGTGCTTCCAGCAAAGGTTGTCACTAAACCTGCTCAAGGGGTGCACTTTATTAACTCCCACATCACTTCCACTGGAGGTTTGAGCCATTTTTAAATGGTTAACAGGCTAACTGGTAATGCATCTCTTAATTCTGAAGGATTTTCTTTTGCCACGACAGTAATTTGTTTGCAGCGTTTCCCATTAATGTATTAAATTGTGGTGGAAGGAAAACACGTGAAGGAAGAATGCAACACGTTTTAGATTAACTACCCACCCAGGGGCGGAGCTAGGGCATGGCCCCCGCACTGAAGCCTGGTCACCCCGTTGGCCACCCCACTCGCCATTGCATTTTCGCGATATTTTTGTTCTTGAGCAGAAATGACGTTTTTAGCAGTGGAAACGTACAGAGCCGCAGCATAATCCGGATGGTTCTGGGATGCACTCCACTTGACTTCCACTCGTTCACTCGTACCAAAGAGGGTCAAATATTTGCTAGTACCTCTGTGGTAGTAGCCTACCAGAGGGAAAAGCTAAGGAGAAAAGGCGGATCATTGATAGTGCCGTTGTCCAGATGTCCACGACTCTGATTGCTGATGACTGATAGCCTAGCAATGTACCACCAAATTATAACAGGTAAGCTAATAAAACCAGGATGATTGATTGCTTTTAATTACTCCCATGAATGTATTAATTTAGCGAAGGTAGGGCATTTGTCAGTAAACAGTATTATTTTTAGGTTTAATGTTAACGTTACCTTAACAAGTCTCTAACGACTGGGTGTTTTAAGTGTTGAATCTAAACGAGCAACGTCCCTGGACTTAGATGATTTTGTGGTTCACTTAGCTAGAGCCCACAACAATCGGCGAATACAATTGCAACGTCATTGGTTAATTCCATGGCTTTTCCTGCATTGAAATGTCTTAGGTGGCCCGCCTAAGTGTTTTGCCGCCAAGGAGAAATCGTGCAAAAAAACACCTGTAAAAATTTTTTTTAAACGTCCGTACATTTATTTTGCTGGAGTCCTGCAACTCTGGACACGTGAATTTCGCCATATAACATTAACGTTCATGGTACCGGTTTAAACGTGATTCTGAAGGTTGGCGTTTCAGACTAGCCTATTCATGCTCGAGTGCTGCAAAGTTTAGGTAGAAAATTACAGGGCGCAATTTACATAACTGTATGCTCGGGTCACTGCGCTTCATCAACAGCAGACAAGCGAAATCGATGACGATTCAGAAAATATATATATTTTAAAGATGTAATTCCATCTTTTCTGGACTTCTGCCATGAGGGAATTTTCAGTGCCGCTGACCATATTCGAACAGTTGGAGTGAACAAGAACATTTTATGGCTTGTGTAAGCTTCAACATACGGCCTCATCGAATTGCAACCAATAAAGGCTAACAACACACGAGCACTTCGGCAGTGGTTGCGCTTTTGTTTTTTACTGGTCATCATTTTAGTCTATTTTTAAATTGTTTGCGTTGCATTTTTGGACGTGCGTCGCTTTCATAACATTTTAATTCCAACAACTATTAAGTCCATAAAATTATTAGGTTGAATCATGAGATGGCCTACAAAAAGTATTGTGATGACACAAGACGTTTTAGACTATTGTAGTCAGTTAGTGTTTAACACATTTGCAGCAATATTTTTATCTAGCAAAATGACGAATATGCCATTTGGATTTTTCTGTCAGAGTTTCTACAAATGGGTAAATGACGGGAATTGAACACAACCCCTGCACTTCTTGTAAGTTTAATCACTACAGCAGTGAAGTTAACGCAGTCAACAAACTATGTTTTCTGTGAGAAATGTCTTGTCGAGCTCCCGCGCACACACTGCTTTCTAAGGTCTATCGTTCCATTTTGCCCTCTCCTTAAGAGACCCCCCAATTTGAGGAACGCTCTTGTTTGGGCTGATCGTCAACCACCACAACAGTCATTTTTTACAGCATATCCCCCATGGCAATTACAGATGTACAAATTGTCAACAGTGTAATTTCACATATAAGACCTCCTCTTTTAATCATCCACAGCCCGGGAAATCTTACGATATCAAGGGAGTCATCACATGTAATACCAACAATGTTATTTACTTGCTCAAATGTCCATGTGGGCTTGCCTATATAGGAAAAACTACCAGACTATGTAGATCTGCTATCAGAAATGGAGATTGTAGGACTCCAGTTGCTGTTCACTTTAAAGGGGAGAATCATAATGTTTCTTCTCTTAAATATGTGGGCATAGAACATGTCAAATGTCCACGTCGGGGGGGGTAATGTCAATTATTTGCTTCTCAAAAGAGAAGCTTTTTGGATTTACACCCTTGACACCTTTGCTCCCAAAGGCCTCAATGAGGATTTTGATCTGCGGCCTTTCTTATGAATTTCTGGTCTATTTTTGTGCCGAAAGGTTTACGATTCAATTATATTTGTTGGGGTGATGTATTTATCTCGTTCATCTTGCCTTAAGAGTCCAAATAACAAAATTTTAAATACAAAATGTATATAAAACTTCAAAATCAAATTTTTGTATTCGCTGTTGTATTGATAACACATTTAGAGCTACCTCCATTAAACAACTGATCATATACTGTGTTTGTGAGGATAGGAATATATAAAATCAATTTTTGACTTGATGTCTTCATGTACTTTTCAAATATGAATCATGTGAAGTTACTTCCATATTTTAGACATTGTAAATAGTGTACATATTATATTTGGTGCAAATTTCATTGTGGTTTTTGCTATATCTATTTTAGTATTCCAATGTAATGTATATATATATATGTGTGTGCAATGTATTTGTATTTGATAATCTGTCACATGACCTTTTTGGTATAGTTTAAATAGAGGTGCTTTGTCCCTTGTTTTTTGTCTGATGAAGAGTGTGATTGAAGTAACTTGAAGGGTTTCTTCTCCTGACTTATTTTTTCATCCGAGCTCAATAGGAAAATTTGCCAGGAGAAACAACCCTTAGTGATCCATCCATATCTACTGCATATCTGGAAGCAGATTGATGGTTTTAGGCTCGTTTTATACCTCAGACCCTTGATGACTTACAGCCATTTTACCAACCATGTATTCCATACTGTTCCAGCATAATTTACAGCAAAATCTGGTCCCACCCCCCAAATCCCATAGAGATCCATTCAAATGCAGAGACGTTATAGTATCGCTTGTAAGAGTACCAGAAAATAAGATATCAAGCGTCTTTTGATGTTGTTGGGTGACAGACATCAGGAAGTCATGGCATGCAAAGGATATGCGACCAAATATAAAAAAATATTTTTTTATTCTATATATAAATGCAGGGGTGCCAATAATTGTGGTTTTGTTAAAAATAATTATTCCTTGATGAGGGATTTTTTTTTTTCTCATAATAAATTTTCTTCGATTAAAGGCTAGATTTTCTAATTTTTTCAGTGTGATATTAAGCTAATTCAATCCAGTAATAGTGGAGGGCACTGTATGTTTGAATAGATGGGTAGTACTGTCTGGTCCTTGTACCAAATATTGTAGTTATGTGTTGTAGGTATGTAAAATAGCCTTTTCTCTAGTTGGAACACAGTTTATGTTCATATTCTGTGCCATATTCATGTGACTACTGGTCCCATCCTGGCCACCCCATTGATCATTTTCTGGCTCCGCCACTCTACCCACCTCCCCCAATTTGTGCTCTGATTTCCACAGTGAAACCGACCTCCAGTTCAAATCCCAGCAGCCCCTCCCGTGACTGGCACAAGGAATTTGTTACTGAATCGGATGCTGAAATTCTGGAACACTCCGGAAAGATGGTGCTACTGTTTGAGATCCTCCGGATGGCAGAGGAAGTCGAAGACAAAGTGTAAGTGTTTTACCATAGAAAAAGTGGTCAGGGCGCCAGCAAATCAAATATATATATATATATATATTTTTTTTTGTTACAGGATGAATCCTGTCATGTAATTCCCTGTGTGTGTGTGAGTAACAGTGTAATGTGGACAAGTGTCTTGTGCCTTTTACCTGTCTTTGCCCGTGACATACAAAGGTGAGGTACGTGACCTGATTGACCAATTTTCCTGTGGCATATATTTCCAGGCTGGTGTTCAGTCAGTCTCTGATTTCACTGGACCTCATTGAGGATTTTCTGGAGCTTGCTGGCAGAGCCAAAGAAGAAGATAAGCCTTCTATCTATAAAGGTTAGTCTCCCTTTCTGTGTGCCAGTCTACTGCAACACAAGCTAACTTGTCATCACTGGTACTGTTAACTGAGTCATGGGTCACCTTGGAATGATCTTACTCCACCTCAGATTTTAAAGTAACATTATGGGAGTTCTGTAGCTGCGTGTGCGTGCGTTGATGATCGCTGGAAATATATTTTGTGTGTGTGTGTTGATAATCACTGGACATATGTTTTGTGTGTGTTTGTCTATGTTGCTAATCACAGACAATGTATTTGGTATACCTCTCCCTTGGTTCTCCTACATGTGAGCACCCAAGGTTCCAATGATAGATGGAATCAGAAGATTTATCTGGAAATGTGTGGTTTTTAAGTCTGCTTGCGCCACAAACATAATTTTCATATCGGAATGTATTTTCTGACTACCCAAGTGTAGCAGGCACCGTTGTTCTGGTTCTCAGTCTTCCGGCTCTTGACTATCTGCAGCCGACTATCTCCTGCTCACCCAGCCTCTGGTCCAACAGGCACAACTTTCTCGCCCTTGCCTGCAACCTTCTGGAACAAAAAGTCTTTACGAATCTTCTATTTATACACACAGGCACAGCCATGCACCTTTTTGTTATTTATCTTCATATAACCAGGTAGGCCAAATGAGATGTGAAATGATGACCTGGGGACTCAAAGTGGGCCCAGAACTCAGTAGCCAATCGGATGTGGGGTGGGAGATTTGGTAGATGGATGTGGAAAGGTGGATGTATAGGGACTGCATGCAGACACTACATACAACAGCATACATGCCCCATGCAGATACGTGCCACATGCATGTTCACAAATTTAGACACGCCCACACAAGCTGCCTCCAGAGTACGGTCATGGTCCTAGTTAAGCTCAGCCAGCTGTTCTTGCTTTTATTTTGAAAATGTTTATACCATGACCTTTTTTTTTCTTGCACTAATTCTCCTCAGAAATGTTTGCTTAAGGGTTTGCAATTTGTAATGAAAAGATCACAGTCCTGTAATTGGAAACATGCTGGAAATGCCACTCATAAACACCAAACGGAGGAGCTGTGATATTAAAGGCCGACCGGCATGGACCGTCATGTGGCTTATGTTTTTTCACACTTTATAACTGTTAATCGTAAGTTCCCGTTCAGCCAGCTGACCCTGGTTCAGACCACATGTTCAGGAATAACATTAAAAGTGTTTACATAGTTTTATGTGTCTGACATGTTCTGTGGGAACAGTTTTCTGTGATTTTTAAATAAATTTTTTCCTCTTTCAGGTGAGGGAAAATGGTTCAGAAACATTGACTACTACCGCCTAGACGGGTCAACCAACGCTTTGACAAGGAAGAAGTGGGCAGAAGAGTTCAACGACACAAGCAATGTCCGGTAAAACCCCCCTCATCTACCAAAAGCTACCTTCTAATCCTCTCTGACCATTATAGCGTAATGGCTGCCATCATTTTTTATCGGAAGAAACATTCAGCTTGTAAACCCCACTGTTGCAAATTTGTGCAATCACTAAAAGCGTGTGGTTTCTGCAGACTCTCTGAGCTCATTGTGCTGGTTCGCTGCAGGTCTTGACAGCCTTCATTGAATGCAGGCAGCCTTTACATGCAGTCGTATGGAGTAGATTACTAACGGCAGCCATGCCACCCTGTAGCCCTCTCCTGCCTCAAAGCTAAGTTGGACAGGGCTCAGTTAGTACTTAGCTGGGAGACCTCCCACGAAAAAAAATAGGTTGCTGTTGGAGGTTGTGTTGACGGGCCAGTAGGTGGTAGTTTTTCTAATGAACCAAGTGGAATAAAATGTACCAGAGCAGTGATTATGCAGGGGAGCGGGGGGATGAAACTCTGTCTCAAACTGCATTCATCAGAGGATGAAACTCTGTCTCTTTGACCATCCAGTCATGTCCTAGTTGAACTGGCCTAAATGCATCCCCGTCCAACTCCGTCTCAGCTTATTCGTGGGTAGACCCTGACTGCCTTTCATCAGCGCCGCGGCACTGAACACTTTTATAACATCCACGAAAGGCGATGGATGAAAGAAATCTGTGTTATTGTTACTGAATTATTTTGTTTTTTTGTATCATTCCTGAAATGTGGTGACAGTAAAGATGCATGTTGTGAATTACTGTAATGAGGTTCTTCAGTCGTGTTTTTCCCTCGATCTATTCATGTGTTGTCCTCTCTCTCTCTCTCTCTCTCTCTGTCTCTTGCTCCTCCCTCTGCTCTCCAGGGGTCGTTTGTTCCTCATCTCCACAAGAGCCGGGTCTCTTGGAATCAACCTGGTTGCGTCAAACAGGGTCATTATTTTCGATGCTTCCTGGAACCCCTCGTATGACATTCAGAGTATCTTCAGGGTGTATCGCTTCGGCCAGATCAAGACGGTGTTTGTCTACAGGTTTCTGGCTCAGGTAAACAGCATAGCATTGAGGTTCTCTCATGTTGTACATATGCCAAAGGTCATTCACTTAAACTAAGGGAGCATTGTGTAGCAGGAATCAGTTGTGACGAGTGCTTCAGATTGAATTTGACCTTATTATATTTAGCCATGATGTAACAGAGAAACTTTGTATGCCAGGGTTCCCCCACTCCTTAATAATTCCATTTCCATTCTGGAACAATGTGATAAAGTTGTTGAGAGCAGTCAAATATCTGACCTTCTTTGAAAAGTCGGCCAACTGGCCTCATGTGATTTACTACCAACCCTAGCAATAGGTGTATGCTACAGCTGGGAAAAAAATAACTTGTACATTACATTCATTTGCAGATTTTAGATATTTAGAAAATAATTAATAAAAAGTCTTAATTTATTTATCCCAAAAAATGTATTATTCTTTATTATTATTATTATTTATTCTATTTTCAACAGAGCCCGTTTACGGGAAAGTCACTGTTGCAGAATTTGCAAAAAATAATGACGCTTATCCTTAAATATGTAATAAAAAATGTGGAAAATGATCCGTTCAAATTAATGGATTGCTTGTGCGGTGGTGTATTTCTCTATGCAGGGCACCATGGAGGACAAGATCTACGACCGGCAGGTGGCCAAACAGTCACTGTCCTTCCGAGTGGTAGACCAGCAGCAGATTGAGCGCCATTTCACCATGAACGAGCTGACTGAGCTGTACTCCTTTGAGCCCGACCAACTGGATGATCCCAACTCTGAGAAGAAGAACAAGAGGGCCACGCCCAAGCTTCCCAAGGTGACTACACCTCCCACAATGCATCTCTGTTGTTTGAATGCTTGAAGGTTCTCTATAGAGTTAGCTCCTTTTATTGTCTTTAAAAACTACTGCTATGTGCCTGTTGTGTCACTGACCTTTTGTAGCGAATGATACAATTGTTTATTAGTGGCTGTAGGAAGCCTCTGATTATTTCTTCATCTTCATTGCCATGGTCTCTGGGATTTGTTGGCACTCTGAGGTCTGGCATCTGGCGGCACCACCATTGGCCGGGCTTATTGTGCAGATAGCGTGGGAACTGATTCATGATAATTTAGATGTTGTGAATGATGGTTTATTTAAATTTGTGTGTTTCCGATTAAGCATTTATTACCAATAGTTTCCATTACAAACATGGAAATGTTAATGGCTTGTAATAGGGTCCATTGATATTCCATTATTTGAATATAAATTGTGTGATTACTGGCTAATTTGATGGGGGGGATCCCTTTTTTGTCCTATTTTTAAGGGACAAAAAAGGAATCTTTTTAAGGGGGACCACACACTATGTTGTCTTCTGAGGCCAAATTACGGTTTTGTTTCTCATCTTTTGAAACGACTTAAACAATACATTTTAGAGAAAAAAATCTGTCTGAAAGCATATTACTGTAGTATTTGAGCTACTTATTGCCTTAAGCAAATTGTCTAAAGCTGATTTGTCTAGTCTACATTCAAAGGCATTACAATAATCCAAACTGCTCTGAACATTTAAGAAAAAAACTACAAACTGTTTGCATATGAATTGGAAAATTTGCAAGTATTGCGTTCAAAGGATGCAGCCAGGGAGGGTTCTGTGGAAATAGTCAGCCCAAAAGTACAAAGCACCTAATTATGATATTTATCCTGTTCCTATCAGTTCACTGAGCGTGCGTACAAGTCATTACCACATCCGTTTCATTTCTGTAGTTGTTTACTCGTACTTGCCGATGTTATAAAGGCGATCTAACCGAAAGACGCAAGGCAAATGCACTCTTGTGCCGGTCCTTTTTCCGAGTCGAATAGCAAACTGCACGGTTCTTTCGGTGGCGTAATCTTTCACGCCTCCATCCCTGGTCTGCCCTCCGGGGGGCACTGGCGAGCGGCGTTCCTGTTCTCGCTCCAGCTGGGCGCAGGTGCTCTGTCACTGGAGCGAGCCCCTGAGGTTTTACAAGCAGACAGAAAGCCCTGAGAGTGCGTCCAACCGCACGCAGCTGGGGAGCGGATTCCTGAGTTTGCTCTGATTTACCACAGTGTTTATGCTACGGCCCTGATGGCCCCCCCAACCATAGCTGCCCACTAACATCTCCAGCATTATCTCCTCTGGTTGCCATTTAGTCTTTAGTCTTTAGTCTTTTGCATTCTCTGCACCCCCCAACGCCCCCCCCCCCTTGTCTCCTGGCAGATAATTACTCTCCTCTTCAGGCTGTTTCTCTTTACCTCACGCTCGGAGGTCACCGAGTCCAGGCCTGAAGGATTTTTTATTTTATTTTATTTTTTTAAGGCCTGTTTTTGTCCATGTGTGTTTACCGCGGGGTGCCAAGCAAGCTGTTGTGAATGGAATTTGGAATGCGATGGCGGGAATACCCTGGAGGTGCGCGCTGTAACGGGGCGGTTCGGTCACCCTCCACAGCTTTTTGCGTCCTCTCTATGGCCCCCTTGAACTTTTGCTGAAACGGTTACTTTTTTGCATGATTGATTGCTGTTCTGTCCTGATTCGAGGTGGCGGATTCGTATTTTTTCTATCACCTTTTAATGGCTAATATAGGTTGTACATTTTGTATTTCAATGACTGTAAAGAGTGTGTACAGATTTGATTGAGGTTGTTCTAGCATTTAAAAAAAGATGTCTATAAACTCTTTTGAACCATATTCTTGACCTCTCCCGGCCATTCACAGTAAATTCAGAGTAAATTAACACCTCAGGAAACTTGAGGTAAAATACCGGAGTTGTTACTTTCAAATAATTATTGAATCTGTGGTGGCTAACTTGTACTTAAAGCATTTCAACTCTAATTCTAATGTCCATTTTATTTGAATTTTTTTCTGTAAAAATATTAATCTGAAATGTTGACAGACTGGGGATAATGACAGGGAGTATAGAGCACGATAGCATGTCATCCAATTAAATTACATGTTCCAAGTGAATATAATGTGTCCAAGAAGATGGACCTATTGTATTCAAACATTCTAACATTCACCCTTACAGTAGCTTTTGATGGCGGGCAGGGCCTAAGCTCAGAGAGGGGTTAAAGGTCAGCTCTGCTTCTCCGAGTCCATCTGGGTGGGAAAGATGTGCCCCAGTAATCAGTGTGTACAGATTAGTCCCTGTAATGGTAATGGGATTATGCAGTCACAGAAGAGCTCTGTCTCATCTCCTTTAATGGCCCATTCCCTGTACACACCGAACAGCCTCTTTCCTGCCTGTTGCTCTTCTCCTGAATTTCAGTCCTGGTGGATTTTGGGAAGAGTGCCCCCCCTCCCCCAGAACCTCCACCGCCCCCCCCCCGGCCACACCTGACCTCTGCTTGAGAGCCGAATTCCCTGAAGCAGCCTCCGTTCCCCCCTCCTTTCACCCAAACAAACCCGCCGCGAAGAGACATCACGGAGGGCCATCTGTTAAAATGATTCACCGCTTTGTCTCTGAAGTTTCAAAGCAGCGCTGTTAAAAAAAAGAAAAGAAAAAAAGTATATATATATATATACATGTATTATTTTTACCCGATGAGCCGTCATTATTTAAAGCCCACTAAAATGGCTTTATGGTCCTCCGAGAATCTAATTGGACACGAAGGAGAGTGGCCCGCTCCCCTAATGACAGAGCGGGGCGGTGGAGCGCAGATGCGGAGCGGCGCAGCGGCGCAGCTTGCAGCCAGACCTGGCGTGGCCGGGGGCCTGCAGGTGCTTCTTTATGGACCAAAGGAGGCTCTGCAGGTCAGCGCTTGCAATGGGACGAGCAGGAGCTGCGTGGGCGGGGCCACCTCCGACTTCCCTGCATTCGATTGGCGGGGAAAGCGCTGAGCTGCTGTGCATCAGGGTTCAGAGGAGTCGCGTTCGGTGTCAGTAGTCAAGGCAGGAACCAACTTCGAAAAAGCCTGATAACTTGTGATCCACAATTATGGGTCTTTTTTTAACCCCTTCTCTAGCACCACACTAGCCCAAAAATAAAATGGTTACTATTCTTGAACCCCTTTCACGACAAGCATAAACCCTTGAGTTTGTTTTCCAACAGTCAGAATTACTGTAAGTTTTACGTAAACAAACTAACAGAAGCTCAAACACGGTGGAAGTTAAGTTTTTTTTCTTGGCTAAAAGATTATAATTTTTTTTTGTTGTTGTTGCCGGGATAAGGATCCCAACTTTACCGTTATTAGTGTCATCTGTGGATTTCCGTGGAACACATAGAACTTCTTTTTAGAGTCTTCGTTTTGATTGAGCCTGTGTTGTGTCTTGTTACAACACAAGGAACTGTTGTCACCATGATATTGGGCTCGTAAAATAGTTTATAGAGGTAGAATTGTGAGTTTTAACACTTTTTATAAAAAATTTAAATAATAAAATTTTTATAAAAAATAATACGGGCCGGTGCTAGTTAAGGGGTTAAAATAATTCGATTTTTTTAACAATGTTTTGTACTTTTTAGTTGCTGTAATGTGCATATTGTCCCTCTACTCAGTTATCAGTGAGAAAGGAGGGACAGACCATGTGAAAGTCATGAAGATAATGACTGAAGAGTGATTTCATGCATTTTATGGGCTAGGACCCTCTGTACAGAGATTTGTAGTGGTTTTTAAAAATGTTACAAACGACGAGCTTCACTTGACGACAAGCGAATGACGAGCCAACATGGACTCGAGTGGCTTGTTTGCCCTCGCTTGGGGCCTCTGTCATCATGTTCTTAACGCCGTTGGAAACGTGCTGTGACACAGGGTCCAGCGGAACACCTGCCTGGAACCCCGTCGTCCATGAAACGTGCCGCGAGGCGCGCTGCCCGGCCTGGGAAAGTGTTTACAATAAGGGCAGGAAGGTTATGTGTATAATTTGTGTGCAGCTGTATGTGGTTTTAACTGGCCGAGGCTAGGTATTGCAAATATCTGTACCCCCCTCCTACATTCCTCTTGCAAGGTTTCCTGCCATCACCCCTACGGTTGCTATGGTTAACACACCTGCCCGTCACAGTCTTTGGCAGAGTCTACATTTTGGGAGAATCCCAGGTTTTGGTGGAGACACCTGTGTGCGTGTGTGTGTGCGTGTGCGTGTGTGTGTGTGTGTGTGTGTGTGTGTGTGTGTGTGTGTGTGTGTGCGCACGCGTCCGTGTGTGTATTTTTTCACCCCCTTTCATCTCAACTAACATTGAGCCCCTGTGATTTACTGTTGTTCCAAAGTTGGCTTTAATAAGCAGACTGCTCTGCGCAGTGCATAGTTCAGGTTTTTGTTCGTATTTGGCTTTTAGAGAGGAAGCAATGAGAGAAAAATCCCCACAAAGAATAATCACAGTGACTTTTTCGAAACGCTTTGTTATACAGTATGCCTGTTGTATATATTGTGAGATACTTGTAAGGAAAAATGAGTTGGTGGGTACAAAGTGGAAAGCTTGGTGTTCCCCTGTAGTCGAGCAGCAGACCTAAGAGAGACTCTGTGCTGCACTCACTGTTGTCTCTGAAGCGAAGTGCTTATTCTGTTAATAGATCATTCGGATGCCCTCTGTTTAATTAAGCGCAACTGCCAGTCTGCCACGCAAATGTGATGCATGGAATGAGAATGAAAGATTATCAGGTTCTCAGGGCTCTGTAATTCTGTCTCGTCGCCAGCGGGATTTTCCGGGAGCCTTTCCTCTTCAGAACATCAGCTCTTTGTGGGAATGCACTTTGACTTCTGGGAAAAAAGCTGTCCGTGCTTGCTGTCTGACCAGAGTGTCGTACCAGGGGTGGGATGAGCTTAGTAAGAGATACTTTTGGTTACAATCAGGGCATTCACCAACTGGCCAGAGTGGCTTGTGGATTCTAACAAACACCAGCCATTTTCAACATTTTACCAGCCCCATTACCTTTTGCAATATAACACAACCCGGTTGGTTACCTGCCAAAGTGGCTGCTAGAATAGAACATCTTACCAGCCGCAATGAAAATTTTCCCTGCATCAACTGGTGGTGGATGTTCATTTCACACCCTGGTTGCAATATAAGTCCGTCACCCCCTCCTCCTTTTCTATAGTTGAGTGCTGTGGGAGAACCAATGGGCTGAAGAGACGTGCTTATACAGTTTGTGAGGCATGTTTGGGGAAAGCCATTCACCTGTAGCCCCATGCAGGTCTATACACACCCCCCCACCTACTCCTTCTCTTCTCCCATTCTCAGTCCAGTCATTAAACCCCGCCCACCCTGCCTCAGTCGTTCAACTCTTCAACTCGGGGGAACAGAGAAGAGATAGTGTTCCCTCCTGCCATATTGCCACTCTTCGGGGCAGGCTGACGGTTTGAGAGCGCGGGTTCTTGTTACCGTCGGCGGGTGCTCGAGATGCACGTGCTCCCCGCTGTCCGCCGACAGACCGGACCACCCTGTGAGCCGCGGCAGAGAGATTAATTAGGATCTCTCTGTGCTCCCTTTTTTCCGTGGGACCCTCTCCTCTGTCATTTGACCACCCCCCCTCCCCAAACCCTCCGGGCGCTGCATGACCCATTTTAAAAGCTCAATACGAGACCACTTGTTCAGATAAGCCACACATGCTCGGCTCAGGTTTGAGTTGTGCTTTTAAACAAGAAAGCCCTTCAAACATATTTATGAGGAGGTGTAAGCAACGGTGCAGTGATCAAAGTGCCTTCTTCCCGATTAAGGAATAGTTGCACTATTCTAAAAGTAAGAAATGGCATATAAAGCCTTTTTTTAAATTGGCCATGTGGTGTAAACACTTTTTTTTTTTTTGGTGGGGGGGAGGGTTGTTTTTATGTGCACTTATCCTGAATATGCAGACTGGCAGATGTTTCCATCTGAATATTGTTTTCGCTGACAGCAGTTCTCTGGCTATGCGGAGCTTAGCTGCCTCAGCTGGCCGAACTGCCCTTTCAAGTTTTAATTAGCGAGCGAGACTCGACTGGGTGTGCGTCTATAATTTCGGCCTGCTGAAGGGGGTGGACTGCGCTTGTCGTGATTGAACTCGTTATTGCCACATGTTTTTATTTTCCAGCCATCAAATCCAGTTACTCAGAAGGCCCCAATACCGTGGGGATCTGTTGTCGTGTACCTCATTACAACCCCTGTCGTAATTCTGTTATTGTTACCTGTCTCTGCCACGTTATCTTTTTGTCTTTTGCTTTCCCCAAAAATAGAGCTTGATCGGGTTAATTCACAATCCTCCTGCACGGGGACGGATCTGGTTTCCCAGAGTTGGGCGCCGTGTTTATTTTCTACTTATTTAAGCCTGGTGCAAAGCAAGTTTTCTAATCAATCCTTTCTTTCCCCCCCATTTTTTACTTTTGACGACATTTATGATTAATTAAGTTTTTGACGATGAAATCATTGTCACTCTTCAATCAGAGGGGGGAGAGCAGAAAGATCAAATGGGCATGACGCCGAACCCTTGAAGAAACATGCGTAGAATATGGCCGCTCGTTGGTGTCATTTCCAGATTGCGGTGGTCCATTTAATGTAAAGGCAAGACAAAGAAAAGCAAACATATGCCGCGGAGAGTAATTTGAACCACGTTTGTGTGGCCGGGCCGGCCGAGAATCGCGTTTTATCCAGGTATTGTTTTTCATAACAGTGTTGTCATGGAAACCAGAGTTGCGTGAAGGTCTCTCAATCCCCCCCTCCAAAAATCCCCCTGAAACATACATGTCCACTGTCGGGCGCTTGGATGACGGCTGGGTTGCGTTTCGGTTTTTCCAGCACAAACCAGCTGCTGCTTTGCTATTAGTCAATTTCTGATGGGATTAAGGGAATTTATTTTTGCACTTTTTGTTTTTGATTAGTTTAAACAAACAACGGCTGCGGTTAAGGTTTCATTCTCCCTGGTCTCTGGGGTTCGTGGGGGGTGGGGTTTGCTTAAGTGCTGTAATAGTGTACCTTTTACCAGTTGTTCCATTGCTAAGATCCTGGGGGTACAAATTATTCCTGAGATCTGCTGACATAGTCTTGTTCACCCAATAAGTCTGTGTGAGGTTCGGCCTGAACCTGTGCTGCCTGTTTGCATAATTGGCTGTTGCATCATCCAGGAAGGGAGGCTTTGTCGTTGCTGGGATGAGACCTGGTCATTAGCCATCACTTCTGGTCAGTCAGGGGCCTGAAGTCTGCCCCCTAATGCGTGTGGGAAGAGTACTCCCTAAAAAAAGTGTACCGTAACCCGTATCCCCCGTTTTCCCCTCCTGTAGGACCCCTTTCTGGCGGAGATGCTGCAGACCTTAAAGGAGCATATCGTGGGCTACCATGAGCACGACTCCCTCCTGGACCACAAAGAGGAGGAGGCCCTGAGCGAAGAGGATCGCAAGGCCGCCTGGACCGAGTACGAGGCAGAGAAGAAGGTGTGTTCCCGCTCGACTGTTAGCGATGCGCTCTAATGCGGTCAGAACATCAGTGCATCGCCCACTGGCCAGAGTGGCTTGTGGATTTTAAAAAATCACCATCCATTTTCTACATTTTACCAGCTGCGTACCTTTTACAATACAACACAACCTGGTTGGTTGGTTGCCAAACTGCTAGAGTAGAAATCTTACCAGCCACAATCCTAATTTGACCAGCATTTGGCTGGTGGCAATTCCACACCCTGGTATCACTGCTTTTTACAAGCGCTCTAGCTGCTGAGACTAGCCCCTTGTCCACAGTCAGAACCGGCCTGGCTCATTCTTCTCCTTTTCACAGTTCAGCCGGAACCAGGCTGGCTCATCTATGCCCTTTTCCACTGTACCCTTTGAAATTGGCTTCCTCATTATACCTCTTTCACTGGCTGATTGAACTAAATGCACCAGGGGGTTTTCCGTCACCACCTATTACATTACATTAATTTGGCAGACGCTTTTATCCTGAGCCACGTACAATAAGTGCATACCAAAGGTCATTGAAACTACTACAAAGGTCTGGTAAAGTACAGTTCTATCATAACGTAGCAGCGATCCATAGACATGAACATCGAGTCTAGTTCAGACAAAAAGCTATGGCTAAGTCAGTAAGACACGATAAACTACAACTTCACAATCAATGAGTGTTGCATGAGTCTTAGAGAATCAAGGTACAGGATACAAGAAACAAGATACAATTGACTGAGCAGTTTGTGGTGGAATGGGGATATACACTAAATGCTGTTTTCGGCAAGCTGCATAACTGCGCGCGTAAGTTTATTCCTTCAGCTGTAAAATATACAAGGTTGACATCAACAAAAAGGTGAAAGGAGTCCAGGGAGAAGGTAACGTTGAGCATGACGTCACGCTTTGCAGCTCTGTTTACAGATAGTTCTGTTGGAATGCAGTTGTGCAGCGTTGGGTCAGCCAGCGTCGAGTCTCTGTTCGCCTGTATTCACCTCTGCACTGCATAATGGGTATAATTAGCCCTGTCTGGATGTGGTTCTGACTTCCACTGGCAATGCAGTTTGTGGAGTTACGCCCCCCTGTTCATAGCAGGGGTTGCGGAATGTGGTGGAATGGACATTTATATTTTAAAATGTCAATATTCACCTCAATTTTGAAAGCAATTTTTGAGCCTTCTGAACCCTGGCCTTTAAGGAATATAATAGCCTGTCCGCTAAGAAAGTCAGATAATTTCATGCAAAAGCTCTTTCAAACAGACAGCACTAGCATTCTAGTAAACAAGAATGTCTGTTTGCAGTTGATTGTCCATTTATAATCCTTGTAAACAAACCGCTACTTTGATTGCTTTTGAATTTAGTGATGGATCACAGTTGCCTGCTTTCTTTAAGATTTCGTATAGTAAATTCTGCCTGTGCCCTTTCTGATACTGTGTTAACTTTGCATGAAGGCTCAGGCTCTACATGTTTCTGTTGTTCTCTGTCCTTGGCTCAGACAAGTTTGCCAACAGCCAACCAAGATTTTGTATGTAGACTCCAACTTGCATGGCAGACTAGGTTTACTTTGCCAACTGTCTGGGTGCTGGTAGTCATCCCTGTACACTTTGGGCTTTAGAGGGAAAGCCATGCTTATATACGTCAGCCGTCCAGCCTTAAACAAATTGTCCGTTACCATTAGCCTTGTAGAAATTTATGTTCGTTCCATGAATAAACTATTTATTTCAGAAATAAACTCGTCTTGTGCGTAGCCAGAAGGTTCTGTGAACGGAATGCTCCATCAATTTTTCAAACTTGGTAAATCGGTACGAAAAACTCCTGCCAGGACTTTGTCAAGAGCTCCTTGTTGGAGCCCTTTATTCGTGGCCCGACTGCAAAGAATGGAACGGCTGCTTTTCAGCTTATGAACTCATCTCCCCAGAGGAACGCTGGCGATTAAACGTGTGATTTTATTTCTGTCAGTTTCTTGTGCATGAAGGTTTGGAGGAGAAAGAGCGAACGGGCGGGGCAGACCGGGCGAGGCAAGGAGCTGTGGTCACCCCCTCGCACACTGGACCCCTGTGAACCACACTCGGGGTTCCTACTTTTGTGTCCGGATTATTTGGGGGGGGCACGGACAGAGTATAGGTCTCCACCCCCCAAGCTGAACATGTCATCGGCTAATTAATGGAGTTTATTTGGAGAGGAATTACTGGTTGCAGCGTGGGACCCAGGCCCCACAGTCCACAGGGGCAGTGTAATCCTAGCGTCCGCTCGCTGTTGTAATTCACTTTAATGATTATTATTTTTCCAACCTCTTGTTCTGCTCTCAGCCCCCTCTTCTGATCTTAAGCTCCTTTTTTCTCGTCTTTCTTCTGTTTGAAAGGGAACAGAATTGCTTTATTGTGGAGAAACAATATTTTGGTTTTACAATGGCTTCTTTCTACCCTAGCCACTTTTTTTTTTTTTGTGCACTGGCCCCATATGCAGCAGCGCTGCTATAAAATCTCAATCTGAAAGGGCGGTGAGAACCTTGGCTTGCTTAAAGGGCAAGTACCCTCTAGATCACTCCTTTTTTCTTTTCTTTTTTAGCTGTACGTGTTTGTATGCCTACCTTATAATTAAACGTATTCATCCGTTCCGTTATTTCAACAATACTGAAATAATACTGTATATCATATGAAACTGGTAAAAAAGCGTCTTTGTGCCACCCTCTAACGGTTGAAATTTATTTTCTGCTCCCCGCACTGCCCCCGACCCAATCGTGATGTCAGAGTACCTCTTTGGAGGTAGCTCTACGTCATATGATAATTGTTGAGTTTGTAAACTCTCTTATTCCACCTAAAATATGTAACTGAAAATATCTCAGGTGAGAAATAGACTGCATTTTCATTCATATTTGATCTGCAACAGCTAGTTTGACAGTTCGATCCGAGTTATACAAAATCATTTGAACATTGTACGTTAATTTATGCAAATGACGATGGACACACTCCCTCCACCCCCACCCTAATCCCTCACTCACCCCACAAAGTATTTTTGTACAAATTGTGTAGTAGGCAGAGACTGGTTGAGACAGCATGTGCACTTACTCTTTAAAGCTTCAACCAGAAAAAAATGAAATGGTTTATTCACCATTTCTTTAATGAGTATAATTTATTAATGAGATTCGCCTGTAACATCCCATGCCAGTGCTTTTCCGCTGTACCTCTAAACCTATCCCCACACAGAGGAAAAAAAAATATCCAAAAATATTAAATATTAGTTGAATTGAATGGGAAAAAAAAAAAACAACCAAGAAAAAACACCAAGACTCAGACCAGATTAATTGGTGCTTTCGATATAGGAAGTGCGAAAAACTAAATAACTTGTTTTTGTACAGCCAGTTTTTTGGACTCGCAAACGTACCTTGACTTGAACCGCAAGGTATGTGAATCCTTGACAGAGCCATTAAATGAGGTATAAAGAGCCTGTTGGCCACAAGCATGGGCTTCGCTGCTTCTCTCTGGCCTCTTTAGTGTACTTCAGTGAGACTGCAGCACTTCCTGATGTCATGTGCCACCAGGCCAGCTATGTCTCGCATTACATTAGATTAATTACACCGCACACCTCCCTCCACTAAGGGCTGTGTAGGACATGGGACCCTGCATTACATTAGATTAATTACACCACACACCTCCCTCCACTAAGGGCTGTGTAGGACATGGGACCCCGCATTACATTAGATTAATTACACCACACACCTCCCTCCACTAAGGGCTGTGTAGGACATGGGACCCCGCATTACATTAGATTAATTACACCACACACCTCCCTCCACCAAGGGCTGTATAGGACATGGGACCCCGCATTACATTAGATTAATTACACCACACACCTCCCTCCACTAAGGGCTGCGTAGGACATGGGACCCCGCATTACATTAGATTAATTACACCACACACCTCCCTCCACTAAGGGCTGTGTAGGACATGGGACCCCGCATTACATTAGATTAATTACACCACACACCTCCCTCCACCAAGGGCTGTATAGGACATGGGACCCCGCATTACATTAGATTAATTACACCACACACCTCCCTCCACCAAGGGCTGTGTAGGACATGGGACCCCGCATTACATTAGATTAATTACACCACACACCTCCCTCCACCAAGGGCTGTATAGGACATGGGACCCTGCATTACATTAGATTAATTACACCACACACCTCCCTCCACCAAGGGCTGTGTAGGACATGGGACCCTGCATTACATTAGATTAATTACACCACACACCTCCCTCCACTAAGGGCTGTGTAGGACATGGGACCCCGCATTACATTAGATTAATTACACCACACACCTCCCTCCACTAAGGGCTGTGTAGGACATGGGACCCCGCATTACATTAGATTAATTACACCACACACCTCCCTCCACCAAGGGCTGTGTAGGACATGGGACCCCGCATTACATTAGATTAATTACACCACACACCTCCCTCCACTAAGGGCTGTGTAGGACATGGGACCCTGCATTACATTAGATTAATTACACCACACACCTCCCTCCACTAAGGGCTGTGTAGGACATGGGACCCTGCATTACATTAGATTAATTACACCGCACACCTCCCTCCACTAAGGGCTGTGTAGGACATGGGACCCTGCATTACATTAGATTAATTACTCCACACACCTCCCTCCACTAAGGGCTGTGTAGGACATGGGACCCTGCATTACATTAGATTAATTACTCCACACACCTCCCTCCACTAAGGGCTGTGTAGGACATGGGACCCTGCATTACATTAGATTAATTACACCACACACCTCCCTCCACTAAGGGCTGTGTAGGACATGGGACCCTGCATTACATTAGATTAATTACACCACACACCTCCCTCCACTAAGGGCTGTGTAGGACATGGGACCCTGCATTACATTAGATTAATTACACCACACACCTCCCTCCACTAAGGGCTGCGTAGGACATGGGACCCTGCATTACATTAGATTAATTACACCACACACCTCCCTCCACTAAGGGCTGTGTAGGACATGGGACCCTGCATTACATTAGATTAATTACACCACACACCTCCCTCCACTAAGGGCTGTGTAGGACATGGGACCCTGCATTACATTAGATTAATTACACCACACACCTCCCTCCACTAAGGGCTGTGTAGGACATGGGACCCCGCATTACATTAGATTAATTACACCACACACCTCCCTCCACTAAGGGCTGCGTAGGACATGGGACCCTGCATTACATTAGATTAATTACACCACACACCTCCCTCCACTAAGGGCTGTGTAGGACATGGGACCCTGCATTACATTAGATTAATTACACCACACACCTCCCTCCACTAAGGGCTGTGTAGGACATGGGACCCCGCATTACATTAGATTAATTACACCACACACCTCCCTCCACTAAGGGCTGCGTAGGACATGGGACCCTGCATTACATTAGATTAATTACACCACACACCTCCCTCCACTAAGGGCTGTGTAGGACATGGGACCCCGCATTACATTAGATTAATTACACCACACACCTCCCTCCACTAAGGGCTGTATAGGACATGGGACCCCGCATTACATTAGATTAATTACACCACACACCTCCCTCCACTAAGGGCTGTGTAGGACATGGGACCCTGCATTACATTAGATTAATTACACCACACACCTCCCTCCACTAAGGGCTGTGTAGGACATGGGACCCTGCATTACATTAGATTAATTACACCACACACCTCCCTCCACTAAGGGCTGTGTAGGACATGGGACCCTGCATTACATTAGATTAATTACACCACACACCTCCCTCCACTAAGGGCTGTGTAGGACATGGGACCCTGCATTACATTAGATTAATTACACCACACACCTCCCTCCACTAAGGGCTGTGTAGGACATGGGACCCTGCATTACATTAGATTAATTACACCACACACCTCCCTCCACTAAGGGCTGTGTAGGACATGGGACCCTGCATTACATTAGATTAATTACACCACACACCTCCCTCCACTAAGGGCTGTGTAGGACATGGGACCCTGCATTACATTAGATTAATTACACCACACACCTCCCTCCACTAAGGGCTGTGTAGGACATGGGACCCTGCATTACATTAGATTAATTACACCACACACCTCCCTCCACTAAGGGCTGTGTAGGACATGGGACCCTGCATTACATTAGATTAATTACACCACACACCTCCCTCCACTAAGGGCTGTGTAGGACATGGGACCCTGCATTACATTAGATTAATTACACCGCACACCTCCCTCCACTAAGGGCTGTGTAGGACATGGGACCCTGCATTACATTAGATTAATTACACCACACACCTCCCTCCACTAAGGGCTGCGTAGGACATGGGACCCTGCATTACATTAGATTAATTACACCGCACACCTCCCTCCACCAAGGGCTGTGTAGGACATGGGACCCCGCATTACATTAGATTAATTACACCACACACCTCCCTCCACTAAGGGCTGTGTAGGACATGGGACCCCGCATTACATTAGATTAATTACACCACACACCTCCCTCCACTAAGGGCTGTGTAGGACATGGGACCCCGCATTACATTAGATTAATTACACCGCACACCTCCCTCCACCAAGGGCTGTGTAGGACATGGGACCCCGCATTACATTAGATTAATTACACCACACACCTCCCTCCACCAAGGGCTATGTAGGACATGGAACCCTGCATTACATTAGATTAATTACACCGCACACCTCCCTCCACCAAGGGCTGTGTAGGACATGGGACCCCGCATTACATTAGATTAATTACACCACACACCTCCCTCCACTAAGGGCTGTGTAGGACATGGGACCCCGCATTACATTAGATTAATTACACCACACACCTCCCTCCACCAAGGGCTGTGTAGGACATGGGACCCTGCTGGTGAAATGCTATAACCTGCTCGCACACACACAGGAACGCCTCGTCACAGGGGTAGAGCTACAACTGGCCCAGTATACAGTTTCAGGCAAAGGCAAATCGTCCCGCTGACCTTTACAAGGAGAACGTTTTGTGTTTACCAGAGGTAAACAGATGAAACCGTGGGAGGAACGTTGCGGCAAGGTTGCCAGAGGGCCGAAGGCTTGTGTATCCAAAAGTGAAGTCCTGATACCACGGCGTACTTTTAGTCCCAGCCTACTGAAGATAAAATATTATACACCGACTTCAGCTTAAGGAGTCGGGAGGTTTGAAAAGTAACAAGCACATTTTTAGTTTCCTTCGCATTGTATCGTTAGCGGGTGCAATTAATCCGTGGATTCCTCTTCCAGACGCGAGAGATGTACCTATAAATAACTCCTGTTTGAAACTGGAAAATGTAAATTCAGGTATTAGGAATGTTCACAGGGGGAAAACGGTGCCTGGTTGGAGCGGTCTCGTGAGATTCCAGCACCACCTCCTCCTCCTCATCATAACCAGGGGCTGTCTTTGTGTTCCAGGGTCTGTCTCTGAGGGTGAACCAGCCGGCCTACGGTCATATGGGAATGGCCTCCAACTACATGCCCTTCAACGTAGCCGCCCTGGCCGCCATGAGTAACCAGCAGCTGGAGGTAAGCAATAAGCGGCCTGTTCATACCCCTTACATTCCAAAGCTCCATGGCTAATCCCGACATGCGTCTCTGGCTGCACCATTTGTTCCTCAATTGGCAGTTGGCACTTCTATACTTCTATTTTAAGACACACACACACCGCCATAAATACTCACACACCCAAAGGCACATGCATGTACAAATATGTACATATGTATGTATCTGCACATAGATTTATTCTGATTTGGGCTAAGGGTGAACTGTAGGCATATTATTTTATTATTATCAAGTGGGAAGAGGTGTTTCATTTTTGGTTCTGTCACCAATGTTGTTTTCGGCTTATGACATGGTCAAATTTCTCGACTTTGATTGAACTTTGCAGAGGTTGTCCTTGGTCAATTTTCACGTCACAGTGTCCGAAGTCAAGGTCACCAAGGGTCCTGATTAGTTTTCATGTTTCCAGTCTGTGATTAAGACTTGTGGATGGATTTTAGTTTACACACATTTTATTCTCTCAATTCCACAGAATTTTGTTGGTGTTGGTTGTACTATTAAAAATGTCAAATATCAGGGTCACAGGGCTCCTCGTGATGTTTTGGTTTGCATTTCTTTTATATTTCCAATTTGTGATGGCAGGACCTGCTAAACCAAGGCCGGCAGAAGGTGCTGGAAGCCTCAACTTCCCTGCAGACCATCCCAAGAGCATCCCTGGAGGATATCATCGCACAAGTGGTGAGTGACAGAGAGAGCGGTGCTGTGGCCTTGTTCTTGAGAGGCAGACGCACGTGTGGACTGAGGTTCAGAGGAGCGGGGGGGGGAAAAGGAAGTTGTGAGAAAGCAGAGCATGGGGCAGTGATGGGTGACGGGTTGGTGAGGAGCAGGTGAAAGGCAAGAGAGTGGATTGTTTACACAGAGTGACCAGGGGGGTATACAACGAAGCAGGATTACGGAGTTAGCAGGATAATGGCACTAAGTGAAACCCGGAACAGCTCTTTTTACTTCAGTCCATGTTCCAGAGTTGGGAGGGTTTTGGATTTTACTCAGTGCAGTTATCCAGCTAACTCAGTAATCCTGCTTCGTGTTATACCCCCCAGAGGGTTGTTGTGGGACAGGTGAAGAGAGGTCTGGGGCAGGCGAGTGCCTGAGCATTGACACCTTCGTGCGTAATCGGTGTTTAGCAGATGAGTGCCAGGTGTGGCACAGGTTAACAGCAGGAGTGTATGCGGTAACGCGTAGCAAGTTTGGTACCCATAACCACCAGTAGTGCCAGTGGAAAGATGGCAGGATGTAAGTGGTGTGTGCTATCTTGCAGTGGAAGGAAAACCCAAGCCTGACGGAGGTGCAAGTGCAGTCCATGGCCTTAGGCCGGCAGGCCACCGTGGAGATGGAGATGAAACGGAGGGAGGCCGTGTACCACGACGTGCTAAACAAGCAGCAGACGGTAAGCCCAGAGGACTGCATAGCCTCAAACCCCTCTCTCTACCTCAGCCTCTATCCCTGTCTCACACCCTCTCTTCCTGTCTCCACAGCTGATGATGTACGTCCAGAAGGTGGTCACCAACAGGAAGGTGCAGGAGCAGCAGATAGCCATGGCCAACCGGGCCAACCTCCTGAACCAACTGGCCCTGCAGAATGGCATGATGGGAGCCCAGGGCATGAGCCAGATGGACTATCTGGGACTGTACCAGCAGTACAGTGGGCAGATGTCCCAGGCCTTGCCAGGCGTGGCCTCGCAAAACACCCAGATGGGTAAAAACCCAGGATCCTCCAAGGGCAACTGACGGGTCCAACACGCCCGCCCTCTCCGCTCGGATCCGGGTTCTGGACTGGCAGAGCGATTAAATCCACTTTTAGCACCTCTTTGCAGCTTCCCCCGCTGAGAGAAGTATGCAAAAACATCTGAGGACAGTGATAAGGGGTCTTGAAATTTTATTTGAAATTGTTGTATATATAGCCTTAATGTTCTTCTGTTTATTCCCATTTTTCAATGTATTTTAAAAAAGATGAAAAATAAAAAAACTTGTTTCCCCCCCTAAATGCTTTTAAGCATTGCATCATCTTTACGTAAAAATTCCCTTTTAAGGAGGGCTGTTGATTAATTTGCTTTTGTTTTTTTATACCGTAAATAAAATTATAATATAAAAGCCGAACTACACTGAAGTGGGACCATAGTATTGCTTGTTTATTCTAATTTGAATATCTTGCCTCCTTAAAGTAACGCGCAACCCTCTCCCCGTAATAGAGTCCTTCGTGAATTTATAACTGGCAATTTGATTGGTAACTGGTTCTCCAGGAGATACTGGTACCCAATACCTGAAAATAATTAATTGAATAAATAAATAGCCTTTTAAGAAGTTTATGAACATCTTGTAAAAATATGAAAAAAGTGTTGGATACCTTCTTATTTTATTTTTTTTCTTCTTTCTTTTGTATTATGCTTTGAGGCAATTACGCTAGTTGTTGCTTAATCATGATATGGAATGCCCGTGTCGTTCAAACTGCTTGCTGGATTCTCTGGACTTTTGTAACTTCCCGTTTTCCCGTTCATGTTGTAAAGTGAGCCTAGCCATAGTACTGTGGGTACTGTTAATGTTTTCCTGTTTTTTTCCCCCCACTTGTGTTATATTTTATTTACTTTTTTTTCTTCACACATTTTCGCTTTCAGTGTAAAACAAGCGTAGATGTGTGGTATTGAGGAACGACCTTGCTTATCGGAGACTGTGGGGGGGATGTGCACTCCCCAGATTGCACAACGTGTAATTAAGAAATGTAGAGGAACTTTTATCCTTCCCAAGAATGTTCTCATGTTAGCAAATACACTTTCTTGTTTTGCCATTAATCTGATCTGCTATTAGATACGTATTTAATATTACATTTAATAAAGTGACCAAAAGGCTGGTTTTCTTGTATTTCTGTGGTGGTTGAATTCTGGTGTTCTCTGGCAAATGCCAATTGAGCTGCACGGTGCTGGGCTGTGAGCACAGGTCCCACTACAGGACGTCAAGCCCTCATGCCACCCTCATGGAGTCTGTTTCTGACAGTTTGGTCAGAAACTTGCACACGAGTTGCCCACTGGAGGTCATTTTGTAGGGCTCTGGCAGTGCTCCTCCTCTTCCTCCTCGCACATAGGAGCAGATACCGGTCCTGCCGCAGGGTTGTTGCCCTTCTACGGCCCTGTCCAGCTCTCCTCATGTAATGGCCCGTCTCTCTGTATCTCCTCCACGCCCTTGAGACTGCTGGGAGACACAGCAAACCTTGCGATGGCACGTATGGATGTGCCATCCTGGAGGAGCTGGACTACCTGTGCAACCTGAATGGGCTGCAGGTACCGCCTCATGGTACCAGTAGTGACAAGGGCACTAGCAAAATGCAAAACTAGAGAAAAATCAGTCAGGACGGATAAGGAGATAGAAATGGTCTGTGGCCACCACCTGCAAAACCATTTACTTTTTGGGGGTTGTCTTGCTGTTGCTTCTCCTGTCCATCTGTTGTCACTTTCATTTGCACCAAAGCAGGTGAAATTGATACACTATCGTTTACGCTTCCTAACTGGACAGATCTATATCCCATTATATTATCTATATTGACTTGGTGTTATACTGTGTTGATTTAAGTGTTCTCTTCATTTCAAAGACATACAGGTTAGGCCAGGGGTGTCCAATCTTATCCGAAAAGGGCCGGTGTGGGTGCAGGTTTTTGTTTTAGCCCAGCACTACTACACCTGATTCAACTAATTAACTAATCATGGTATTCAATCAAGACATTGATAAGTAGAATCGGGTGTCTTTGTACTGGGCTAAAACAAAAACCTGCACACACACCGGCCCTTTTCGGATAAGATTGGACACCCCTGGGTTAGGCTAACTGGAGACAATAAATTGTCTGTTGGGATGAGTGGTGTGCCCTGCAATGGATTAGCGATAAAATAAGATTTTGAGCTATTTCTGTTTTCAAACTGTCAGTGCAAAGCAGAAAAACTTCTGAAGAGTTAATTTATTTTGCTTACCGCTGCTATGTGAATCCTGAATGAATAACTGGGAAACGTCTGTACACTGAGCCTCCAAACGTCAAAATAAGGTTTTGAAGTTGTATTATAGGACTTGTGTGTGTGTGTGTGTGTGTGTGGGGGGGGGACAACTGAAGTTTCACTGAAATTAGAGACTTCCGGGATCCACAGATCCACATGATCAGTGTGTAAGGTCTTGAGACTAGCTGGTGCACAGCTGCAGGTGAAGGCATGACTTCATTACAGTGGAATTCATTAATATGACTCATTTCTTCTTACATGTAGCATTTTTTTGCTGCCTGGATGTCATGACAGCTGCTGCTCAGTTGTTCATCTTCGTCAACCTTTTGGGGATCATCTCGAGCTTTGGCCTTGTCCTCCGACACAGGCTTTCTGTTCCTCTTCGGGCACATCGTTGGTTGTTACACTATATACCTACCAGAATCTTTTTTTGTTTGTGAAACGCTATTGCCAATATTATGGAATGCTCAATTGGGTGTTCTCTGGATTCTTTTCAGTATGTGGACCGCTAGACCGTCTCCTCCGTACACCCTTCTCACCCCCACCCAGCAGCTTCCCTCTCCTCAATCTTTCATTTGCACATTTTTTTTTTCTACCCAATATTGTTTTTGTTTCTGTGGTTGCCAGGAATCTCCCCCCCCTTCCCTTATTCTTTTCCATTTCCCTCCCTTGGGGGCGTGCGTTCGCAGCTCGCCGAAAATCATCCAGCGGAGGAACCATTACAACTATTGCAGATGTTGAAAGTTTGATCCCATCTTTTCTTTACGTCCTGATTTGTACTGCGTTAACTACTCGATGTGAGTAGTGCCAGCTTTCGCCCACACCCTGTTCCACTGATCTCAGAGCAGCTCGTGTGTGCACGTGGAAGAGATGGGAGGGGGTGATTACAATTCAAAAGCCATTGGGACTAGATTGCGAATTCTGCAACATTAAGAGGCTGTCTGGTTACAGGGCTATTGTGAATGTTCATCTCGGTTTCATTGTAATAACAAATATTCCTAAAATAAACGCACAAATAGATACGTGCAGTTAATGGGATGAATGGCAGTCGAGGGTATTGAAAGGATATCTAGGCTGGCTTGCCTGTAGTTAAGGTGAACAATTCAGTTTTAACAGTTCACCAAATCATTACAGTATATCTTTGCCTTAGTTTTTGAGGTGAGAGAACGAAAGCGTGGGAATGGGTTGAACTATGTTTCACTGCGCTTCACCACCAGTCTGTCCCTATACTGTCTGTCACTCTTTTACGGCTTTGCGTGAGCCAGAAGGTTTGATTTATATGTCTGCAGACTGGGAAGGGAGCACTCCTGCAGGTGCCCTGGGCCAAGAGCGCTTTCTTTACATCATCAGAGAATGCACGGATCTCGGGAGAGAGGCGGAGCGCTTTGGAAGGGCTGTGCAGCATTCCTCTGGAATGCTAATTCAAAGAGAAAGGTTAAAAATAAATAAATTCTCAGATGGGCTTTCATCCTTAAGTGTGGAAATGTAGACTCAGGTTAAATAACTTTCAACAGGGAGAGCCTTTAGAGCTGATTCTGGAAGGGTTGCGTTGATACAGGTCGTATTTGCAAAACCTGTAGTGTAGCTAATTCTGCCGTACAAGGCCTTACATGAAAGGACTACGCATAGTTGTCTAAGTGTATAGTCCAAGTTTTTGTCATTAACATGGAATAGGCTGTCTTTAAATGTACAGTCTAAGCATTGTAGTTTTGATTTATACTACCAATGACCTGTTGAAGGCCCTTTACAAGTAAATTGTGGACAAAGATGAACCCCCTAGATAGTGCCTGACCATGTACATGTTGTAACAGAGGGTTCTGTTCCGGGTTCTGACAGTAAAAGGGCCACCGGAAAGGCCTGCCTCAATTCCATAACATTGTTAGCTGAGAGAAATGCATTTTTAGACAACTCAATCAGCTCTTGGGTTTCTCACAAGCAGATTTTAATTGGTACAGAGGGTCTTTTCCCAAGCGAAAACAGTCACTCACAATGAACATTCAAAAGCAGGACAATTTTATTGTCGTATTCGTTCCGTTAATTTTTAAAAGTCTTTTTTGTTTTTTTCTTCTTTACAATTTCAGTAGGAAACTACAGTTCTGTTAACTTTTCAAGTTCATTACAAAATAAAGTCTTTGCAATAAATAAATATATTTATATATAGAAAATAAATATATTGTACATCTTATAAATAGGTTTTGTCCATATTTACACCACCATTGCGTCTGTGTTAATAATGTTCCTGACATCTCGAACATTACAAGTCACTCTCAATTCAAAAAGCCAGAACAACATAACATAACCACTGTGGGAGCACCACAGCTACACTCTGGAAGAAAGGTTGCATAATCCCAAGCTTATTTGCAGCAGCTTTTATAGTTTTTTGTTTTTTGTTTTTTTTTGGTCTTTTCTTTTTTTTGGTTAAGCCACATAATGTGTAAGCTATTCATTTTCGTTGTGATGAGCAGAGACTACAGTAACTTCAGAGAGAAGAGGGAAGACAATTCTGAGAGTGGTGTTAAGTGCTCATTCATCTTGGAAGGTCTCCCGCGGGAGATTAGCCTCGTCTTTCTTCTGTGGTCAAAAGCTTTGAGAAGAAGCCAGGTGAGTTTTTTTTATTTATTTCCCTCTCACTCTCTGAGCACTTTGCTTATCCTTCTCTTTTTTTGAGAATACAATCCAGGCCTTTTCTCCTGTCTTCCATTTCCCCTTGTCTCACTCATGGATTTGTATTATGGATTGTCATTTGGCAGTCTTTTCATTAATGAGAGCAGAGCCATCCCCACCTTAACCCAGAGATGAATGGATTATGCCTGTGGTTGAATGGGTGACGCTTTTCTTAACAAGCAGTCAGCATTGCTTTTCTCTTCTCTGGGTGACTTCTGTGACTGACCTCTTTTCGCTCCTTTTGCCCTTCTCCCAGGTTTTATTTTACTGATCACACAAAGATTTCAGATATACAGCTTGCTGGCTCTACCCACATCTAACTTGGGCTCTACAGTTGAAGAGGCTTATTGGGTCAGATGTTCATTAAATGTTACCTGAACACCTGAGCAATATTGTGGGCGGCACAGGCGTGTCTAGAAGGTGAGCAGAGTTGAGAACTCCAAAGGCACATCCAGGCGTGTTGTAAGCTCTGATCCAATCCCCAATTCCAACTGATAGGTTCCAAACAGCCTCAAGTTCCCCGTAAATACTACCGCTTACCCTTGCTTTGTGAAGGGCCACACCCCTAGGCGGGAGGCACCATCTGATACCACTGGGTTCACGTTCCATCAAACAGGCTCAGCCCCCCATGACTTTAGACAGTGTCTGCTGCAAAGTGCACTAGATCATAAGGACAGCTTCAGTGAGAGCCAATCCATGCTGAGTGAGCAAAAATGAACCGCAGTGGGCTCCTGTTTTCAAAAACTTTTTTTAGTTTTTTTTAAAAAGGGAGCCTCAGGGGATGATGTCATGTCCCAGCTGACGCAGTGTGGTTCAGGTAGCGGTATGGTGAACAACATTCAGCAGCCACAGCACAGGGCTCTCCTGGCATTGCCTCTCAGCACAGTAGGACTTCTATTTGCATCAGCAAGCTGAGAAGAAAAATGTGTCCCGCTGTCCTGTGGCTCCGAGCACATTAAGGAGAGGAAGCAGACGCATCGGGGAACACACACGTATTGTTTATATCAGTAACCACAGGAGAGAGCTCATCCTCTGGACTAGGAGAGGAACAGAAACACAACTGGGTGAGGAGGGGAGTCATGACGCCCTTCCTGCCTTGTATGTCCGCACTCCTCCCCTCTCTCGCACCCCAAGCCAAATCCCGAAAGCAGTTAACTCGGAGGCGCCTGGTCACCTGTCTTGAAACAGGTCCCTGTAAGCCTGTGGGATCTTGTCGATCTGTACAGGCCTTGGAAGGAAGTGGGTGAGCTTCTGGTGCTTTTTAGTCCTGGCCCCTTCCCTGGGGGAGCCGTCCTTGTTGAGGGCCACGTAGTAAAAGCGTCCTGTGTCCGAGTGCTTGTAGAGTGTAGAGGCGTAGGTGTTGTACCAGTTCTCCTCAAACTGCTCCCGGAACACACACTCTGCTGTCAGCTTCTTCTACAGAGAGAGAGAGAGAAAGAGAAATGTGGTGCTCAGGCTAGGTATGCATGCGTCAGGCAGCGTTAGCGTGCCAAACATTCCTGCTCGAGTCCACTAAAGACAAACTGGTGCCTAACACAGGCACAAGATAGAAGGCGGACTCATAATGGCCGGGGTCTGTCTCTGTGTGCTCAGATACACGCTCAGATATGTTTCTTTGGCATACTGGGTACTGTATGTGGTGATGAATGGATGTGATTCTGGGCAGGAGGAAGTTGTAAGGGTTATGGGAATGCCTCCCATCCTAATAATCCCCATTTGTTGGACCAACCAGATCGAGGAGAAAGAAATATTTGCCTCTGGTCACAGGCACAGACAGCAAATGGGAAAAGATGGGGGAGCAGGTCTCACGGCTGGTGGTGTAGATGATTGTTAGTGGAGAGGAGGAAGAGTGGAAAGTATTCAAGGCTGGCAGGAGCTAGAGGGAACGTCACGGAGGGGTGGAGGGGAGTAATTACGACAGGCTTTCGGACGGTGGAACAAAAAGAACATCACTCCCCAGCCCTGTTAACCTTTCCGCCCGCTTTGCGAGTCTGCTTCCCCCTCCGTGACGCAGTGACCACGGCGAACCCGCCAGCTGCCGCAGTCCTGTTCGGCCGCCGCCCGTCTCTCCGCCGTGGGTTCAGCAGGTGAGAGCGTGCTGGAAGGGCGGGGTGGAGACTGTGGGAAGCGCCGCTGGACACTGGCACTGCTTCGCGTTTCCTGCGCCAGCCAGGCCTCGGCACGGCTTCGGTACAAATGCAACAGCCAGGCCAGCTCCTTTCTGAATATTTAAACGACTACAAAACCTCAAAGATGTGGCTAAAGAGTGGAAATGTACATTTTTACCGTTCACCTACTTCTGAACCCTGGCTTTGCTAGGCCCTGGACTCCGAACTTGGCATTCTACCATGGGCCTTCAGACTGAAATAAGTGAACGCATAACTGAATGTTAAATGTCTCTTAACATTGCTGCATAATTTATAAAGTTCTGTGACCTAATCTCTGTGGCAGTCTCAGAAAATTTTAACTATCAACTTTAGCCCAGGCATGTTTATTTCAAAATGTTTAGCCTTTGATTGAACTATTTTAACAGCATGCATCGCATGTTTTTTGCCACAGTTTTTGATTGATTGGTCCTACATGTTTGCTGGTAAGGAGTTAAATATGTCCTGTAATGTATACAGGATATTACAAAAGAACTAGCATAGTATGCATGACAATAAACAGGAATAGAATTCCCATCAATCTCAAAATATTATGCAGAATACCTGCTATTTGTTACCATAGTCCTATTTTCCTTTAAAGCATCATTGTGAAAATTTAATTGTTATGAATTGAGTAGTAGCAAATACCATTTACCTGGAATCCTAAATATGGCATTAAGTAATTAACTTATTTCTGTTCTGCCATAGAAAATTATACTGAATGCATACTGAATATAAACTAAATACATGTAGCCAAAGGGCGTCAATGTCCTGTCGAAAGTCTTGGGAGTGTCTGCAGGTTTTTTGTTGTTTCCTTTCAATCAACAGCCAATTAAGGCTTTGAGAATGAGGGTGTGCAGACCCTTTGGGGACTTACTGCAACAGAGCAGGTGGCTATCCTGTGTGTACTTTTAGTTTTTGCCAGGTCCATTATCATTGGCATCCTTCATAAAGATGCATAACAAAGACGGTAGAAAACTAATAACACCATTACTGGGATATATTGTAACTTATTAATGATTCAATGGAATCAACCAAAATAACATAAATGATAAATTTATTTCCAAAATTATATTTCTCAATTATTGACACTCCAATGATTATTGGTGTAAACTCCCCTGGCAAATATAATGTTCATTCAGGTTGGAGAACACATTTGGGGGAGGATCTTGAACCTTTCGTTCATGCAGAACCTTTTAAGATCCTTGAAACCTTAGGCTTGTGCAGACTGCCCTCTTCAATTAAGATGACAGGATTTTGATAGGGTTTAAGTATGCAGACTGAGACGGGCATTGTAAAACATTGATTTTGCTCACACAAAACCATTTCTGTGTTGATTCTGAGCTATGTTTAGGGTCAGTGTCTTGTTGGAAAGTCCATCTATGGCCAAGTCTCAGCCTCCTGGCAGAGGCAATCAGGTTCTTCACAAACAATCGACTTGCACTTGGTGAAATTCATTATGCCAACAGTCCCAAGACCACTGGCACCAAAACAGCTCCATAACATCAATGATCCACCAACATATTTGATGGTAAGGACTGAGGTGCTTTTCCTTCTATGCATCCCTCTTTTGATGCCAAACTAGCCAACAGTGTATATGGCCATCTCATCTGACTATAGCGTCCAGTTCTAGCCATGTTTCCAATGATGTTTGGCAAAGTCTAGATGTTTGAATGTGTTGTCAGTATGGGCTTTCTTTGTGCAACCTTTCCAAAGAGTCTGTAAAGTATGGAGGAGCTGTTTTATGGTTGAGTTTCAGACTTGGTGACCAACAGGATGCAACTAAACTCTGCAGTTCTTGAACTAAAATCCTTGGTTTCATCTTTTATTTAGAAGAGTCTTGCTGAGGTATCAGTACAATATCTAGTGGTAGCTAAAAAGGTAGTATTATAGTCTAAAAGTTTTCCACCATATCTGATGAAAAAAACATGACAGCTGGGAGGTAGCTTGTATTTGATTATTAATAATTAGCAGTAAGGTGGTACCACTTACTATTTAACAGGTGTTTCTTGTTTTCTGTGCTGCACCACCTGACTGGAGTATTTTTTTAATTCAGGAACTTTTCTGTGACCCCAGAATCAGACTATGTTTGATATCAAGACATAATTTCTGACTCTTGGGTAAACCCCTGGTCATGGACAGAGCACACTGATGAAGGAAGGGCAGCGAACATGGGAATCGTGCTTTGAGCAAAACATATCACAAGATGGGTTTGAATTTATGGTTAAAATGGACTTTATGCACCACGTCGGCAAGGCGTAGCTCATTTTAAAATATTTGGATTGGGTTACTTTAAAGGATACTCAAATCTGGCCCTCTTTGTCAGTTCTGCTGATTTTCTTTTCTACCTGATAGTCCAGGGGTGGGCAACTCCAGGCCTCGCGGACCGGTGTGTATGCATGTTTTTACTGCCACCAGTTACCACGGTTCAATCAGCTAATTAGTCATACACACAATCACCGATTCACTTGTAAATTACAGAACGATAAAATGCTACAATACACGCATTGACGCATACCGGCACAAGAACATTCATCAGCTGCTTTTCATATCGCGGATATGTAGATTAAAATATCAGATCATGTAAACGATTGGGCTAATTAAATAATTGTTAACTGGTGGCAGCTAAAAACCTGCATTCACACCAGCCTGCGAGGCCTGGAGTTGCCCATCCCTGTGATAGTCAATTGATCGATTAATGCCAATGATTGGCCAGAGATTATTCACCTGGTGTCCCAGGTTTAAATCAGTTTCAATGAGAGGGGAATGATGAAAACCACCAGTAATACTGGCCTGGAGGGCCAGATTTCAGTATCCTTGGTTTAGATCAGGGGTGGCCAATTCCAGGCCTCGCGGGCCGGTGTGTATGCATGTTTTTACTGCCACCAGTTACCACGGTTCAATCAGCTAATTAGTCATACACACAATCACCGATTCACTTGTAAATTACAGAACGATAAAATGCTACAATACACGCATTGACGCATACCGGCACAAGAACATTCATCAGCTGCTTTTCATATCGCGGATATGTAGATTAAAATATCAGATCGTGTAAACGATTGGGCTAATTCAATAATTGTTAACTGGCGGCAGCAAAAACCTGCATACACACCGGCCCGCGAGGCCTGGAATTGGCCACCCCTGGTTTAGATAATTTTGTACATGTTGTGCAGGTGTAGTAAAAAGACCAGTGCACTATTCAGGCTCCACCAGTGTCCTCTCCTTGTTATAAAACAGTTCCTGTGTGCTGAGAAAATATGTAAATATTTTTCTGAGTACGAGAATTCTAAATGCTGAGGCTTACCACTGAACAGAGAGGGGACAGACACTTTGGGCTTGAGGTTCTTTCTGAGAGCAGAATCATGTGAAAACTGCTTTGTGAAGGGAAAGAAAACGTATGCGGTATAAATATTGACTGCTATGAAATATCTATTTTTGCAAAGAACCAAATTCAAACAGGAAGGCACAGAGGTGTAGAGGTCAGTGTGACGGTGTGGATATCAGTTGTTTAGTCTTTGGGGTGAGATTTCTGCAGTACTTCTGCATTCTACCGAGAATTAAGTAATATTTGTGTTTATCCCTGTGTGGACTCATTTTAAATTGGTCATTTTCGTGGTTGCACTTCATAAAGCCCTACCATTAAAAACAACACTAAATGACATCAGGGCATTGAGGCCATTGTCTCTGATAAGCTGCCTGGTACAAGAGGCATTGACTCTGTTATAGACCCTCATTGCACCGTACAGGTGAGCAGCAAATAGGTGAGTGACCCTTCCAACTGCAAGCAAGAGAAGGTAAGGTATGTTTATGCATGTGGTGGTTCTGACTTACCGACCCAAAGAGATCGCCCCGCCCATTCATCCCCAGGTACAGTCCGGCATCCACCCCACGAATGCTGACCAGTCCAACAGCCAGGCTGATGAACTCCAAAATCCCTGAGACAAAGACAACATCAGTCAGTCACCCACAGTGAAGGCACAGGTGGCTTTTCAGAAAAACAACCAATTACAGCCCTTTGACAGCCAACCCTGCATTGTCCACTCACAGCCTGGGGTGAACACTGTCCACATGCACTGGGTTTTGATTTGGGGGATAGATACAAAACTACACAAAATATAAGTTTGGTGGACATTACATGACTGGTGCAGAGGAGAGCAATGTCCTTAAATGAAATGGGTTTGACTGACCCATACTCTAGCACTTTGTTGTCGAAATATGTATGAAATACATATGACATATGTGTCACATAAACCATTACCCACCTAACACTGGGGCATACTGCGATTCGGTATAGAAACCAGAGGTTAATGATGAATGAAAAGCAAATCAATCAAATACAGTTTCTTATGTTCAGTAATCCCCAACAAAATAGTATTTGTTCTTAAAAACTATAAATTGTGGGCTTATTTGAAAGTAAAACATTAAGGATACATGTCACATGAATACAATAATTTGAACTATCCCTTTTATCTCACTGTTCACATTTTTTATGTTTTACCGGTATTTAATTATACAGCATGTGTAAGCACATTACAGAAGAAAGTTCATCGGTCATTATCTGAGCAATGTCCTTGAACATACCGCAAATCTACCAACATTTTTAAAAATATATTGAACTGAATCAACCCAACATTATAATGTGTTTTTCTGTAGTGTGAGCTCATGTAGATACTTTTGACAGTGTTCAGGTTTGTGTGTGTGTAAGCTGAAAAAATATGATTATAACAGGAAGAACTGAATCCATGATTCATTTGTCATATAACTTGGTGAACACCCGTGTCAATGCTACCTCCTAGTAACTGCTATAGTTCCTGGTGTGACTGTAGCAATAAGAACCCAAGGCATGCAAACCATGAACTATGCTTTCTATATTTGTACTGTTCTATAGAAGCAGCAAGACTACATGTTCCACCGTTGCCAATTCAAAACCATGTGGAGTGGTACTGCAAATGTTGGATCTGAGAGCTATTTGCCACATGAATCCAAGGTGCAAAATCAGAGCAGGTGAGTGAAACACACACAGTAACTGATATGATTGATGTGTGTGCAAATGACAATAAGCAGAACAGCGCAGGACCATGGACAGATCTTTTTTCCTGAAACACACAATGGACAACTCAGCATAATATGTTCATTATATTATTGTTTTACCTTCGTTGGTATGGGAAAAGCCTACTTAATGTAACAACACAGCAAATCTAGCCAGCAGCCATGTGATTTTCTCTTCCTTCATTCATCCCATTTCAGTTCTGACATCTCTCAACAATAGAACAGACATTTGTGTAGAAGGAGTTTAACCTGGCTGTGGTGCAAATTAGGATTGAATGAACATGCACAGCTCATGAAATACCACAAAACCTTGGTGGGGGTTTATGGAAAACTACTATTAATTCTTAGCCATAATAAAAGTAATAACACTATCTCTTAGTTTAAGCAGTTTTGGAAGTTAACATAATTCATGTGGTGAAGTTATATACTTGAAATGTTTTCTAAAGTAATCTAAAGGCGTAAATTATCATCATATTTTACCTTCTATACTATAAAATGCAAGTAGGCTACAAGGTAAAATATGTAGCCTATACTGAAACATTGCATAGCCTACTGAAATAGCCTATTGAAAGGCCATTAGTATGACACGCGACGTATTGCCGTTTTATGAATATGTAGCCTATATGAATATGTTAACAAAATTGCTGCTGCGTGCTGTTTGGCATTTTGTTTAAGTCCAGTTCACACGTCAAAAAAGCGATGATGCGACAGGATACATGAAAAGTGCTTCCAGCGCTTGCTGAGTAAAAACGTGTTTAAAATTCAGCATAATTAAAGTCAGGCTGCCCTCATGTCTTTCTAACATAACTGACAAATGCATTGCAGTCGGGCTTTGGTGATGACAAAATCCAAACATACGGACCACCCAATCTTGTTAATTCGCTTGTTTTGGCTGAAGACGTAAGCCTTCAACTTCCTTGAATTCTTCAATGGTCATGCTTAGAGTTATTTCGCCTTGTGAAGCAATGCTACACCTGCAGGGTCACAACATGAAACTGTGCATTTCTGTGTCGTGCCCTCATTTGTTTACCATTCTAATTGTAACCACTCCTTGGGATGATTTATATTAATAGCGTAGGCTAATTCGTAGTGTATGTGCCTGTGTCGGTGGGATCCTTTGAACAAGCTTATAAGAAGAAACAGCCCAGCGCTGATCGCTTGTTTTTTTCTGAGGAAAGACACCTGCGTCCCTTTCTCATCTGGTGGAAGGAGGGAACCAAGTAGGCTAATAGAAAAGCTAATGTGAATAAGGCCACTGCTGACATGGGTAGATGGTTGGAATTAGGCAACAAAGCAGATATATTTAAACGAGTTTGACCCCCCACACCCTAAACTGTAGATGGTATCGCTTCACTGCTCTGTCTCGAATGAATCCCAGAAAGTTGCATGGCTTCACCGTTTGTACGCTGACCACATTATGCTAATGTGATATGTCTTTTCGGTCCTGTTTACAAAGTCATGTTAAATAACATAACCTACAAACAAATACATACAGATCTTACAAGATCTACTAAATCATACATTTCTCATCACATCTCATTGTGAGAATCTCACTGAAAATACTAAGGCGTCAATCGGTAGGCTATTGGAAATATTTACTCACCGAATCTGCTATGGTCCTGTCTGGTCCCGTGCACAGTTCCATTGGGAAATATCTCCAAGTGGAAACCCGTCCGACAGTACAGCTGTCGACGGCGCAAAATGCCTTTCAGGTGGCCAAAATCCGTCAGAGAGCCTCGCTGTAACCTCCCTTCAATCTGTCCCAATCTCTCATTCAAGCCCACAGGCGATTCCGGCAAAGGAATATTCCCCAGCGCAGGAATCGCTTGTAAATCCAAATCGAGCGCCCCAAGAAAGCCTCCGACCTCTGCCATTGCGCACAGTAGGAAGGTCTGTTTGCCCAATTAAAAGTTCAGTACACTCTGAGAACAAAGTTTAGCCTACTGCGAAAAAGATGAAACAAACCCATGCAGATGCTGGGGCTCGAGACGTATCCGCCGTGCAGTACTTCGCCCGTGCTAGAATGGGTGTTTGTCAATTCTTTCATTGATCGTCCTTTGCTATTCATCACTGTGGAAATGTCTGTTTATCAGATGGAAAGAGCCGTTTATATACATACTCCCCAAGCATTCACATATTGGATATTCAAATACAAGCCACGCCTGGCTGGCATCCCTACTTTACACACATCAATTTTCTTTCCGAAATTTTTTTTTTTAGTTCCACTCCCGCCTTTTGTGATGGATTCTGCCACGGCCGCTGTCACTGTTATAATAACCGTTAGTCCAATTGCTAACCATATCTTATTAACAGTCATATGAAACTTCAGATGGAATCTGCACATTGCGCCCAGGCGCTGAAGCATAGCTGCTCTTGGCTGCGTTTTTTGGCTTCTGATAAAACCATACAACCGAGTGCATGCAACTAATAAATTCTCAAGAGTGCGTTAAAACGTGTAACCTGTGTAAAACTTAAAATCATGATACATAAAACATAAATAAGAGTCGATGGCAGGTTGTAAAGAAAAATATATTTATATTTCTTGGTGACGCAGTCCCTCGCGATATCTATTTATGATGTTGATAATCTTCTACACTGTCTCGTATTTTTCCTTAACTTGCTCGTTTGGCATATTCTCCAATTATTTCGCTCTCCACACGCACCGCAGTTCACCTTCTAGTCTAGTGCGAATCAGAAAAGACCAATCGGACCAGAGCATATAAGGTAGGCTACTCGACGTATACAGCGCGCTTATGAGCCACAAGAGAAATTTGGTTTTAAGTTTAAATGAAAGCCGTTTCTCCACCTCCTTGTTGGAAGCAGGTGCTTCCTCGCCTTCTCCCTCGGCAGTAGAGCTATAGCTTTGAACCAGCTGTTTTATAAGCTTACATGAATATGAGAAGGAAAAGAAAAAGTTGAAGACGATTCGTTCTAAAAGTGACCAGCACTGGAAATACCCAGGGGACAAGGGGCAGTGTAGCGTAATCAAGTCAATTTTAATAATTGGATAATGTAATTGCCTATTGTTTTACAAATTGATAGTTTACACCGTCGAAGGCATATACAGTAGCTACAATTAACGAATCGTCATTTAGGATGCAAGTTGTGCTGTTATATAAACCGCCTTAGAACAGTTTAAAGCATAAAATAAATGTTCAAAATTATATTTACCTTAGGCTACTCCTCTCAGGAGATAGGCTACTGCGTAGGAACAGTAAATTGTTCGCAGCTACGAAACAGTATATCCTTTAGGAGGCAGTGTGGTTCCCTGTAACGGAAAACCGATATTTACTTTACACTAGAAAAAAATACACACAACGAAGCTGAAAACTTGTGTTGACGCATTGTGTTTTGTTATATAATTATTGGTTTTAAATATTTCGCTTGTAAGTAAGAGATATAGCCTACTCTAGGCTTTCCCTAAACGAACGGCTTTCATGGCTGGAGATTTACCATTTCCTTGGAGTGCAGAGCGACTACATTCAGCGCATATCTACCATATAGGCCTTCCATTTCTGAGCTACATAACATTCTCATCTTCAGAATACAATGCTCTTTACTGGAATGCAATGTCAAAATATTTGATGGCAAGCGATTAATTCACTATTCTGACTTTATGCTTAGTTAAATACATCAAAAGTTATCATAAAAAGAATACTCAATAAAAGCGACGCATGGATTTTGTGGTAGCCTACTGTATGCCTACGATTTCTTTATCACTTTTCTTTTTTTTTAGCGCAATATAGAACAGGCTCAAACTTGCAGAAAAAGCTGTTTTTTTTAGTTTTTTTCCACCCTGATTAGTTTATGTCCCGGTTGAACTGTAAACAAAAGAAAGACATGCTCTGACTTAATTACTCAAATATTCCAATAAAACATCAAGGAAAAATGAAAGTGGATTTGGATTGAAGGCATTAAAAACAAAAATACATCAAATTGTTAAAGCATGCAGGGGATTACATATCCTCTGTGTTTTCACAATTATATGTTTCGTATTTCTCCAGACATTCTCTACCCAGTTCTTCCACAATTCTTAATTCTACATACAGGTAACCATTGTGGGCAGCACGGTGGTGCAGTGGTTAGCACTGTTGCCTCACAGCAAGAAGGTACCAAGTCCAAATCCAGGCCGAGGGCCCCTCTATGTGTCTCCCAGTGTCCACGTGGGTTTCCTCCGGGTACTCTGGTTTCCTCCCACAGCCCAAAAACATGCACGTTAGGCTAATTGGAGACTCTAAATTGCCCATGAGTGTGTGCACCCTGTGATGGATTGGTGACTGTCCAGGATGTATTCCTGCCTCTTGCCCAATGCATGCTGGGATAGGCTCCAACCCCCCTGCTGTTTCTGTGTGGAGTTTGCATGTTCCCCTCCCCTTGTCCGCGTGGGTTTCTATGATGAGTTGACGGAAATGCAAAAATATGGAACTGTGGCCTTTTGGCCTGTAAACTCTATAACTGTCATATATGGAAAGTGTTACCATGGTAATCTCTAGTTCCAATGACACTATTGACACTACTGTAATCGGGTACCCTTGTATTCCAAGGGTACGGGTAACAGTGCTAAAACACAGTTAACATTTGAACCAATTTTTTAAAAAGTTGCTCTTGATTTTGATTTCATGGAGGTGCACACTGAAACATACATGGATTTATAATTACTTATAGAGCAAATAAGTTTCAAAGGAAAAATGTGTGCTCATCAATGGGCAAATGAGCTGTTCTGGGGAAAACCCACATAGTCATGGTAGTACTGAGCAGGTGGAGCTCAGCTGATCTCAGTGCACCAGGGAGGATTTATGGTGGAGTCCACTTACTGAACAAGAGACACTTCAGGAGTGAGTCCTGGTGTTATTAACCTATGCTCAGAGAGACACACTCACTGAATGAAATTATATGAAATGCACATGTCTCTTGGCTCACAAGAGCATTTATTTCAGGCATCCCCTGCCTATCTATTAATGAGAGCATGTTGGGGGAGCCACAGACTGTGCGCTTCGTGTCAGCCATAAAATTTAGAGGTGGTAAAATTTGGATTCCGATTTTTTTCCCTTTCTATATAGCTCCATCTGTTGCTGGTCAGCAATATTTTATAGTAGACATGGCGGATTTATGGCTGCTGAGTGAAAATGTTCAGTAGAAAATGTTCCCATATGCTGAAAACCAGTTGATGGAAGGTATGGGATAAAGATAACTAGACCTACTGGCAAAATAAAACTTTTAAGAATAACAAATAGTTTGGACCCTTGATGTAATTTGGTGTAAGAGACAAGATTTAAGGCACAATCCCCGTAAAAAATAAGATACCTCCAAAACACAGCTGTGACCACTCACTACAAAAAACTAAAAATAAGTACATTTTAAGCATTTGAGACATAAAATCTTATTTCTATTACTTTTTTGTTAAATTAGACAAAAAGATTGGAGGTGAGATGATTTAACTCATTTCAAGATTTGCCAATGGGGTAAGATAATTTCACTTGTCAAGGCAAAAAGTAGGCCAATCATAAAACAAGCTAGTATTTTCTACTTGAGACGAGAGAAAATAAATAAGATTTTAAGTTTCATTACAGGACTAAAACACTTGTTAAGCAGACAGTGCTGTAGTCTAGCTTGTGCAATTTGAGCCAGAAAATGAAGCAATAGCACTGTAGCAAATGTAGGATGTATGTAGATAAACTCTGGGGACTAGCTGGGCAGCTACCTCGTGTAAAATAATTACGTTAAATGAAATAAGTTCTACAGATTTATGTATACAATAGGTCGATTAGACATTCTGACCAGTTTGTTTGGTTTGGTTATGAACGTCCTCATGCAGTCATGTCTCAAAGACAACTGATCATTAAGATGATAGTTTTTGGTTGTACAAGCTTATAGATCCTCCATTTGGGTCCAATAGAGGGAAAAGTTCTCCATCTGATATTCAGGCATAGCCACGCGCACACGTCGCATGAAATCTATCTACTTGATGACTTACTTCTTAAGCTTGATTCCACAGGTGATAAAACCATGTCAGACCAATAGCATACGTGCTGCGGGCTCTTAAATGTGCGCTCACTTAAAGCAAGGCTGAAATGTGTTTATTTGTAGTATAAATCAGAAAAGCCATCTTCTGATTTCTCAGGGGCTTTCGAGCAGTTTTGGGGTCCATACCACTCTTTCTCCAAGTCTGTTCTTTCTAAGAATCTCAGATAGGGTGGACTTCACTGGATGAATGCTGGGTGTGGTTTGCATCCAGGAAGTGGGTGATCCAGGGCCACGATGACATGTCCTGTCACTGAGTCCGCGTGAGAGGGGCCAACGTGGGGAGGTTAAGAGGCACAGCAGAAGGCACCCCTCTTAGCGTCGCCACTAAAAATGTTACCGCCGGTGCGCGAGCGCGAGCAAGTGAGTAAGCCATGCGCTCGGAGGACATTCCAGCTCACAGAGAGAATGATATCATCTGCTCTTATTTTACCTTTTGTCGAGCCGCTGTGGCGGAAAATGATCTCCGCTGTGAGCTATTTGCAGAGCTGGATTCCGCGTTATATTATTCCGTTGCAGAGACATAACACACAGTTTCTCCCCTTTCACACAGGTGGTCCTCCGAGCCACGTTCAAGGGCATGCTGCAGGCCGCGCCAGAAATGTGCGAGGACGCCGACAGATGCATGCGAATTTAGGTAATGGTGTAGCGTTTCACTGCCTGCTTTCCTTGGCCATCCTCTGAGAAGATAGTGTTAATTTATTTGTTTGCTTTTGCTTTAAGCACCGATGGATGGAGTTCTCTGCTATATGGAGAAGCCAACAGAATGCTGGGAACATGGTCTAAAACAAACATTTATTATACAGATTACTTGCATATGCTTTCATCAAAAAATAACATAGATGTCAAGCATGTCTCATACAACTCCCAATATTGTCCAATTGCTAAAATATTGCATGCTATTTATCTTTTGACAAAAAAATGTTCTTTGCTAAGTAGCCCACTTTTTTCTTGGCCTCTAGAGAGTGTGGCTTGCAGATTAATCATTTCAGCTTTTCCTTGTGGTTCACATGTTTCCTGAAACATCTGATTAAATTTATTAGGGTAATGTAAAAGTTTGTATTTTAATCTGGGCCCTATACTAATAGGCAGAATTTCTACTTGTAATAGCGCACTGTTCTTATGCGTCATGTTTATCAGTGTTTCATGTGTTCTTTGCTTGTCACGCTTGACAAAAGATTTTTTGGACAGAATCCATCCTAGAACAAACTGTGTTGATTAGAGGCTACTGAAAAACAGTAGCCTATTCAAGTAGACTTCGTTACTTTAAAGAAAATACTTTAAAGAAAGTAAAAGTAAAATTAGCCCTCCTAAATATTACTTGTATAAAAGTAAAAAAGTATTTGGTCCCCCCCCCCCCCCCCCCCCATTTTCAGGCATCAAAAAATATTGGACAGTTTAACATAATGTAGAATAAAGTAATCATTTAAAATATTTGGTCACATATTCTTTGCATGCCATGACTTTCTGATGTCTGTGACCCAACAATATCAAATTACTCTTGATATCTTATCTTCTGGTACTCCTACAAGCGATACTATAACCTCTCTGAATTTGAATGGATCTCTGTGGGAATTGGGGGGTGGGACTAGATTTAGCTATAAATTACACTGGCACATTATGGAACACATTGTTGGCTAAATGGTTCTAAGTCATCAAGGGTCTGATGTATCAAACGAGCTGTAAACCATCACTCTGCTGCCAGATATGCAGTAGCTATGGATGGATAACTTGAAGGGTTTCTTCTCCTGACTTATTTTTCCATAGAGTTCAATAGGAACATTTGTCGGGAGAAACAACCCTTATAGTGATCCATCCATATCTTGCTTGCTTATGGTAGTCCATCGTATCTGATGATGACTTCTACGTCCGTTTTGTTTGGTGAGTTTTGGGGTGACAATAAAGTCCAATACGAGAGCCACATGATCTATTGCAGGTAGGGCATATGGAGTCCGGGTTAGTTTGGGCTGCAGTGACCATTTTTCTCCTTTGACGTCTTCTTTTCTTCACCTCACTCCTCTCTTCTTCAAAGCCCTGAAGTCCGTCTTGGCAGAGTTGCCTCCAAAGAAGGAGTTCCAAAGCAGAGCTTTCAAGGTTTGTGTGCTGTATTTCACATCTCTTGAGCGTTGTTTTGAGCTGGTCTTTGTATCTACGCTTTTGGCCTCCTGCAGATCGCTGGCCATAGTGTAATTGACCGTACAGGAGCTGGCGAGGAAGCCGATCCTCTGGCATTCTGATAGTGTGGCCAACCCATCGCAGTTGGTGGCGAAAGAAAGTGGCCTCCATACTCTTGCTACCAGTTCTTGCCAGTATTTCTATGTGAGGCGCACGGTCACTCCAGGTTAGCCTAAGGATGCGCTGGAGACAACTGATGTGGAAGTTCTCCAGCTGTCGGATATGGCGACGAAACAGGGTCCAGGTTTCACAGCCATAGAGTAAAGTGGAGACACAGATGGCCTGATAGACTGCTGTCTTGGTGTGTATATTGAGACTTTTATTTAGGAACACCTTCTTACGCAGCCTACCGAAGGAGGCTGAGGCATGCTTTATTCCGTTTTGAATGTCGTTATCTATGCTACAGTCTTCAGACAGGATGCTTCCAAGATATTTGAAATCTGGCACTACTGCTAAGGGCTTGCTCTCAATAAATTAATTATGGTGCTCACTGTATTTCGCCACCACTTGGACTCATATCATGGCCATGCAACTACAACCAAAATTCAACCAAAGTTCAATTGTGCTTTAATTAATTAACATTATCTCATAGGATAAATTAATTACAAACAAATTATCTAGCCAATGGAACTTTTGAATATTACTAAAGAGTTTCAATTCGGTTTATAGGCTATAGCGCACCTGCTGGCAGGAAGTAGTCACTGTAAATCCTGTCTCATTGCATAAAAGAAAAGAAAAAGTCTTAGGGCAGTCATCTGATTAAAACAATTGCTTGGTTCATTTTTGTCCATTCATTTTTTTCTAACCCTCTGTCATCTACATATGTATACATCTACATATACATCTATATATGTAACCCGGACTGCAATTTAGTTGGTAAGAGATATTTGCGTGTTGCCAGTCTAGCGGAGTTAAATGGGTCTTTAGAAGTTTGCATATCACAATTTTCCTTAGCTTGGTACTAAAAGTTGATAGCTATGAGATTGTAGTTGGTAGACGGTGCACTAAAGTGTTTTTTAAGGTCACCAGCATCAAACTTATAACCAAAATGTCCATGCAAATTCACCTTCAGGGATTATTATCCCTTTGTCTTCAGATGCTAACCAAACTTTTTCCCCCCCGGATAACAGTGAATGAATTATGTATTTAAAGCATTCAGCGTGCATAGGGCGTGTGGACATAGACATACATGTCGATAGACAGTGGAACTGCAGCATTTTGGCTTGGGTTATTATTATTTTTTAAAGATAATAGGTCATTTAAGACATCACAGCCATTACAAAAGCAAGAAAATGATAGTTCAAAGTAAAATATTCTCACTGATCTATTTTTACTTCATGTGTCTATTTTAGGAATGTAATAGCATGCTTTATGGATTCAAATGTAGCTAATGCATTGTGGCTCTATGTTGCATTGTGGTTCTATGTGCTGTATCTATGTTGCGCTGCCAGGTAGCTAACTATCACACTTAGCAGAGGAGATAAAAACATTCAGAAACTGTGAACTCATTGGCTATAGCCATTTAATATCATGCAGCTTTTCCAAGCCTACAAATTCCTCCAGAATCTACTTGGTTATATGTAACAACAGAGTACTTGTAATTTGTACTTGTAATTTGTACTTGTGTCATTACCCTTGTAAAACAGGATAGTTTGCTGCAAACGTGCAGCTAATATGTAGCGCATTTGCCACAAACTAAATTTTTTACGACAAAATGTTGCCAGAGGTTTGTCAGAGTTTGCCAGCAGTGGTGAACTAAAAACGTAGTCAGAAATGAATGGCAGTTCCCATGAAGCTAATTTGCGTGTGCTAATATGAGCTTGCCGCAAACCTGTGGCAACAATACCAAAGGATTGACGCAAATTTGTTTGTAAGGGTATGGAGGCACTTGCACCTCATTTTCCCCATCATATGTGCCAGGTTGTCGGACCTGCCCTTGTTGATCTGCCATCAGCACGTTTACTGAGCTTTGTAGATAAAATAGTCATCTATAGTAACTTAGTAACTTGCTATGTATCATTTGTCCAAAGGCAATGTTAACTGCTTCATTTGGTAGCCTTTACATTCCCAGAAAATATGTCAGATTCTTATAAAGACTAATGCAGCTGTAACTGCACGCAAAAAAAAGGTAACTGTGCGATTGATGGTTTTGTGCCTTTCTGATTTGTTTAATTATTTCGGTCAAACATAATTTTTATGTGGATGCAATTTTCTTTACCATTCTTGTCTAATGAATTAGTCTCCGCAAGAATACTTCTCATGCACATTCCGCTGGGGTTTTGTCATTCGCCAGTCAATGTGAAACCGACTGTATGCATCACCATATGCTGTAGTGTGGGGTGAGAAAAAAGTTCACCCGAAGAACGACTGTTATTCTTTCTACAAGGCAGACCAGGAATCTACCCTCAAACAGATGTTAGAAGCCCTAGAACCCTTGGCAACCAGCCCAACTCTACCTATCTTTACAACTATTTACATGGCAATCCAGCTGGTAATTTTTTTTCTGACTCTCTCTCTTTCGCTCTCTCTCTCTCCAAAGTTGCCTAATTCCCTGTGTTTTTTAATAAGTTTCAATCTGGAGCTGTAGACTGAAGCCAACTTGATAAAGAGGTCCAGGCACACCAGTTGTCACTTAAAGATTCCCAAACTTACAAGGGTGCGAATTTGTTGGGGTCATTAGCACTAGGTCCAACATCTTACATGTCAAGATCACAATTGCATATACCAGTCATGTAATTCAGGATGAATACAAATCTCCAGAGATGTGTTCCAGCTCTCACTCAACATTCCCACAGTTCAGAATCTCCCACAGGCTTCATCACTTTTTTATGATATGGTCTGTAATTTCTGACATGACATTTTGATGATCAAATTTCTCTCAGATAAGTTCTGCATGTTGCACAAAGATTTCGAACATACCGATCTGTTCCTTTGGAACTTGGGGGTAGGATAGGAGTGGGGTGTATTCCTAAAGTAAACCTTTTGGCATTGTGTATGTTGTGTATTCACACAAGTTTAGTTCACAGTGCTGCCTTGTGAGGCCTTAGTTTTAGCTTAGCAGTGGCCCCTGATATCTTGAATTTGCACAATCCATGAATTTTCAGTTGTCTTCTTGGCTGCATATCTTGGAGAATGGGGTAGCAGACTAAATGGGGGGTTTGTAGCTCAGAAACACACAGAGGTACCAGCAGGGGGTGCTAAAATGTCCACCCCCCCCCCCCCCCCCCATCTCCACCTTTTATTTTCTTCAAAGCAAAGCCAACATCTCGAGTTGCCTTAAAATCATGAACTGTCAGGGCAAGACAAATGGAGACACATTAGTTAATTACTGTGGAAAGTTCAGATGGGGGTGATGTAAGTATTCTTTTCATGTTCCCTTTATTTTTACACATTCATATTGTACCACAATGCAGAACGTGAACAAACTCCAACTTGTTGCCTTCTGTCTTGGTTGGATGAGAGCTCTTTCAGCATTTTTAATCACCTTTTTCAGTCATTGAAACAGGCTGTGCTTTCCCGTTGTTGTTGTTATAAGTGTGTACCTGGACTTAGCATTGCACTTATTTGGAAGTGTGATTTATTGTGCATTTCTTTCTTTTTTGCAATTATACATGATAAAGGTAAAGGGTGTTTACTAAACATAATACAGGTATATCTTTTTGTCTTTTAATTAACATTATGTGTCATGAATTTGCCAGTGTTTGTTGACCTTATTTAAGGTGAGCGCTGGAGAGGTAGAAGCTTTGCTTCAGACGTTTCGCCATACCTCCTTGCTATCATCGAGAAACTCTGAACACGGCAAAATTGAGACGAGACTAAACAGACGATTGAACGTAATTCCGATTGACAGCTGCAAGTCATGAAAACACCAAGCTGTAAAAACAAGACATGTAACGCAGTTTTCCAGTTTAGATTCGAAAAGATCAAAAGTGAATCACTGTCCCACATGGACTTCCAGCGAGTCGGTTGTTCCACAGCTCAGGTGCGCAGCAAATGGCAAGAGGAGTTGCCAAAGTGCACAGGTGCACAGAACCAGAGACAGGTGTAATGCCCTCATAAGAATCTGCCCCCATTAAAATGAGCTGAATGTGATTTTCTGAACATATTGCAAACTGTTGGTAGCAGATGTTACAAAAGCAGTAACCATGACATGGAAAGAAAGAGAATGAAAAAGCTTTCTGGCAACCAGCTAGGTGACACAAATGGATTCAAATAATAAAATACAGATGGAAAAAAGGGCAGTTGCAAAGATGTTGTTTAGAAGCATAACCTATATTATTTACATTTTCTTCTGCAGCAGTCACTGTTATCCAGGTCAGCTTACATAGTTTACTTTTTTTGTCATTTCACCCCTTTTTACTGCTGAAAATGAGCAGTAAATGGTAAATCAGGTTAAATGCCTTTCTCAGGTGTACAGCAGGGGATCTTCTGTGAATAATATCAGCGACCTCTTTAAAGAACTACACCACACTGCCACCCAGTTAAAAAAAAAAAAACGTTTATAAAAACTAAAACCAGACAAAATGATGGTTCCATCAACCAACTATTTAGCTGACCAGCACAGCTGAGGCTGCACATGCTCTTTGTTGTAACAAAAGCCGTATGGGGCAAAATAAACCCACAAATAATATACAATACAAATGTTCTAAGATGATGGAATAAGATGTTAGTTCCCACACTGAAGAACTAGTACCTTGTAATTACAAATATGAAACATTACTTTTCATGTTTCCCTGTCTGCAGAAGCCTGCCTGCATGTACAGTAGTAGTTGTTTTGTACTTAGACACTTGGAGATGTTGGATTCCAGTAGTGGTCCTCATCTATGGCTGTTTCAGGGCTTATTTTGCTCTTGCATTGACTAATTTTAAAGCTTTTAAAGTATTTTGTTTATTTTATATTTTTAAAGCACTTATTTTCTTAACCTCATAATGGTAATTACATTTTCAATATGTACTTGGATGAGATGTAAATTAGCCTGCTGAAACGATATGCTGGCTTGGTATGAACACTTGGGAGCAAAAAATCTGTAGCTATTTATTTATCTCTTCTAGTAAAACATTATTCACTTTTTAATTTAATGTTCTTCTTATCTTCCCAATTTAGAATCAGCCACTTTGCCTCAGTGCCATTCATACCATGTGGAATGAACACTGCAGTAGAGGCATAGGCATCCCTCTGGTAAGCGTTCCTATTGCACACATTACAGGCCACATAGTGCTACAGGATAGAGCTAGTGCTAATTGGAGGAGACGCATGAGTCTCTGACCACAATGGTGGTCTGTAAGACAAAGCTGACCGCATTCTGTTATTGCATCCCAATCATGGACAAATAGTTACAAAGCTGAGGTTTGAACTTGTGACTATATTTTTTAAAAATGGTGGATCAACCCTTTCTCACTCTAATAGAAAGAAAAATACAGTGTCACAACTGTTTTTTTTAATGTACGGTTGACAACAATGTCAGTGTTCACACTGGAATATGGTATGTCACAGCTGAATTTCAATTTATGGCGTGTTCATATCACCGTCTGTTTAAGCAGCAATGGGTATATGTTCACATTAAAGTCCCACTTCTGCAGCTGGAATCGATCAGTGCTCTTTGCCGATGCATTCTCTGTTCAGCAGATTTGCAAGGTGAATCAGGTTAAGAGATAATGAAACCAGAGATTGTTTACAGAACATCATGTTCTTGGAAATAATTAGTAATCAGCATCAAAAACCTTGAAAATGGGTTGACAGAACTGGATTACTGTCTTCAGGATTCTTTTCCCAGACGTGTTGTCGAACAAGGGCTCAGGGTTGTGATGTAATTACAGTCTGTGCTGGCAGATACAAGACCTTCCTCTTTCTGTTTAGTAGAATAAAATTACTCAACTTGTAAAAGACAGCAAAACCTGCGAGCCAGATGTTCTTGAGTAATGAAGAAAGCACAGGGTGAAGTAAGCGTTTGACAAAAATGCTCAGAAAGAATTTAATTCTAAACTTGACTTTCCATGACAGAATCTATTGGGTTTTTTTTGCCTGTGATTAATTTTTCAACCATGTATTTTTACTATTATATATATATATATATATATATATATTTGTTTACTATTAGTATTATGTACTTTTCATATGCGAGTTGGAAGGGTGATTCAATTACATAAAAGAACCTTCTATTTAATTGTTATGTTAAACTGTGGTTTGAGTTTAACCCTTTATGGTGATTAAATTTAGTCTGCATTGCACGGTCGCACATGTACATACAGCATGTACATACAAACACATACGCCACACAAACACACGGCAGAGCATGTCTTTGAGCAAGAAAAAACAAAAAGGAAGAGCAATTGTGGTTTTTAAAGAATTGTTTTTAACCTTAATGTTTTAAAAACAAGAAACCGTTTGAAATTGTGTTGTTTGTTGGCAAAACACCAAAACCTGAGTGTGATAACCTTTTGATTGGTTTGACAGGTCACATGGTACTTTAGTTTAAGTGAAGTCAGAGTTTTTCCCCCTCTATTTAATTACAGAGCAAGCCCTATCCTTGAAGCCTATGAAAGTGATCGACAGTATTACAAATCCCATTGGGCATGTAACATGTGGTTAGGATTTTGGAACCATGGTTGTCTCGCCAGCCAAGGCACAATTATATCATGGAGCCCCTCAATATCCCTGCCATTTTTGAACATGATAAGATCTTTGCACATAAGACAGATCTCATAAGGTTGAAAATGAGATATTTTGAGATTTAGGGTAGCCAGGATATTTAGCCAGCAAATCCTTTCTTGGCAAAGTGACATTGTCTCCATTGCTGAGGTCCTGTATATGCTTTAATGATTTCCCTTTACTCATTTTTGATTCATTCTGTTGACTTACTACTTTTTTGTAAAGCATTATTTTCTATAATTATGATTTAAACAACATACTGCAGTGATGCCCCTCCCATGGCTGTTGGACGTGTGGAGGACACATAGGTCGTAGGAGCATCGTTTGAATGATCCTCTACTGGTTAATGCTTTGGCGAGTAGATGCCAATGCATCATTATATTATGCACTTGGTACATAGACTAGGGCTGTGTCTGAATCAGAACCCTGTCTACTGCGCCCTGTCTCCTGCGTACAGCGCACTGGCAGAAGTATGGTGTTTAATGTGCACTGTTTAGCAGTCCGCAAAAAATATCCGCCATACTATTTTCCAACCGCACTGTGGAAGTGTCGAAGCAGGTCATAAGACGTCCCACCAGTGTTGCCATGTCCGCGGTTTTACAGCTAAATTGGGCACTTTCAAAGTGCAGTCACGGGTAAAAATTAAAAGTCTCAAAGCACACGCTTATTTTAAAAGGTAAAAATAGGATTATTTCTATTTAAAATACATTTGTTTCCGTAAAAAATATATATTTTGGGTTAGATTTTAGTCGCCATTTGGCTGGAAAGTCTTGCCAGATTTGGCAACCCTGTGCCCCACCCTTGCACCGGCATGTCACGTGTTGTTTTTGCTGTATTTGAAGGAAAATGTCAGCGAAGGTGCGCCTCATTTTTTTTTTTTCAACGAAGCTTCACGTCATATTTATGCGACCAAAATGTTTGCGTACTTTTTGAAAAGCGTGCTCCCGAATGTACTCAGCGAAACCCCAGATGTAAGTGTGTCATCCGGGTGTATAGTATACTGAAGTATACTGAAATTTCAAACAACCTACTCAACAACTTTCTCGTCCTGTCTACTCACCAAGGCTACTGAATAGTGTGGAAGAGTGCTGATTTGGACACGGCCTAGGGCTTTTTCAGGTTGAAAATGAATGTGTACTGCTGTCGTAGACTGCACCTCCACAAAAGGGGGAGGGATGTGTGCTGCTGTTGCAGACTGCACCTCCACAAAGGGGGAGGGATGTGTACTGCTGTTGTAGACTGCACCTCCACAAGGGGGAGGGATGTGTGCTGCTGTTGTAGACTGCACCTCCACAAAGGGGGAGGGATGTGTGCTGATGTTGTAGACTGCACCTCCACAAAGGGGGAGGGATGTGTGCTGCTGTTGTAGACTGCACCTCCACAAAGGGGGAGGGATGTGTGCTGCTGTTGTAGACTGCTCCTCCACAAAGGGGAGGGATGTGTACTGCTGTTGTAGACTGCGCCTTCACAAAGGGGGAGGGATGTGTGCTGCTGTTGTAGACTGCACCTCCACAAAGTGGGAGGGATGTGTGCTGCTGTTGTAGACTGCACCTCCACAAAGGGGGAGGGATGTGTACTGCTGTTGTAGACTGCACCTCCACAGAGGGGGAGGGATGTGTACTGCTGTTGTAGACTGCACCTCCACAAAGGGGGAGAAATGTGAAGGACACTGAAACCTGGAGTGGGACAGTGGGTGTGAATCCATTGTCTCAGCCTGACACCCAAGTGCAGCCAAGAAATGCTTCCTACTGACTTGCCCTGAAAAATACACTTCAGGCAGTGACAAAATGATTATGGCATTTAAAACTCCGGCCAGAGCACCCTGAAGGAATCTTTACAGTTTTAACAGTGTATGGGAAAGGGCTGGGACCAACCCAGCACTGTGGAAGAGGGGACCATCCCAGCACTGTGGAAGAGGGGACCATCCCAGCACTGTGGAATAGAGTACTTCTGTTTTGCTGTTTTGTTCTTACAAACGGAGTATCTTGAATATAGAATCTGGCGTTTGAAATGCATTAGTAAAGGTAGATGCTTCCCTCCCATGTGATACTAAGTTTGATGATGCATTATGGGGGCCGTGGCCACTGCACACTGAGTGTAGAGAGTTGGGTGGTCTGTCAGTCAGCGGCAGATTTTGGGTAGAGGCAAGAGAAAAGCTGCTCACCCATATCACTTTCAAAGGCCGAAATTCAAAGCCCCCATTCCCCCACCCCACCTCCCTCTGTCCAGCCTCCACAAAGACACCTGTTGTTTGATTTTCAAAAAAAGAAGAGGAAGAATTTTGAAAGGATTAGACTGTTTCCACAAAATAAACAGAAACAAATTTGATGGGCGCTCACACAATGCATTACCAACACAAAACAAAACAAATTACAGATTTGTAATAATGAGTGCCGTATGATAGTTTTAGAGTTTAAATAATCCTTTCAGACATGCCATTGTATACCTTTTGGCTGTTATTTTGCATCTGAATTCAAAAGGCGTGAATTATTGCTGCTGTTGAGGGAGTTATCTTCCCACCCTCATGCTCCCTTCCAACTCCCCCAGGTCAAGTCCTGGCCATCCCAATGACCCCCTGTTCCCAGGGTATGGTCAACGATCTCCATGCTAGCATGCTCCCATAGTGACCCTATGAACCCCGCTGTGTCTATCCCTGATGCAGTTAACAGCCAGGAGTTCATTTCACGAAAGGCACAACATGCGAGCTGAGATCTGAGAGAGAGTTTCCCCTGCTATTTTTGGAGTGTGTCATGTACAATTTGCAATCGCAAGCCACGCCCGCGTGCCGCGAAGCGCCTCAGTCAGGTCATCGGTAAATCGGCTTTCGTTCTCATCCCCCTGCCTCGTTTTGGTTTTGTATCGAACTTTTGCGTTTGTACACAACATTGCAGCGCTCGTGTGCTCAACATGGACTGGCCACGGGTGTCAGGAGCCAATGTTGCAAGAGGTATCTGGGGGGTGTAAAAATTCATCTTGTGGGTAGATTTAATTGGAATTACACATTGTAATATAAAAATGTAATTTGAACTCTTTGTTTTATTTGAACTATTATGACTCCCCAGTAAGCCTAATATAGCCTACACCTTATAGTAACGTGAGGTGTTTTGCTATTTGTAATATTCAAATTAAACTTACCCACTGTCATCGGAAGCCATCGGTGAGTAATGTCACCTGTGATTAAGCGGTGACACAAATCACAGTTTCTCCAAATCTAGCTGTCGTGCGCGCTTCCAGGGTATTTAACCACAGCATCTAATACTCTCTAATTAGCATCAGATACAAGTTGCATCTTTTTCGAGTGGTACCTTTTTCTACACACAGTCTGTGCCCTGATGGGAATTTGCAACCCGCAAATTGCACCAATGACTGTTGGGAGACCACACAGTGCGTATAGTTTAATCTGACGCGTGTGTTAGGACTCGGGAAATTGAATGAAACCAGTATTTACAGCGCATAGTTTTCACTTTACGGACGCATCTGGACGCAGAGGCTTTTCTTATTCCATGACAACAATCTTGCGAAAGCTGCCAGTTGCCAGGAAACGCAGAGCTCTCAATCCTTACAAAAAAGTTTATAAAAGTATGCCTTAAGTACACTTTTTCTAAACTAAATCCTAGGTAGTGTACTTAAAGTGAACTTTCACTTTACATTCCAGAAGTAAGCTTAGATCAGTTTTAAAATACTTAAGGATGCAAAGTTTAGTATATAAATGTATATAAATTTTTACAAACATTGTTACTGTTTCGAGCTTGAAAAACAAGTTACTTGAGACGGATGTGTGCGGGTTGGACCCGTAATGCACGACTCAGAACACTAACTTGATAATAAATACCCGCAAGGGCTTTATTATGGGGAAATCCAAAAACGTAGTCACACAAGCAAAGTCCAAAAACCAATAAATCCAGCCAGACCAAAGATACAGTACTGAGGGAGAAGGCAGTCTCGAAATCGGTATCCATGCAAGAGTTCGTTAACCAGAGTAGCTGTCAGCGGAGTACAAAACAGGGAAAAAGCTAAGTTCGTAGTCGTGGGGCGTAGCAGGAGTCAGACCGAAGTCCTATCCGCGGGGCAGAGGTACAAACAGACAGCAGGCAAAACTCGTGGTCAAAAACAGGCAGTGGAAACAATAGGCAGGCAGTAACGATGGTCAATAAACAGGCTAGATCAATAACGGTAGTCAAAACAATGGAAACCGCTCAAAAGTGCCAATAGTAAACTAAGGCAACAATTTCACAAAGACATGACATGAACACTGATCTTATATGCAGGTGTAGACAGGTGCAGACATTAGCTTGAGAGCAGCAGGAAATTCACAACAGCTTGAGAAAATGAGACATGTAACGAGGCAATTAGTAAATCGTTAGTAGTTAACCTATCCTGACCTAGCGTTAGTAAATTAGTAATTAACATGTACGAGAAACGTAAGGTAAACATGAACACATGGTTAAATAGTTAGTATTACCCAATCCTGATCTAATGTTAGTATATTAGTAACTAATTATTTTAATAATATAACTATAGCGTAGCCACACACACGCATACATACACACATACATACACACACACACACACACACGCACACAGGGACACACGCTTGAGCATGGGCATGCACACTCACATCTAGTAACAAATGGAAAACTTTCAATAATCAAAACAAGATATCTAATGAATTTATGTATCATTACATAATAAAAAATTATTTATCTCAAAGATATAGCAAAGAACCACTCAGCCATACATCAAATAACATTGGAAATGAATACGGGTGACGACCCATGTTGTCAAATTTGGGGTACTGATACAAATATGTTTATTCAAAACCTAAGAAAGGAAAAATAAATATGATTTGTGATCATCAAAATCAGGATAATTAATGAATACCTTGAATATCAAATGAGTAGATAAATTGATGAAAAACAGGTAACAAAGAGACCCTCAGATATGCATCAAATCCCATAGAAAATGAATACGGGTTAATTTGGACTCATGTTGTGCATTTTAGGGGTAATCATACCAAAACACTTTATTTTAAAAGTAAAAACTTAAAAATTTAAATAATGGCATTTGATCATAAAAAAACAAGTAGATCTCCTAGCATCCTGAATGATAAAAAATTTATTTATTAAAGAAATACAGCAAAAAATAACTATCCCGGGTCCATTTTGACCCATGTTGTGCAATCTGGGGTTAAAAAATAAACTTTTATGTACTACGTTTTTGTAAGGGAACGCTTGAAGGGAGACTAGTAGGGCCATGCTCCTGTTAGTGTTTGACCTAAGATCTCTGTCAAGAAGGTCGCATAAACATAATATTTCATGCCGTGGCAATTTATATATTTTACGCAACTCATTATCTCCGTAGTTATCTAAAGGGTGGCGTGATCACGGAAGATATTTGGAGCATGCCTCCATCTCTGGGCAATCAAAGAAAATGCCATAATTGCGAGGAAATAATTGTATGTGCGATAGGCGTACCGCTTGCAGTACTAGTATGGGATTTGGAGAATAATACATTGTTCAATAAATGACGTTTTTTTCCTCATGGAAATGGACCAGCGCAAAGACAGATGTTTTGGCGAAGCCTCTTTCAAAGGCGTACTCGGTAGAAATGGGATTAAACTAGCAGGGGTTGTTTTTTTTTCCCACAGTTAACTGAACCAGCACCAGCACAACCAGAACCATTAAAATATGTTTACAAGGCCTGTACACATTAACCTCCTGCTTGTGGATGGTATCAGGTCCCAGTAGACTTGGTGATTAAAATGATGTTACTGTATAGTGTGTTGCCAGAGCAGGTGTCCTTTCCTGGATTGTCTCAGTGTCCGGGTGTGGAGACTAAAATTGTAAGGCAGTGGATCAGCTCTTTTTTCTCCAACGTCCACAATCCAAGGAAAATAAAGAAGTTCAGGTCAAATCTTGTCCATTCACGGTCTGTAAATAGCAGATGTACTTGCAACAGGAGGTAAGGCAAAGTGGTCCACTGGACATATTTTTTGAAAGAATGAATTGCTTTTTTTTATTGCTTTTAACTGTTGTCATTTAAACTTGAGCATGACTAGATGCCTCTGTATTTGCAAATAAAATCTACACATGTGCAGATTGGGTGAATTTTATTGCCCAGCAGTCTGATCTTTTAACGTCAGCTCTGTCTACATTGCCTTTTAGGATGGATGTGGCATGTCGAGTAACTGGGAGCCGATCCCAGGCCTGTGGGTGAACAAGCAGATATTACCTCATTTGAAGCATGAATGTCAAAACCCTTGGACTGAGGTCAACTTGGGTTCACACTGAGGTTGTGGCCACAGAAGCTGGTCATAGCTATTGCCAACTCTGCTCACGAAAGAGACACTTTGCCAAATCTCCTCTATTCATACCGTTCACCGCAGCAGGGAAGAGCTGACATACTTTGTCATCCACTTACAGTAAAACCACAGCTCAAGAGGGCCCCTGGATGTGTAGCGAGTCATGATCTTCAATTAAAGGCTGGGGGCCAGCTCTGTATTCCCAGAAGGAGCATCTCATGTGCTTCAGGCTCTCCTGTGATGTACAAGTGTGCATTTAACAGCCCAGCAGTATGGGAAGTAAGGGTTTCATAGATAATTTCCTGAGACAAAACAGCTATAGAATTGGGGTGGTGGGAGTGGGATGTGAAGGTAAAATAGCAGGCCGAAGTGTAAGCCACTTCAGGGCAGGCACCATGTAGAACAGATATTTTGGCAGGAGTTTCGATCGTACCTTTTCTGCGCCGTTGTTTTGACTTCTCCTGATTTATGCTGCAAATACAAATGAGTGGAAACTCTGAACATGGTCCCAATTAGCATCTGTGACGTTAGCACTGGCTTAGTTTGGTTTTCGTGCAAAAAAAAACCCTGAACCCTAACCCCCCCACCCCCTCCCAGGTACATATCGTGCACCACACAGACCCAAACATGACTGCCTATCTCTTGTGCACTTACAAATGCATTTTTTTTTTTTACAAGTTCAGGCTTAGAATTTATGATTGCCTGCTTTAGTAGTTACTCTAAAAGCATTTTTGGCTGTTATTAGTTATCAAAACTCTCCATCATGGAGGTCTGTTGAAATGTTTTTTTACATGTAAATGCTCCAAGGGGGTATTCTTTGTACAAGATCCAGTAGAATAGTTGGACATATTCTGACTGGGCACATAGAGCCCCCAGTTTGAAGGTTATATTTAATCACTTTCAGATATGGCATTTGAATTATCTAATCACCTTCTAATGCATCATTATGTCTAAAACAAGCTTTGAGAAATGTTTTTGCTGTCATATCGCTTCAGTTCTACCGTTTTGCTAGCCCCACATACGTGTGATGTAGTTTTCATACTGAGCTACATTGACAGTGCCAACATGAAAATATACAAATCAGAGCCGCAGCATGTTCAATGAAATCTAGTTGATGTTATTGCATACCGAATAGCTAGATAATTCACATTAATGACATTAATTAATTAGAAAATATTTTAGAAATGACCTATTTTTCAAAGACAAAATGTTGTTTATTTTTACTGGAAAAAAACTGTATTGAGCACGTGCGTGGAGAAAGAGGCATTATGGGAATATACCGTACTATCGGACATCATATTTTCTATGGTTTTATTGGAGGACTTTAAAAATAGCTCCCTGCCTACTCAGAGGAGGTCCTGTGTACTTCTGGCCAAAATGAGTTTACTCCAGATTTGCTTGCATGGTTGCCTGTCTGCATGAAGCTTTCATCTCTGAGAGAGGATAGAACCCTAACTGTCTCAAATACATTTGGGCCTCTCATTAGCCCCATGCAGCCAACGGAACCCATTTCCAAAGCAGTGAAAACATGTGAAACCACTCTGTACCAACTCCTCATTTGCATCCACATGAGTGAAGCTGGAACGTTTGCATTCTGTAGTTCTGAAAGCCATGTGCACAGCTACCAGGCGATAAGATCAGAGTGCGATACTAAACTCTTGCACCATAGATAATGGTTTATATGGCACACAATTCAGTACATCTATAGCAATCCCACCATGCCAATGTCTGAATAAAATGAAATAAAGGACAATTAAGGGTGACTAAGGCTTATCGATGGTAGATGGGATTGAGTTCAGTCTGAGCCTTTCAAACTGAAAGTGGTATTACTCTCTGTGGTAATTTGATAAGGATTTCCTACATGAAGGCTTGAGTTTGGGGGAGGGGGGGAGGGGGTGTGAAAGGGAACCAGAGAGGGGGCTTTGTTTATGCGCAAGCAGGATTTATAGAGAACTTTTAATTTCCTTGTTCAGACGAATGTACAGAGGATTAAGGGAAAACTGTAGAATAACTGGTTACCTGCAAAATGCCTTCTACTGACAATTCCTCTGTCCCTTGCTGTAAGCACTGTTCTTTTCTTGTCACTGTTTCGCGATTGCAGTTTTTGAGGTGTATGTATAACTCTAAAGAAAGAGGAGAGACGGTATTTAAGATATTACATATTAGGTACTGAAGATTACTGTTGTTATAGTGGATACTGCTGTTTCCAAGGTTCTCTGAGTTCTGCTCAGACTTTCAAACCTTGCCAGAATGAACTTGAAAAATGTATTTGAATATTTATGTATTTTAGCTCTGCCATAGTTCATGCTAGGATCCCTAGTTACATTTTAAAAGATTCCATGTACATGTGCTTCTTACAATACTCTGTGTGGCATGTTTGGAGAGTGTACAGTAGGCCTAATGCTTTGTGACCTGGGCTTAGAGCCAGAATGCATGATCCTACTGTGGGGAGGGCTCCACCTTTTTACTCTTGTCCCTTTGAGTAAGGATCTTAACATACACTACTCAGCAAACATCCAGCATAGGTAACTTGTAAACCGCAGTGTCTATACTGTAAATAGTTTTGGAAAAGAGAGTATGCTAATCAAACAAGTTTATAATAATAATAATAATAATAATAATCATTATTATTATTATTATTACACATTGGGGTATTCTCATAATCTTTTTTTTTTTTTTGGGAGCTGTTACCACCAGTGTAACTGAAATGGCAGCATTAGAGATACTGTGTTCAAGCCAGGAATTGAACAGAACGGTTTTGGCTTTAAAAATGACAGAATGACAGCAGAATTATTGAAGTAGAATATCTGTAGTCCGGAAGAGAGACAGCATGAACTTTGACAAAATTATGACTTTTCCATGGCAAGAATGGTTAATTACCCGTGCACAATTATGACCGAACCCTAAGACAATACAATTTGTCTCCCATATGGACTGCACTGGTTTATATTTGAATGCGGGGATTTTCCAGCTGGCTGAAGAGATTTTCCATGTGTGAGCAAAGTGCCACCCGCTCGTGATTGTTTGTGTATTGTCGTCTACGAAGGAGAGGCTTTCATGTGGGCGTGCCCAGAGTCTAGTCTAGTGTCAGGCCATGGATGTGAGTCACTGCTTTGCAAAGTCAAGTTTGTTTTTGGGGTCCGGCATAATTTTCCACCTTCCGCCAGCGGGCCGCGCGACAGGCCATTGGATTTGGCCCACTGAACGTTGCCATGCAACCAGGCACAGTGGACATATCATATCTCCATCTCCCTAAAGAAGTAATAACATTGTCTGCTGTTGTTTTCAGCAAGAAGGGGGCGGGGGGATTTGCTTGCTAAAGTGGTTGGGAGGTCAAGTTCATGTGACTCCAATGTCTCGTGGCAGGTCACTGACTGATACTACCTAGATGTTCCTTGACCATTTTGAGACGTAACCTATAGGCGGCTGTGGCTCAGGAGGTAGAGCGGGGCGTCCGCTGATCGCAAGGTTGGCGGTTCGATCCCCGGCTCCTCCTGTCCACATGTCGAAGTGTCCTTGGGCAAGACACTGAACCCCAAATTGCTCCCAATGAGCAGGCTAGCGCCTTGCATGGCAGCTGCCGCCATTGGTGTGTGAATGTATGTGTGAACGGGTGAGTGAGAGGCCATTGTAAAGCGCTTTGGATAAAGGCGCTATATAAGTGCAGTCCATTTACCATTTTACGCTTATTTGATGCCCTTAACTGGTGTTGAATCTGCACCCTTTCCATTTTAACCTGTTGGCATAAGCCTATTTCCATATTCTATACTACTGCCCCCACCTCTCAGTACCATGTGGGTTACCACTCTGTTCAGTTTTAGAAAAAAAATTTCATGGTGAGAATAAATGAGGAGATTTTGGAAAAGAAGTGAATGTATCATGATGATTTTATAATAAAAAGGTGGTACTTTGAAAAATGGGACCATTACAGAGGATATGAAAGAGCATATGTTCACTCAAGATCTAGATAGAGGCGTCCACTCCGAGCGATTTGAGTGTTTCAACGATTTGGAAACATGTCGGAACTCACTGTTGATTGGACTTTGGTGACTCGTCAAATGAATCTTCTGGGCCCAGGTTCCAGGTATCACTTTTTGGACATCAGTCCAGGCCAGGGACCTTCACCTGTTGTGAAATCCTGAAGCCAACAGGCCAATCGAAGGGCCGCAGGAGGGCGATCCAATTTTCCGGCGGGCTCCTTTCTTTTTCATGCTGGATCACAGATTCACTGGTGGCTCTGTCCTGACAGTCTCTGTTTCAGATTCTCCCGCTGATGACATCAAGCTTAGAGAGTGAAGTGTAACTGAAATAACAAACTCAGGATGATCCAGATGGGCCGCACCCTGCTCGGGTTCCCCTGCCCTTTCAGCGTCCCTCTAAATTACACTCTCAGGCTGCTGACAGGCTTTACTCGTTCCCCTCCAAAAAAAGGTATAATAAATTGGCAAAACTCGCAATCGGAGCCAACAGCGCCGAGGCTTGTGTGGACAGCTCAACTTTTTCTCAGCCATGGACGACTGGTGCCTTAATGTATGGAGCACTGGGCCGTTTGTGGTTTGTATTTTGACAGTGAGCGTGCACCCGCTCGATCACGTGTCCAAGTGAAATGTGAAAGTAATTGCTTATGTTGGGAGAGCTGTCAAGAGGCTGCTGGTGTTAACGGGCATGGCGACCTGCAGACAGCATTCGAATAAATGGCCTGGGGGTGAAAGGTCTGACGGTTTCTCTTTGGGACTCATGGTGGGAAGAGGGGATGCGTTGTTTGCTCCGTTTCAGTGCGGTTACAACATACTGTCAGACTGTTTGTGCATATTTTCTTTTTCAGGAACTTATCTGATGGCGTGAGGTTCGCCCAGTGTAAACTGTGATCAGTCCCCCTATACCCAAGACATACAGCCAAACGACAAGAGAATGAAATCACAACACAAAAATATTAGCCTCTCATCCGCTGTCCAACTTCCTGACCTTGGCCCCGCCCCGGATTCTGAGCTCTTTGCTATGAATGAGAAACAAGAACACAGTTGCCACACATGCAGTTTGTAATTATGCATACAGTTTTTGTTTCTGTATGTGTGCTTAGAAAAGAAACATACACTGTGGGCAGGAGCTTTCTGCTTTCTTCTGGCTGACAGGGGAGAGGCTACAGCGTGGAGTACCAGGGCTAGAGCACAGCTCCAACTCCACAGGGACATAGGTTCCAATCTCTGATGTAAAAAAAGTATCAGAAAATGCCCTGTAATTTAATTCTGACTTTTAGCTAATATCTCCATGGCTTGACATGAGTAACCATAAACTGCAGAAACATGCAGGCAGGGCGCACGCAAGGCTCTGGACCTTTGTGGCACAAGTGGCACGCAAGAAAACCTCACCAGTATGGCACCATTAATATAAGTAATGTAGTTCATGTCATTGGTGTTGCCACTATTATCAAGACAGTCTGGTGCATACAGTGATCTCTAACTGGGGCCCATAGATGCCAGGAGGGGCCACGGCCAGCAGGTTGTGGACGCCGTAAACCCCAGCATCTCTACAGGTGAAGCTCTTTGCGTGGCTGTCAGTCGTTACTTTGAAGTACAAACATGAAAGAGGGAGAAACGCCAGCGCAGCATGATGTCATTTTCATTAGACTGATCTGAGCAAAAACAAATCTGAGAGGTTAATAACAGTCATTAGCACCACCCCCTCCTGTCCTTCTGTGCGATTGGTTGACTCCCATTGCTCTTGTTCCTTTTGTGGTCAGTACGTAGAAGGAATTAAGAATTCTTCTTCCAATGTGGAGTATCTGAAGGCACTCTAATAAGCTCTGCTTTACAACTGCTGTTTCAAAATACCCCCGTTGCACATGTTTTGCCCACGGCTGCAGAAAATACATAATAAAAACAGATCAGTAAATGCATTTGCACAGATCACTTGGTGCAAGCTGTTTCCCCCAAGGGATCATTTTTAATTATTCAAAGATTATGATAATACAAGCCAGTTAAAGTATAATATGAGGCAAGTGTTTTTCCCCCAAATAATACATTATGTACGGTACAACTCTGAATTACACGGAGAGAACACCCAGTCCATTTCTGCCAGAAAATATTAGCTTAACCCCTGAAGTGGGACATATCTGGCAAACAGAACGTACTTTTAATCCTGCGCAGTGTAGCAACTGGAACTTACAAAAGTCAATGTCCCTTTTCCTGAGGATACCACAGCATCTCACCAGTGGTAGAGAAACAAGCTCTCAGTCTGTCAACCCCCTGGGAAAAAATCCATATGGTGAAACCTGAACCACTTCACAGATGTTGACTATTTCAAAAATTCACATTATGTGCAAGGGCTCAGAAGGGATGGTGTTGATTCAATTTTGAAACCATTCTATTTCATCTACTGTGTCGCTTAACTTATTCACTTTTTTTTATTATTATTTTGATGGTTCTGTCCATGTTTGAGTTTCATAATTCTCTCAAATCTCCCAACTGCTCACCCCTCAAAGTGTGCATGTGTTGAACACCTTGTGTGGCATAGAATGCCCATGGCGAACACTGTCTAATTCCCTGATTGATGACTCAATATGAAGCAGCACTCAGGTAATCTCAAAAGCCCTCATTTTAATACTCCTTTAAAAAAAAGGCATCCATCAGACTTATCTCTGAAGGTCATCCACCGCCATTTCCGCAGCAGCCAAGGAAGATAGCGATCCGAAAAGGGCCGCCAAACATCCATTTCAAACATGAAAGCACCAGTGCATTTAGGTCAACGCACTACTGTGGGGATCCTGGGAAAACATTATTGGGAATATGTGAGATATCATTCACTGGTAGCTGTGAAATCCTTACAGGCTGAAGCATACTGTGTGGGCACTACTGTGCGCTACGGCTGAAGCCCATGGAGCTTGGGGTGCTTGGGAGTGAGATTGGGGATGGGAGAGGAAGTGAGAGTGGGTAAAATGATAGGGGGAGTGAGAGAGAGAAATTAAGTGTATATACAAGTGAGAGTTGGTGGGAAGGATTGAGTGTGAGACTGAGGAGGGGAATGAGTGTTGGAGCAGAAGAGAGAGGAGGATGAATGTGTGTGGGAGTATGAGTGGGAATGGGAAACTGAATGGGTGTGAGAGCGCGCGGGAATGTTTGTTGATGAGTAGGAGAGAGATAAGGAGTGTATGTGGGAGTAGGAGGGGAGTGAGAGTAGGATATTGAGAGGGTGTGGGATAGGGAGAGGGTGTGGGAGGGGGAGGGCGAGGGGAGTTGGGGGGGGGACGGGGAGTTAGAGTGGGTGTGGGAGGGGGAGGGAAGTGGGAGGGGGAGTTAGAGTGGGTGTGGGAGGGGAGGGGAGTGGTGTGGGAGGGGAGGGGGAGGGGTGTGGGAGGGGGAGGAGGAGGGGAGTGGGTGTGGGAGGGGGAGTTAGAGTGGATGTGGGAGGGGGAGGGGTGTGGGAGTTAGAGTGGGTGTGGGAGGGGAGTGGGTATGGTAGGGGGAGTTAGAGTGGGTGTGGGAGGGGGAGTTAGAGTGGGTGTGGGAGAGGGAGGGGTGTGGGAGGGGAGTGGATGTGGGAGGGAAGGGGGAGTTAGAGTGGGTGCAGGACAGGAGTGGGTTTGGAAGCAGGGGGTGCTGAGACTGTGTCAGCTTCCTAAGCTCAGCAGATGTGAAGAGTTCTCAGGGAGAGCTGAGCTATGGCAGAAGTTCAGTTCACAGCACACACTGCACAAAGGTCCAGAGCCTTGCGTGCGCCCTGCCTGCATGTTTCTGCACTGTTTATGGTTACTCATGTCAAGCCATGGAGATATTAGCTAAAAGTGGCCCATGGTTGATGATGTCCAGGGCCTATAGAGGTATCGGTTTTCATTAAAAAAGAACCTATTAGCCAAGGGTGTGAATTTAATGTTTGTCTTTTGAGTCCGAGTTGAAATTGGAGGTTATCTATAGCTCTGTAATTAAAACCACCTTGCTGGTTTTTTCTTTCTTTCTGCTGATTTCATTATGTTTGTCTGGCCGAGTCACTGGAAACAGATGTCTACCAGATTCTTTGAGGATTCCATTTTTTTTGCCATGTCTTCCAATAGATGGTAGGTTAAGGACATTTAGTTTGCCTGTGAACATTTCTATTCTGGAATTTATTAACTGTTTATTGACATTAAAAAAACAACCACCTGCTGTACTGTCTATGCCAACTCTGGGCATGAACTCCTTTTTCCCTGTTGAACGGTCAGTTCTGTAAGTAATTTATCACAGAGAAGGCAACGAATGTATATTGGTAAAACATACAAGATAATTATGAAAAAGGTTATATAAAAAAAAAGGGGGGGAATTGCCATTTTCTTAACAAAGAAAACCTAACACCAAGCACAACATTTGTATTTGGTTAACATACTTTATGTACGTATGCGCTGAACATAACTGCTTTCCCCCAGCTGTTGCTGTCTTTGGGATCACTCATTCAGCTGAACGCCTGCTAAACTGGTGTCTTTTTTCTTTTCTTTTTTCACTTTAGTGTGTCTTAGTCGGTGGGCCAGTTCACTCTCCTTCAGACCCTGGGGAAGGGGAGTCATTTCATGGTGATCTAAAGAAACCCTTTAGCCAGCGCACTCGATCAAACTCAGGCATTATATCAATGCCAGATGGGAGTTCTTGTCAAAAAGTTAATATTAGAGATGGCCATAGGTTCAGGTTAATGTTACCCAGCATGAAGGAGAGCGGTGAACAGGCTCACATATGATCGTACTGTGGCTCTGCAGTATCATTTATTCTTTTTTTAATAAGTGGAAAATGCTATGATTTTGCTGCACATTACATCTCAGGAAGCTGATTGCGTCACATTTAATTTAATTTGAAAAGCAATTTATCAGAGCTTTAGTTCTAGTTCTGGAGGATTGGTAGGATACATCAGTCAAATCGTAGAACAATGCATCGCATGCTGCTATCTACTACTGGTTGTCATATTTCTGAGATGTGGTATTGGCACTGAATGTTGCATGGCGACTTTAATTGGATTTTGAAATTTCAGCCCTGTCAAAGCAGGTAAAAATACTCCGTGCGGTGTCTTTCCATAAATACGATGGCAATGGACTGGTAAGTGAAGAACAGGCATGCAGACGAACAGAGCCGGTAAAAGGGAATGCCCAAAAGCTTTGTGGTTTTTAAAGCTCAAACATGATGCTGACTAAATCTTGTGCATACTTTCTTAGGCATAAATCAAAAAAAATCAGGGAAGTCAAAGCCAGTGGATGGGCCATTGGTGCTGGACTCTGTCATACAACCCATGCTGAACCCATTTTTAAAAACAAACGAGGTTTGGAATGGCAAATTGAATTCTTAAACCTTTTCCCTCACTCCAATGACCTCCATAAGTTTGACAGTGTGCAACCTAGCAGGTGTATTCTTCTGAAATGTGTGCTTTCCGCTGCTTCTTTTAACTATGCTGTCCACCAGCTAAGCTTCACACTTGTTGTTCCAGAGGACTACAGCTGGTAGGCTAGAGACACTCAGTCAGGCAGAAGGGTGAGTCCTGTGAGATTAGGCAGGGAGAGAGGACTACTCCTCTCCCTGCCTTGAGGATGCCATGACGACTTGTGCGTTGTCACAACCAACTCCTGGCCACAGTTGGCACTAATGCAGCCAAGATTCAATGTCAGAAAGAGGGGCGCCCCATTACACACAGGCATAGTCCTTTTGCTAGGAGTGGAACCTGAAAGGAATTCCTCCTTCAAGATAAGGAAATTATGGGAATCTACCCGAAATAATTCAACAATATCTCAAAATGACATACAACTGTCTATCCTGCGATACTAGTCAGAGTGATAGAAATACACAGAAAGATAAGGACACCCAGGTTGCATTCATTTAACAACAGATGCTCGCGACAGATTTCTTGTGTGGTATGACAAACAGACAGCAATACAAAAGTGACAATTACAAACATCGTAAAAACCGGGCGGTGGATGTGGATCTGATACACATTGCAAATCAACCCTGTTCAACTGGCACCAGATTCTCCATTTTGGAAGGTCCAAAGACACATGGGGGACAGGAGGGAGGGGCAGAGTGAGAGAAATTATTTTGAATCAAAAGCATGTGGAGAAACGGCCTCAAATTCAGCCAGATATCAAGAACAGTGAACCTTTATTCAAGTCCAAAGCAACACCAGACAGATTTTTAAGTTGCATTTTCAAGTCACACAGCATGTGTGATGCCATGTGATAATATTGCATAATGCACGTCATGACATAAGCTCATTTTGAATTGCGTTTTCTTTTATGTCAAATGAGAGTCATGACGTTGGGTCTAATTTCACTGTGGAATGCTATCTGCTGGCTGCACAAAATGTACCATTAACATACTGCAGGCACGCAATGTGGCTTTTCTCTTGACCATTCTTCAGTCAAAAACTAAAAGTGAAGCAGAATATTTATAAATATGGAAAACGGAGTATTTTTAATGTTTTGAGAGAGAGAGTAATCTATTGCCAATCAACTAACTGGAATACCAGTAGCTCATACAGTGCAAATGGTGCTAATTACAGGACAGAGTCCAGATAACTTTTTTAAAATATGCAATGGCTTGTTTCTCTTTTTATGCAATCTCCAAATAACCACTGCCAGAGCTGTATCACTAGTTCCAAAGGAGCCAATGGGGTGTGGCAACAGAGGATGTGCAGGACAGAAGTTACATGACAGCTTTATGACATATAGTTTACAGCCATGTGACATGTATATGATGTGTATGAAAGCTATATGACAGATATTTCACAAATAACTGAAAACTATATGACATATATTTGACAGTTATATGACATTTATGTGACATTTCTAAGGCATCCAGCTCAGCAAGCCCACTCTGCAGCCTCTAACTTGATCAGATGGGGAGCGAAGTTCGCCTGCCATTTTCTAAGTCGCAGACGAACAGCTGTATGGGGACCGAGGGCTGAATTGAGTCAGGCTGAATTTCGTTTGTGCTCAGGGTGAAGACCCTGCAGTTAGAACAAACAGCACTGCTCTTCATCTGAAACCGCGCCTTTGATGTTATGTCGGATCTCTCAAGGGTCACGTTGGTTCTGCTCCAAACCTAGAATAGTGATGTGATCCACCTCAAAATACCTCCAAAAAATAAAAATAACAGACCCCTATCTAATTAGGTTCCGCGCTCCTCTTCCAATGACAACGGCCTGTGTTTCATTATTCTGAAGATTGTTTAGCAGTAGGTTGGCTGAGGCCATGGGATTGTAAGCAGGTGGGTCCTTGAGCTGACAGATCCGACGAGCCGGTGTTAAAGCTGTCTTCTCTCCCGAATCCATTAAGAATTATTCTTTTTTGCTTTTTCTTACCTATGGGGCTATATTTTCCTGAACTGTTTATGAAATGTACGTTAACTGTTTATGAAATGTACGTGTTCCGTTGATGCAATCGCTCTGTGTTTACTGTTCAGTTCTGATTAGCCGTTCGTAGAGTGCAAGCTTTGCACACGTTCTCTTTGTTAGACCGCGTAGTTCATCTTGGTTCGTATCCAGACATTTTCAACCAGGTGTCTCAGATGCTGTGGAACATACCGCAGCAGAATGTTCAGCGTTAACTCACATTACTAAACTGCCAACTGAACCTTGATGGCCTCATAAAGGTTTTATTTATACAACATTTGAACATTTTCTGTGATATGAGATGACATTACTCTGAATAACACAGATCTGTCTCCTCTCGCAATCCAAAAGACAGCTGGTCAGAGCTATACCAGATGCAGAAACATGCTTAACGTAAGTGGTACTGTAGCTGTTCTTCAAGCGGGGGAAAAAAGGTTGATTTTAAGCTATCTGGACCCTTTTATTTTTATTCCTGAGGTCCAAGTTGGAATAATGAGAGAAGTAAGATGGGGGAAGGGGACAGTAGGATTTATGGGAAGAAAGGGAACCCAAACCAGATTGGGTCGCTGCTGAGCGCCCTAACTCCTTGGGTCTACTCAGGGCTGTCAGGCCTCGCTGCACGGGGTACAGAGCCATCCCGGTTCCCGCTGAGTCACATTTGCTGCATCACTCATTTGGGGTGATGTGATACTGACAGCCCCTCTATTTAGAGGGGGGTCTGACCACCATGTCTTACAGTTCAAAATTCCTAAGAGGTGCCACAATACTGACTGGCTGCTAAAATAACTCTTTTTCAGTCTTGTTGCAACACACAGTAAGTTGGGTGTTTTTTCTGTTGTTTCTCAGACGTTAGGTCAACATGGATGTGGTTGTGGGGTTTGGTTTCCAAACGTGTAATCATCATGTGAGTAGCATTCGATGTTGAACATGGCTGGTGTTGGGTGTCAGTTCTTAGGCAACTGAACCTGCAACCAGAATGTCATCACCAAAGGTTGCTGTTTTTCCCATAGGTAAGTTACATACCGGTAACCTGAATCCGCTGTGGTATATATCTGGTTGTATGAACGTATAAGGTTCTCGCCATGTAAATATGACCTGCATCCTGCCTGCACTGGTTCTGCATGCAATGTGGTCCTCTGATTCACAGCTCAATTACTGGGGTGAGAAAGTGGTGGCTTGCAGAAGACATTTCAGAGGACATGCTTGTGCTCATTACAAATGAAAGGCGGAGGACGGGTCTACAAATATAATGGCATTCCCAAATTGTGATGGTTATAAGGATTAACAGATAAAAGATTATTTAAAAGCAATGCTGGCTATGACGATGAAGTCAATTAGGCTAAGCAGCTAGCTCAAGGGTACAGAAGCAACACATTTTGATTTCAATTTGAACTCATGATCATCAGTACCCTAACCACACTACTTGCTTTATTTCAGAATAGTATATGCTGTCTGCTGATAGTTGGCCACTAACACACTATCTCTTAACACACCCAAAGATTCAACTACTGAACGATCTGCCATCCATATGTGAGATGTGATATGTCATAACTGTCATATTGAATAACAGATGAAGGTAATCACTCATCACCAAAGCCCATGTTTGTAAATATGCAGCTAGGACACACTTCTTATTGCTAAGCCATTAACGGACAAGTAACATTTCCACCAGGAACAAATTTTCCTTTAAGCAAAAAGCCAACAGAAATAATATAAATATCAGCTCTGAACATGGACTTGGATAGTCTTTCTATGTTTGTTCTCATGAAATCACAGAAAGCTCTTGTCTTTTTCTTTTTCCATCAAAGTGGTTTGTGATAAGTGAGGGTCTGAACTCCTCAGAAATAAATTACCCCCCAGCCCCCAGCCTCACCCTCCGCACCCGAACTAATGCACTGCATCGTTTGATAATTAGGGGGAAGGGAAAAAAACTGTTATTGTTAGGTTGCCATGGGGATTAGCCCTTATGTGAAATGTGTCTGATGTGAAAGTTGAGTTTTTCTTTTTGTTTTTCAGATGAAAAAGGTACCGTGTGTTTGAAACTCAGTACATATTCAAGGCCTTTAAATCATGTGGGGCAGGAGGGGGAGGAGGGACATTGAACAGGCAGAACAAATTAGACATGAATCCCCTGGACTTTTCACACTTAGGCTTTGTAGTATTCTCATGACAAAACAATTCCATTGTATGTTCTCAAGTATGCACTACTCAGTAAAGCCCACCAAAAACTTTTTTATAAGTAGTTTGTAATCCTTACCCTCTCAGCCAATATTTTTTTCTGTTAAATATTATATAAAAATACATTTTAATTATTCCATGTTATTTAATACCTGGTTTCTCTTTTCTTTAACTTTCCCAGATGTCAATAATTTAAAAACGAAAAGAAAAACAGACTGGTGCTTCGTTGACACTACAGTTTATTTATGAATTGTCTGTGTACATTATTGCTGCCATAATTAAGATAGGCACATAAAACCAAACAGCTGAGATATTTACACACCCATGATATGAATGTTCAATCCATTTCACAGACTTCACCGTTGACCTGCATTGTCATGATTTTGGTTATTACCACTGCAACACACGAGTACACACAAAAACATGCACATTTCTACAAACTTTTTGTTTGCTATTTCACTCTTAGCGTTTCCAAGGGACAGGTAAAACATCAAATAAAGCACAAAACGACTGTTGGAATGTGCTACTGTTGAGGGTGAGACTCCATCATTATTTCACTTTTCTCACTGGAGGTTTTCAGGCCAGATTACAGCGACCTCAAATTACAGGTTCCAGGGGACACAACCGAAGGCCCTAATGGTGGTGGGTTTCCTTGTTTCTGTGGCGATGAGTAATGGCGGAATTCCCACAGCTTCCAGAAGGGAGGAAAGCATTCAGGCTCCAGCTGAATAGTCACGAAACTGGTGCGGCGAGGGTGGGCGGGGCAGAGCAGGAGCTGAGAGGCAGACATGACACACAGGGGCCAGGAAAGGCGTTGGGACAGTTCCGGGGCCAGCCGGCCGTGATTTATAAATCCCCAGTGTCCGATGGAATATCATCTGATAACTCCCCGTCTCCACGGTTTAATGGGATAAAGGCGGACCATCTCAGCGCCGCAGCGGAGTAACTGCGAATCCATTTGGATACGTGGATGAGCTTCCAGCAGTGCGCAGGTCAGGGGTAACGCCTCCCTGGCTGCCAATACCACAGGCAGGGCAGAAATCCCCACACACAGGCCAATACGAAACGGCCAGATAGAGTTTTAGACATGAAAGACCAAATTTTCTCTGGAACCATGAAGGAAAAAGAAAATATAGGCAGAAAAACTGATTCACTTAAGAGCTTGAGTCTTTTTCATTTGCTGTATTGATGTGTGACAAGTGGTGCATCAGAAAATCCCTACATGGCTCACTCCAAGTGACTTTTTTTGGCACACAACAAACCACCAAGCTATCATCGAAAGGTTCTACAGGAGGGCTAGCAGCGATTTGAGGTGTATGAAGAACTTTGATTTTTTTTTATCTTGATGGACAAGCTGTTTTTCACACAATCATTTTGTATTTATTATAGCGATGCTCATGTTTTGTTGTCATATATCACCAGCTGTTTGGAAGCATACATGTAAATTCTGCTTTTTTCAGCCAGATCCCCATAAAGAATCAACATCAACAGTTAAGGCAGTAAATGCAACTTCATGGTATGGCCCGTTTAGCTGGGATTACCTGTGCCAACCATGATGTATCGCTCTGTATTCGGCTGCCAGTGTGCTTCCGATAAATCTAGTGCCCCTGGTGTGAGATTGCCTTCTTCACTAAATTGTTGCATCTGTGCTCTGGTTATTATTGTGCTCTTGTTATTTTATCTGCCAGGCTAACATACTTCCATTTGGGAAAATTCTTATAGTTGGGATCATTTCAAAGTCAATCGCTTTATCTCATGCTGAAAAAATGTGTGGATTCAAACTGGATCTGCTTCTGGACACCAGAGCATAATCTCTAGAAGGGATCATTTACCAAACCATCTGCATTATACAATGAAATTCATGCTCTGGCATATTCCCAAGGATTTTTATTTCACCCGCACATGCAAATATATATTTTCATTTATTTTTATTATTTTGATGCACACACAGTATGCATGTGCGTTTACTGAATTACCACCCCTTGAGGTCATGAGAGGCAATGCATATATAAAAAAAAAGATGTTATGGCAACAGCATAGCAATTCTTCAATTAGAAAAAAATAAATTAAATACTGTATCTAAGAAGTGTCTGCAGTCTCAGTCAATCAATCAATCACATGCAATGGAGAAGGTTCAGTAGTCCTAGCTTGCCCCAAGAGTGCATGTACGGATGTACAGTCAATGTATGTCCATACTTCCAAAAGTTGGCACTTAGCCAAGCTGTCAATCCCTATTAGACATAAACATTTAAATGAGGCTGTCAGATGACCAGGTAGGTTGCCTCTGCAAGAGGTGGTTATGCGTATGTTTACTTATAATAGAAAACATACGGTGAAACCGTATAGGGTGTATTAAGTTCATACTAGCAAATACACTCACCACACACACACACACACAGACACACAAATGTTATCGTTATGTACATTTGGAACCAGAACTGTTATATAAATGAAGACAAGCGCTTAATAGCATTCTCTTCTCAGCTAGCTTTGCCCTCACACTTGGTTGTAGTTTCTTATCTAATGTTTGTCCTGGTACATTTCGGATTGTTGTTTGTAAAAGGGTAGGATACAGAAGAACGTTCAGGGTTATTCATCTCTTCCCAGGGGTGCAGAATGTGCGGTCCAGACCTACTCTGAAGCCCAAATCATTCATACTTTGCACAAAAACATCAGTGAAGGGTTGTGCAATCAGAAAGGCATTGAGATGTCAAAGCGGCTCTTTGCCTCAGTTTCACTTCTAGGCCTGCACATTCTTTGTCTAACTGGCAGGCATGCGAAGACACTATGTAACCTGCCCCAAAAAAGTTAACTAAAAGTAAAGTCCCAAAAAAATCTTGATAAACCATATCTGCTTTGTGTCACTATATCCTGTATAAAGCTTTGTGCATGATGTGAATAGGAATTCTTTGGATGTCTGGAAGTTTATTTAATGTCTAATTTGTGCCAATCTGTTCTTTTTTTTGCCAGCACATTTCCTATAAACATGACTTGATTTATCCCCACCATGGTAATAGTTTGCGGCTTACTTAAAGGAGTTGATGGCATGCAGAGGATTAACTCGATTTGGTTCTGCACGTTCTGGTACTCTTGTTCAGTGCCAACACGCTGAACACCATTTTTTTGTCTCGATCGCTCATGGCCATGGAAGATTCCATCTCGTCCATGGATTTGGGTTGTCATGTTGTGGCTTTGCTTATGCCGTGTTTACCCTGTCTCCTTAGCTCGCTAAGTCAGGCGCTATTGTCAGCTTTTCACAAGGTACTCAGAGTAGCCAAACTCACCAACCTTCCCCCACACACATCTTTCTTCTCTGTTGATACTTTTAAGAAAGAAAAACATTCCTCAGGCACATCTTTCTTTGTTTTCAGAGGCTCCCTGGGTGTTGGGGTAAAGCAGAGGGAGCTGTACTCCAGAACAGCTACCTTTTCAAAAGCCTCCAGTCTTAATCACCACTAATCCCGGGTGCTTCAGTCATCTCACATAGCGTGTAGGAAGACGGAGACAGGCTATGGGCACCAGTGGCACCCATTGGGTATGTAATTTGAGGCGTGTATGGGCAGGGGCTGGCCACAGCTAGAAAGGCCTCCAGGGTCACATACTGCGGCCGAGACTCAAACAGCAACATTTGTGCTTAACTCTGACTCCCAATTCAATTCAAGTGGTACTTGTTTTTCTTCACAAAACAGTTTGCCAAGCGCAGCAATGGCCAATATTAACTTGCCAAACCTTTTTGAATAAAAACAACTTAAACACTTGAATTCAATTATGAGTGAAAGTTAAAGGGCAAATGTGGATTGAGTGAGGTCTGAATACAACACAAAGGGCACATCATTTATAAAATCGATCTTCGGTCAGTCTTCGGTATCAGTCTTCGGTATAACTTTAGCCATTTTGGATACATTTTGTCTCAAACAGTGTTCCACCTAAAGTGTAGTTTTGACATTTTTTTCAATAGATAACATCTGTGGAAACAGTGCAAAAGCCAATGAGGCCATGGCAACAGCAAGGTGACCGTAATGGGCCTTGGACCTAGAGTATGACTTCAGTGTCCAGAGTTTAGGGCCCTTACTCCAGGAATATGTCACTAGGCGCCGTACCGCTGACTAACTGCACCCTGTTCTGGGTGGAAAACCAGGGAATGAAGCATTCAAAGGAACAGGTGAACTGAAAAGATGTTTACATGTCTGCCGTGACTCTGGTCTTGCTGGCTCTTACCGGCTTTACGTACCCCTCTGCCGGGAGCGGATGCCATCGGGGGTGCCCCGGGGGTGCTCCGGTGACAACTCAGGAAGCGGGGCTGCTGGGGACGCCAGTGTGTGTTCAGCTGGGCTCTGGGATGTTTTTCGGGGGAAGTGACCCCCCTCCCCCCCCCACCTGCTCTCCAGACTCACTGGAGGCAGCCAGTGCGACCGCAAACCCCACACCACCCACCACCCACCCCAGGCTCTACCTCCATGCGTTTCCCACAGACGCTTTAACATGAGGGGTAGACACTCTAATCTGCTGCAAGTTTAGTTAACTGTCTAGCAATGTGCAGCAAAAAAAAAAAAAGAAGCTTTCACACCCGCACACATGCACACACACACACACACACACACACACAAACAAATTAATTCAGGCTGTGCGGCGCAAAGTCAATCCAGCAGGCAATGCCACGTGTGCGAGTATAGACCTCCCAAATCTTCTTCCGGTCCACCTCTTCCACAACTGAGAGCTGAGCACGCATGTCATTTATACCTCACCACAAAATGATCCTGTGCTACATCTGTTCTATTAAACAAATGCTTGTGCAGGAACTCTTGCACTTCCATGGGCAGTCAAACATACCAGTATGTCAATGCACTTAAAAAAGAAATAGTCCTGTAAGGTATTATAGTAGTAACTGTGAACATGTGCTCAGTTCTGCACTTTATTAGAATTAACATTGCTACTGACGTGCAGAGATTAATTTCCCTCGCTCAACAGCAGCACCAAGTGCAAACATGCCTTGGTAGCATCATGTTTTGACAAACCTGGTAATATGCTGGGCAGTGCAAACAGGATGTGGTGATGTAACCACCTCTTCAGCTCAGATGGTAGCCTTCACCAGTCTGTTCAGGGTGTTTATTGTGTGCTACCAATGTATAGCACAAGGCCACAAAGTTTAAAATCTTTAAGGCATCAATATCTGGAGCACAGTGACATTGGACAAGGTAGAGGGTCCTGATATGTTGCTTTCCACTCTGCATTATTATTAAAAATTAAAAACACCCCTGTGCAGTGGAGGCAATACACCTTGTTTGTATGTTTACAGAAGCAATTTAGAAAGATTGCCTTGGGCTACAGCCATGGGCCACACCCCAAATTTGATTCAGCAGCCTTACATGTACCTGTCCAAATTCCTAAAGGTAGCATGAAGCAAAACCATCCCCACTGCCAAAGAGATACTGGGTCATGTGTCATCTGTCCACTCTGCACAATGGCTGTCACATATTCCTGGAATTTTATATATATACTGAGTACTGCTGTTCACACTTCTTAATCCCAAGGCTTTAATTATTCCCAGGAAGTGCACAGTTGCCATAGAAATCAAGATTACGAACACCAAAACAAAACAAACCCAAAAAAAGATTTGGCTTTACTTATTTATATATAGATGAACAAGAGGGGGAAGAAGAACAGAAAAGGAGGGAAGGGAACAAGCGTGAAAATCCTCCAAACGTCAAAACACTGGGACAGAAAAAAAGGGAAGAGTGGTGAAAGTGTCAGTGTGGAGCATGTGACGCGCAGACATAGCGGGGCTTGCCTGAATGGGTCTCGCGGGCGCACTATTACTGAAGCTCCACTGCAATTTGGAGAGGAACTACGAGGGTCCCACGGAATCACCCGCCAGAGCTGACAGGCTGGTGGCGGAGCTGAGCTGGAGTTGACCCAACAGACCCTCGCCTCACTGCAGAACACCCCTTGCTATGTCATTTATCTCTGACTTTGGGGGGTGTGGAGCACCATTTAATGGCAGCTGCCATCTGTTTCCACCAGATCCCCACACTGCAGTCTGATCCACGCAGGGAGAATGGTGGCTGTGGGTTAGGGAGGCTCCCATTGATAGACTAGTAAAGCACTTTGACAAGAAAAGTGTTTCTAATGAATTGTGGCCATAGAAACCAACAAATCAAAGCAAAAGCTGCAAACAAATTTGAGCTGGGAACATCAAAGGGGCTCTGAGAAGCGCGGAGACAGCTTCCCTCGATTATTCTGATCTGTACGGCATGCACTGAACAACAATTAAACTGATTTGCGCTTGATGTAATCGCAGTGTCGTTCGTGTGAAGTGTCGGGAGATGTTGGCATGTTTACCGTAGCGGAGAAAAAAAAGGGAGGTGTCATTGTTTTGTCTTTTCCTGAAAAAGGCTGTGGCTGCATTGTGCGAGTCCCACTGTTATGTGCGAATCAGTGGATACATAATTATTTTCTGTTCACACATTGTTCCGTTAAGATGCTCCGACCCCCATCTAACGAGCGCAAGTGTTCCTTTTCAACATATTCATGTCTCCCCAGTGCTGGGCGTGTGGAAGGCATATCTCTCACATTCCCACTGTCATCACTTGCTTTTGAACTGCTTCAATTTTCCTCTGCAAACTATCTTTAATGG